>LS490817.1:492760-522746 GCA_900490845.1 Pristionchus japonicus | reverse complement strand
GCCGCGTTTTACATGCCCAATGAGTGAGTTGGAATGGTCTTTGTTCTTTGATCTCCTGAACTAGAGATGAGACACAGAGCGGTGTCATTGGCGTATGCAATTCGTGTGCAAATATGAAAGTTAGAACAGGACGATACGGGAGAGAGCAAGGGGGGGATAGATTTGAAGCACGGCAGAAGGTGGCCATGGCCGCGTTTTATATGACCAATGAGTGAGTTTGTCTCTACAAAAACCCTTTTTTATTCGTCTTTTTTATCGGTTCTGACATGGTTGATCTACTCAAAAGTTGGGCAAATTAACATGACAAATCGGAGTTGTAAAAGGTGTTTATGGTTGCTAAGCTGTGCTAGGAAGTTGATGTTACCGGGATTCGGATTCCACAAATACGAATATTAGTTGAATTTTGAAACTACTGAAATATCAGTGATTTACGGAAAAAGCTAGTGATGACGCAATTTCGAATTTTACAGACGCTGCTCGCACTTTGACGAGCCGGACAACCTGTACGATGACGAGCCGGCGGCGGCGGCGGACGCGGGACTGCTGCGCGAGCCGCGGCTGATCCCCGTCGAGGGTGTGGAGGAGGTGAGGCAGAGGCGGGATTGTTGTTGCTCGACGCATGGAGTGAGAGTCTAGGAACTAGCGAATGATGTCGATCGAACGTGCAAAAACTGTGCGAATTGCGTGCGAAAATTAGACAAAAATGAGGTTTTGTGAACGTGGAGAATCAACGCTGCGAGAGTGGTACAAGGCTGTGAAGGAGTTGCTATGGTGTCGAGTTTCGATCCAAAGAAATGTTTGCAGCCCATGGAGGAGGAGGAGGCGTCGGAGCCTGCAGCTGCAGCCCCTGCAGCCTACGACTCGCCCGCGGAGCCGGATCCGGCTGCAGCCGCATCCGCAGCTGCGCCGGTGATCACGGACAGGCTGAAGGCGCTGATCAACGGTTAGTTTTGATTCTTATTATATTTATCACACCGACAGCGGTACTGATTAGGGGCCATCGAGTGAGACTTTAGAGCGTCGGCGAAACCTCGATTAATATGCAATCTTTTCTGCTTTAGGCCAAATGCGTAATTGGGGACTAATTTATTCTCGCTTTGCACACCCCGTCTCCCCTCTTCTCGCCCTACCACATGCAATGCTAAGAAGATTCCCTATCGTGTGCTTTTTTTTCTGGAAGTGAAGCATAATCCTTGCAGGCCTGAAGACGCAAGGTCTGCTGCACGACGGGTCCACCGTGCCGATCGTCGACCCCTACAGCATCCCGCCGCCCGGCCTGCAGACGGCGCCCGTCATCATACCGCCCGTGGCCATACCGACCACCAGCACATACTACCAGGAGCAGGGCAATGGATTTGGAGGGCAGAACAGGGTGAGTACGGAGTGTTTTCTCCAGCCTCGCATTTCAATTTGGGTGAAATTTGAATGCGGTTTGTTGAATTGGAAATAAGAAGAAGCAAATGCTCTAGGAAAAAACGTGAGGATGGGATATGGGAATGGTGAAACATTCAATGCCGGAGTGAAATGATAAGTCTTCAGCTTCATTTTCTTTTCAGATCATTATTAGTTATCCACTAATTGCAGATGCACTCGATACAGCAGGAGTTCCCCGGGCAGCAGCCCCCGATGCAGCACGCGCAGCAGCAGCCGCAGATGGGCGCGACCGCCTCGTCCTCGGGCATACAGGGTGCGGTATTGATTGATGGGGGTACGGTAGCCAGTTGTCGATTGAGGGCCACGATAATCGATGGGGCATACAAGGTACGGTACTGATTGATGGGGGTACGGTAGCCAGTTATCGATTGAAAGTTACGGTAATCGATTGCTTTGCATTGATTGATTGGGTGACGGTAGCCAGTTATCGATCGGAAATTACGCCTCCTCGTCGGGCATACAGGGTACGGTATTGATTGATTGGGTTACGGTAGTCAGTTATCGATCGGAAGTTACGGTGATCGCTTTGCAGTGGTGAACATGGACGTGCACGGGCCGGGCGCGCCGATGCAGCCGCACGGAGGCCCTGGGGGGCCGGGAGGACCGGGAGCCGGAGACGCCCCGTTCCCGCCCTACCATCCGGGACCCGGAGGCAGACGTGAGTTTCACGAGCTATTCGTATTCCGAGGATTTGGCTATTTTATTGATAGTATCGGTTAGTGTAAGGAAACTGATGAAGAAAAATGGGAGTTGCAGGTGCAGTAAATAATGAAGGTCGCTAATGCGTTCGGGGAATCAGCAACAAACAACATCGCAAACGATGGATTGTTCTAAATGCATGCCCTTTGCAGCCTTCTACGTGTCGAACAAGCCGTGCACCTTCTTCAACAGCCAGCGCGGCTGCCGCTTCGGCGACAAGTGCGGCTTCGCGCACGTCCCCATGGACCAGGTACGGTATTGCTTTGAAGATTACGGTATCAGGGATTATTGCTGGTACGGTATCGATTGATTGATTGATTGATTACGGTATCAGGGATCAATGTTGGTACGGTATTGATCGATTGATTGAGTACGGTAGTAGAGAACCAACGAGTACGGTACCACGTCCCCATGGACCAGGCACGGTATCGATTGATTGATTGGTTACGGTAGCAACGAGTTACTGTATTTATTGGAGCATACCAGTTAAAAGATCCGGTAGCGATCAAGGTAATCGATCAATATTTGTGTGATTGCAGATGAACGGTCCGGGCGGCCCGCCGGGCGGGTTCCGTGGTGCGATGCGTGGTCGAGGCGACTTCCGCGGAGGACCGCCGCGCGGTGGCCCGCCATTCAGGGGACGCGGAGGTACGGTAGCTACACCGCTGGTGGCGATCGACTATATTTGCTAAATGCTGAAATTTATTGATTTTCTTGCAGGATTCGGTGGCCCGATGATGCGCGATGGACCCTCGCGAGATGTGGATATGAGAAGAGGTGGTGGCGGCGGTAGTTGGAGAGACGAGAGAAGGGACAGGAGGAGGAGCAGGTACGGTAGGCGGGATCGATAATGGGGACACGGTAGATGATCGAGAACTGATTTTAATTGTCATCTTCAGATCCCGATCGCCCTCGCCGTCGAGAAGAGACAGGGACCATCGGTCGAGCAGGCGAGGAGGTGGAGAGGGAGGAGAGACGAAGGATGTGGATCTGAGAAGCAAGGTGAGGAGATGGAACCAGGACTTGGTAAAAATTGTACGGTCTCTCACTTTCACATACTCTCTCGCTCTGTCTGATCGGCGAGAGAGCATGTAAAATGAAGAGACTGTGACCCGTATTTTGAACGCTACCGCCCATCGCTTGCGATCGGCCGTTACCCTTGATGAAAATGTGCCTGTGGACACCGACGGTATAAAGAAGATCCAAAAATCAATATTCATCGATTACCGCACCATTCGTTGCAGGACGAGTCCCGACCCGCTCCGGCCATCGCCGACGACGACATTGACGGCGTCCCCATCGAGTCGCCCGTAGCGTAGACTACCGTAACCCCCTCAAGCCCCGCCCCTTTCCTGCCAGAACCCCCGCCACCACCAAAGAGTACGGTATCCCCTTCCCTATATCGATCGTTTTGTTGTAGTTGCTAATCATACCCGCCTAATAATGAGTACGGCTATACATTGTCTGGGTAGATTAATCAACCCCTACAGCTCTTCCCATTTCTCTCTTTCCTGTCGGATTGTCGCATTGTGCCCTGCTGTGATGTCGTATCGATTAGCGTTACCGTAGTTGTACTGTAGCCATACGTCTCGCCTGCATTTGGCTGTTATCCCCGTGTGTGATTTGTGATACGATTAAATCAAAGTTATCAAAAAATATTTTAATGTATTCTCTTTTTTTGTTAATTCGTTCATCCTGTTTTGTGATAGATTATGGTCACTTTTTCATGCCGCTCTCTTGAACGTTTCTTGATCATTCTCGGTTCAAATTCTATATCACTCTACTATTATTTTCTTCGAATTTTTGTGTTTTTCCTTAGTTCTGCCTGTAGTTTATCCTGCCTCATGTTGCCTAGAGGGGATTCCATTGTTTCTGATGTGTGCTCTTCTTCGCTTGTCTCTCAATCCTCCTCAGACTCAGCAACCGTAGACCCCTAAGCACTAGACCACAAGAGGATCCCAACATCATCACATTAAGTGTATAAAGAAGTCATGTTTTGTTCGGTATAGATGGGAGATAAACATATTTATACATAAAACTTTGTGAACTACTGTGATTGCATATAAAAGAGTAGAATCCTGGAGGTTGTTGGTCAGATCGGATAATAAAACAATCGAGGTATGGGAAATGTACAACAATATGTGAACTACAGGGCTTTGAAAGAAAGAAATTGAAACACAAACAAACAACTACTATTTGTAACACAGATGTTTTTGACATTTTTGTTCGATTATGTATGGTGAATAACGAGGAGTGTTTTTGGGATTTACTGAGCTTTTCGAATAACGATACTGAGAGTGATTAGGCTGTGTACAACTGGCACATATTTGCGAACTTTCGATCTAGAATGAGCAAGGATTGTGAATGTTTGTAAGTGGAAGGTCGAATTGCAAGAGAAGTAATACTACGTAAGTGAAAGGCCATCGGGGCAATCGGACATCGTACTATATGTTTTTTGTAACTTATTACTTTTGTATTTTTTAGTTATTATTTTCTGGGTCTCCGGGAAACTCTTCTTCTCACAGAGGGCTGACGTTCAGCGGAGACATCGGGGAAGTGGCTGAGCCTAAACCTGGAATGGCGTGAGATGAGAATTAGGGACACCACTACATCTATTGGTGCTTATTAGGGTTGCCAGTTCGATTTCGAATTCGAAGACTTCGAACACTTTGCATACGCCTCTTTCTCCCGTTCGAAACTTCGAACGGGAGAAAGGGATCTATGCTAACAGTTCGAAGTCTTCAAATTCGAACTTACAACCCTAGTGCTTATTCAAAACTTGGTTCGGACTCCTCAATCTTTCTTCCAGTTGCGAAAATCGAACCAACTATTGAAAACTATTTGGGAGTTCAACGTCTATGAACCGTGCAGTTTTTTCTATCACACGTTCTATCACACACAAACTCGCCTTCGTCTGCTCTCGAACGTCTCTGGGAATCGCGTCTTGAGAGGATAATCGGAGAAAGGGCGAATCTTCCACTGAAAGTACGGTATCGATCAATATCGATCGATATTCGCATACCGTACCTGTTCATGGACATGGTCTCGCTGTGGTCGAAGGCCGAGTCTACGGTACTCATCGATCGGGCGATCGTTCCGGCGCCGGCATGCGCGCCAAGACCGTACTGTAATGTGTCATTATTGATTTTCGCTTGATCGATATCGATGATCTACCGTACTCCACCGTACCTGTTCCTCATCCCAATCCATCTGGACAGTCTGCGATTCGTGGAAGGCGAGTTGGGCACGGACCTGACAGTTGAACGAATTGCAATTTTCTCCTTTTCGAAAACAATTATCGATTGTTCTTGCTCAAGTTACTTTAGCATCACTAATCTATTTGCGTATCCGACTATTCTTGTCGAAGTGTAATGTCGTCAACATTCGCTAATTGGATGAAGATTCATCGCTCTCATTCGTCACAACTGCTCAAGTGGCATGTGCCAAATTGATCTTCCTGCTTTCGTCAGCGGCAAAAATAGATCTCATCATTGCCTTTTTACTAGAATCTGTGCATCGTCGTCATTGTTGTTTCCTTACCACGGTCGTGAATTAAATTTTTCCCATACCTTCTTGAGCGACGCGGCCACCTCATTGGAGGTATTATCAGTCTAACTAGTCTAGCATACATTCTGTTGCAGGAACTCATTCTATTCATATTCACACTTACAAATACCACGATGTTTATTCATCATCGACTTTCAACGATATGGCTCACCTTCTCGAGCGATGCAGCCACCTCATTGGGGTACTTGGGCGGGTCGATCTCCAGCTGGCCGAAGAGCTTGTAGATGTCGATGCCGTGAGAGAGGGGCTGGAAAAGGATTTCATATTATCAATCTCTCTTTTAATTCTTCATTTCATCATCTTCTACTTTGCAAACGTTCAAAAATAACAACTAATTTTTCTAAAATTAAATTCAATGATGATTAAACTTGCAAACCTGCTTCTCCTTCATCTTCTTGTGCGTCTTCTTCTTCCTCGCCGGCTGCACAGCCAGCTGCTTGAACGACTCGGGGAACTCGTCGGCCGACTCGGCTCCGGCGGTGACTGGAAATGAAATAATAATGAAATCATTCATCTCATGTGGAGTTCCTGAAAGAACACATGTGTTTCACTCTTCCACACGCAGTTTTGGAGGACGGGGATTAATGGTGAAAACAGTTGAAAATGGTGAAAACTTCCTGTGCGACTACATGAATTGGAGTAACGAAATCGTTTTCCCTCTAAGACAGAATAATCGAACCTCCATTGACTCCGTTCTCCTCGTGACCGTGGCTGGATTGGTCCTTCTGGAAATATAAATATATTTTTATTTAAAATCAATTCTACGAACCTCAAATCGCTCCAGATACGAGATGAGCAGACGGCAGTCTCGCTTCTGCTCGTAGAACGGTTCGAGTTCTTCGACATCGACGAAATCTGGAATGAACTCAATATTATTTACCATAGCATTACTGTTCATCTTTGAATTGAAACATCCTTTATTCTGTGCTTAGCTACGCTACAATCCGCAGCAGTGTTTCACTGCAGTGAAGCATGGTGTGTAAGGCGATTGAAACTGCGACGATGTGAAATGATCCTGAAACGCATACCTGCATTGTTCTTGTGCGCAGCGGGGAAGGTGGCCGGGAAGGAGGAAGAGGCTTTGAGGGCGGCTTTCTGAAGGGAAAAAACTTTGATCCCCAGTTAATTTCGATGAAATGTCCCGCCATCTTCACTTGGCATGATGAAATGTGCTCAATCTAGTGCAGTTTCTGAAGCAACATCTTTTGTTTGCATGTTTCAGATGGCTCTTGGAATGATGAGAAGAGAAAGAGTTCAAAATTACCCACCCTGTTCTTCGCCACCCATTGTGCGTAGTCGTCTCGTTCCGTTTCATAAGCGGCAACGACAGTTCTTCTCTCGTCGATGAGCTCGGATAGTTGCTGACGACAACGACGAGCTTCTTCCCTGCAAAGAAGTGTCTTTTTTGCAGATTAGACTTTCTAAACATGAAGCCCCTAGCTCCTCACTATCTTCATAGCATTTTGTTTTATATCCATCCATTCTCCGAGACATTTTCGTTTTCTCATATATTTTTTTCTCACATCACTAGTCAGTTTGATGTACAGGTTGGAAGGAATTTATATTCTCATCATTCCGTTTGCCCAATCATTATGGCGCCTGTGAACAATACTGGAGTGATTGGAGATAAGTCTCTCCAGATAACGTCACTGTCAAACTTTGCTCGAAAATCATAGAATAGACTAGAGACTACACTAGATGATTATTGATTTCACAACGTTTGAAATAGGAGGCGGGAAGCGAATGAAACTGGGCGAGCTAGAGGGAGCTTTCGCAACTTTCGCAATACCCCCTCCCCTCTTTGCCAGTGCTCTCGTCCTATTGCGTGGCCAATCTCCTTCTTTTTCTACTCTTAGTTTCCCCAATTCATGCCAATTGTACTGTTCTTAGCTCAATAATTCTATGCAGGGTGTTCCTACTTATTGCGTGCAATTTTATCATATTTCTAGCAAAATCTGGGATATTTTGAGAAAAATCTTTCTTACTTGAGTTCGAATTGGGTCTTTGCTTCGGTCATTTGGTCCTTCCTCAGATTCCTCTGCTGGGTGAAATCGGCCTGAAAAAAATCAATTCCTTTCCAAACATTTCTCGATAATGCCATTCTTTCTATTCCCGTCCTTTTAGCCAAGAATGCGTTAATTAGATGAAATGGCCGAGGAAATGACGTCATGGGAAGTTTTGAAATCTGAGACTTAATTTCGTCAGCACTTTGGGCATTAGCTGAAAGGTCAGAAATCGTCATTACTCACATCTCTTTTGAGCTTCAAAATCGAGATCTCTACTTCGATATCGCGTCTGTCCGCAAGAAGGATGTTGTACTTCCTGCAACTTATTTATTCCATATCTTCAATATTTCATTGGTCTCCACATTACTTCACCCGTTCCTCAATGGAAAATCTTAGCATATACGCTGCAGGAAAGAATAGCTGGGACTTGTTTCTGAATTGCTCACTCAAGCCTTTTCTTGTTCCTCTTCAGCTTGTCCAGTTCGGCAACGACAATCTTCTCCTCGCGATTGTTCAGCTTTGAGTTGTAGCGCTCCTCGTAGGTCCTGAATTACAGTGGGGCATCATTGCTTGTTCATCACTCATCATTCATCTCAATGCGATAATCTCGTAATATACTCCGGGAACTGGGAACCTAATGAGGGCACGAGTTACGTAATAGTCGGAATATGCAAATGGTTCTCATCCGACCTAGAACCATAATCCGGCGCTCCCTAGATGGGGATTCATGAAACATACTTGATCTCTTTGTCCAGTCGTTCCGCATTCTTCCAGTGCAGTTCGGGCTCCATGTGCTTCATTTGTGTGCGCTGGAATATTGCTGTTCATCTTCATTCATCAAGACCTATCTCTGTCCATTAGTCCACTAGGATGTTTGATGATTCATCCTGTTCCACACAATCAATTCACTCTCGCAATACGTAATCGATCACGAGAGATTAATGACGACGATAGATTCAATTCTTCTGAAGATTCTCTAGTTTGTTTCGTAGTAATTGAGAGGAAAATGATGATAGATACAGTTCTCCTGCAGATTCCCTAGTTTATTGCGTAGGCAATGCATGATTTGTACTTGAATTTAAGCTCACAATGTCCTCAATCGTCTTGATCTTCTCCTCCAGCTCAGCCTTAACCCTGTCCGTCTCCTTCTTCAGATCCTCCCTCTGTCCCAGGATGGACTTCTTCCTAGTCGATGCCTCCATGATCAAGGAAGACTGTCCGTTCTTCCCGACGAGTTGGTGCAACTGAAGATAAGCATTTGAGTAGGATAGTTAATTTGAAGCGCCGTATCATTTAATCGGAAAAGTAACGCACGTTTGCCCCTGTTGGAAATGCATTTGATCCCTGTTAACAAATGATTCATTCCAAACTGATTTTCCATTCCCATTACTCAACCTGAAAGTGCAAATGCTACTATGCACTTAGCATACCCTTTCTAACAATAAGAATTGAACGAGTGATAAAGCTAGCGTACTGAATAGAGCGCGCTATTGTTTGCACTCATCCTTATTCAAATGTCGTGTATACTCGAGAGTTGATGTATAATTACGGATGTATTATTCAACGTCAACAACATAGCATTCTCAGTGCATGTGCCGCCTCTTCTAACTACAACTACTCTGGTGCCTCATTCTTCGTAATTAATGTGAGTTCTCGGTTTTTTTGGTTCAAAGATGCAATGTGCGGTAAAAGTTACTAACTCGTTTCGTATGTTGTCCGATGCACGCGTTAATCTCGCTCAAACTCGACTGGAACTGATTCCTATCGGGCGGCGTCGGTGTGGGGGTTGATTTGTCACATGACTGCCCGTCGATCGCCACTCGGATCGGTGATTCGTCCGTACCCGTGGTCGGAATAATGTCGTCGGAGGGCGATTCAAGCTCCTCCGCGCATTCCCCCGCCATGCTGGAACGTTTATAATGTAATATATTGTGTAACACAAACACTCATTAACGAGCTGGATCGCGTTAACATGTGACAGGGAAGAGAGAAAACGCTTCACTGCACGCAAAAAGCTGCGCCATAAGGACACGTTGAGCTCTAAGGGGAGAGAGCATTCGAGAAAGAGAGTCTTGGCAAAGTGCCAAGAACAATTCAATTCGAAACTCGCGCGCACGCGCGTGCGTCGCGTACTCCGTGCCAGACATGCACGCGTGCAATAGGCGTCGGTCTTCGAGCCGGAGGCGTGTCCGAGTATCGCGTCGGTTCATTACATCGCCTCTCGTCTCCCCGACGACACCGACCTTCCCCGTTAGGGTCATATTCTTTTCTGCTTAAAAAAACTCCCAAAAATTAACCCAAAAAAACTATAAAATTCCCCAAAACTAAAAAAAGTCACCCCCATTCCACCACCTGATTCTACGCTCAATCGGTGAGTCATTTTGCCTTTTCTTTTACTTTTTATCATCTTTTTATTGTTTTACGCAGTTTTAATTATGCAAATGCATTGCAGAACCATGTCTACTACCGTCGCTAACGCTGGAGCCGCTGCTGGAGCCGGTGGAGCTACGAGCTACGCCATGGCCTCTCTGTGAGTCACCCTGCCTGTGGTCAACAATAGTGATGTCGATTGAATATTGATTCAATGCCTATTTACTCCCATGCCATTATCCCGATCGAGTAAAGGCCTCAAAACCCGATGCAAATACATGCCCCCCTGGCATGCCTCCTTTGGTATTGTTATTGTTTTGATCATAGTTATCATTGTTATTGTTATGGTTTTGCAGGTACGTCGGAGACCTGCACCCTGATGTCACCGAGTCGATGCTGTTCGACAAGTTCAGCTCGGCCGGTCCCGTGCTGTCCATCAGAGTGTGCCGCGATGCGATCACGCGTCGCTCGCTCGGCTACGCGTACGTCAACTTCCAGCAACCCGCTGATGGTGAGTCGTCTCTTTAACTTTAAGTTTTTATCAGTAAAGAATAGTCATTTCCTGTATTTCCTCTCGTTTCCTTTGCCCACAGTATATTTCTACCCAGTGGATGGGATCCTCTAGAATCCAAAAGAGTAAGTTCATACCCAGTGGCAATAATCATGATTCCTTCCCACTGGCAGGACCTGTATTCAATAGCAGCTTGGTGACAATGGTCATTGGTAGGAACGTTTCTCATCCAGTGGGTGCAAGAACCCTGAGGGATCCTCGAACTGCAAAGTACTTTGTGCCTTCGATAAATTTCGCAATCTCTGGCGACTGTTTACTTGCCCGACCACATGGATTGGTGCAATAATAGATTGACGAAACCGCCGAATCAAGCATTCCATTTTGCCACATGGCTTCAAAATGGATAAATCGATATTAATCCTCTTTGCAGCCGAGCGAGCTCTCGACACGATGAACTTCGACCCTCTGAGCGGCAAGCCGATCCGCATCATGTGGAGCCAGCGCGACCCGGCCATGCGTCGGTCCGGCAACGGCAACATCTTCATCAAGAACCTGGACAAGGTCATCGACAACAAGTCCATCTACGACACCTTCTCGCTCTTCGGAACCATCCTCTCGTGCAAGGTGAGTCGTTTTTCTACATCAATATTTTGTGAACGAGGACTATTTCGCAATACCGTCGCCGATAGAACAGCTGACTCGCGTATCCTAGAGCAATTCATTCATATCGTAGATTATACAATAGGGGGCTTACTAGACATTGCAAATAGCCGAAACGGAATCTATTCAATTTTTAACGAAGTCGCCGTATAGTAGTAATCTTCTCAATATTCTATGCGGCGTCTATGTGAGGCGCGTTTGTCTCTGTTTGTTTTGATAGAGGGAATGGTCAGAAGGGCGCCCTAACCCCCTCTGCTCCCCCCTCTTTATTCCCATCATATGACCAACCAGAGCAAGTTCGGGGTGTCCATGAAAGAATGTGCCACGCCGCCGCGCACTGGTTGGGAGGGGGGATCGACTTTGGACCGGTTCTTATCTCTCGGAGAAAGTGAATGCGCAGAGATCCTTTTTTGCAGTGGGGTCGGGGCGTTAATGGAGTTACAATGAGGAAATGATACTATTAGATGGCTAACTGATATGAAGATTAATTAATATAAATTAATTAATTAAAGGTCGCGATCGACGAGGAGGGCGTCAGCAAGGGCTACGGCTTCGTGCACTTCGAGGGAGAAGATGCCGCCCAGCAGGCTATCGAGAAGGTCAACGGCATGCTGCTCGCCGGCAAGAAAGTGTATGTTGATTCAATCAGATTCACAAAGCCAACAAAACAAATTTTATTGATCATAGTTAACTATTTTGAACTTTTATTGTACACTTCTGTTTTCATCGAACACATGCGTCATGCTGTTCGTTGAAACCGGTTCGATTAACTATAGTGATCATGGTGGGAACTAGGCGAAGAGGATAAATATTAGAACGGGAACTATAGCAAGAGGATTTAAAAAATCGGTTTCGAAAAACAATATTAATAATTTTTGCAGGTTCGTCGGCAAGTTCCAGCCGCGCAACGCTCGCCTGAGAGAGATGGGCGAGACCGCGAAGAGATTCACCAACGTCTTCATCAAGAACCTCGAGGATGACGTCGACAAGGAGAAGCTCGAGAAGATGTTCAGCGAATTCGGAACCGTATGTTTCTACATTTTCGTGAGGCTTAACTTGGAAGTACTTCAACTATCTCTATCTCTATCTATCTGCAATCTTCCAATTTAACATTTTAGTCTATCACTCTATCATGCCATTTATCATGTCGTGAGTCAGTCCGTGAAGCACTCGTTCCAGGTCACCTCGTGCGCCATCATGAACGACGGCGAGGGCAAGGCGAAGGGATTCGGATTCGTCGCGTTCGAGGAGCCCGAGCAGGCTGAGAAGGCCGTCAACGAGATGCACGAGAAGCAGCTCGACGGATCTGAGAAGAAGCTGTTCGTGTGCCGCGCTCAGAAGAAGAGCGAGCGACAGGCGGAGCTCAAGCGCAAGTACGAGATGCAGAAGGCCGAGCGCATGCAGCGATACCAGGGAGTCAATCTCTACGTCAAGAACCTCGATGACACCGTGGAGGAGCCCAAGCTGAGAGAGGTCTTTGAGAAGTACGGAACCATCACCTCGTGCAAGGTCATGTGCGACGAGAATGGAAGATCCAAGGGATTCGGATTCGTCTGCTTCGAGAAGCCCGAGGAGGCCACCAAGGCCGTCACCGAGATGAACGGCAACATGAGCTTCACCAAGCCCCTCTACGTCGCCCTTGCCCAGAGAAAGGTACGTAGCAAGTTTAAATTCAGCACAAACCGTTGTTCTTAAACATCTCTGGGTGATGTGATAGTAATAATTGTAATTCAGGAGGACAGACGCGCCCAGCTCGCTTCCCTGTACATGTCGCGTCTCGCGAACATGCGCATGAGCAACGCCCCTCAGGCGATGTACACTCCTGGAACCGGAGGATACTTCGTCAACTCCGCCATGGCCGTAAGTAGTTGATCATCTTAGTTAGTTGTAAGATTAGCTTAATTTAACTTACCAAAGTATACAAATATTTCCTTTGCAGTCCAACCGCGGAGGCTTCATGCCTGCCGGAGTCCCCAACCGCATGGGCGGACAGGGCAAGCAGTGGGCGACCGGAGGATACGGCAACATGGGACAGACGCCGTACATGGGCGGCCAGGGAATGACTCGTGGTCGTGGACCCTCCGGACCCGGAGCTGGTGGACAGCGTGGATACGCTCCCGCCGGAGCCGGAGTTGGCCGTGGAGGAATGGTCCAGCAGATGAGACCCCAGACTCAGCAGATGGGAGTTCCCTCCGCTGCTGGAGTCCGTGGACCTCAGCAGGTGCGCGGACCAGCTCCCACTGGCCCCAAGCAGCAGCCTATGATGTACAACCAGTACGCTGCTGCTGCCGCCGCTCCCGCCCAGCAGGCACCTCGCACCACTCAGACCGGAATCATCGTCGGTGGACAGGACCCGCTCACCTCTGGAATGCTCGCCCAGGCCGCTCCTCAGGCGAGTACTCTTTACTTGTTCTTCTGCTTCCACAGTGTTGATAGTCAGGGATGACGAATGGAATTACCGTTCGATTGTTAGTGAGATTGAACCGCGGCAAATTTCTGAGACTATGAACTCAAAAATTCGCTATTAGATGGTGGTTGGGCATATGTTAATAGCTTCCCATTACAGGAGCAGAAGCAGATGCTCGGAGAGCGCATCTACTCGCAGATCGGTAGAATCTACGGAGACCGTTCCGATGTCGGAAAGATCACCGGAATGATGCTGGAGATGGACAACTCGGAGCTCATCATGATGCTCCAGGATGCCGAGCTCTTCCGCTCGAAGGTATGCTTTGTTATTAAATATTGTATTATGTAGGTACATAAAAGATCAACCCGGTCCATTGAATGCGGGAAAAGGCATATATTTTGAACCCTTGGTTTCAGTATTTCATCATTCTTCTTTCAGGTCGATGAGGCCGCTCAGGTTCTCAAGTCGTCGGGACCCAAGGCTAACTAAGCAGAGACGGAGAGGAGGACGAGGATCATTCATCACTTTCGTAGTTTACGTATTGTTTTGAGTTTGATTTGAGAACTAGAACGTTATGATTCGTTGTTTGCCTATCTTTTCAAGATCAGGCTGTTTCATTAACATTCTCATCTCTTTGATTGCTCATGCATTACTTTTTCTATTTTTTGATGATTATCCCCTCGTCTAAATTACATTTACTCACTACTTCCCCCGTAATATCATAGTAGTAACACACCTTCACAAGGTCCCTCCCGTCGCCAATGTTTTTTCTCAACTAGATTAATCAAATAGCTAATATTTCCCCCACCCACCCAATCCCCTTGTTAATAATGGCGATGAGATATATTTACTGACCTGAGACTCTCTTATTTTAGTCCCGCCGAATTCACCCTCCCCCATCCCCGATTCAATAATTTAAAAACCCCTAAAAATTGTTGACTGTTTGCCCTTACTAACTGTTCGCACAGATTCCATCTGCCGATTGGTTAGATTCACCCTCACCACCATCGTGCCTCTACTCCTCCTCTTCTCTTGTTTTGTGTGTCCGTTTTATTGTATTCTCTGATCATCGATCTCCCGATCGCTGATCGCTCCACAGAACGCGTCTTGGACACGAGCTGTCGAGCAGTCGTTTATCTTCGCAGTTATTATTGTATTCATTGGGCTAATTGCAAGATAAAGGCTGGAGTGTTACGAAAGTGTGCATCACATTGCTACGTTACACATGGTTGCTTTGTTCCTTAACATATTTAGATCGATGTTTTATTAATTGTGACGAAAAAAGAAACAAATATGAAATACCACGGAATTACATGAAAAAAAGGAAGTATCGGACCAACAGCGCTACACCCAAAATCACCATTTCAATTGATTTTACGTTAAAATGTACCGCCACTTGGCTGTTAACAAGCGAGCTAAACACTAAAAACTGGACACGATGAATTTTTAAAAAATCAAATTGCATACAGTATGCAATGGACTCTTACGCGGATTTGAAAAACAACGGTAGAAAAACTAATCGAACGCTCCTGTCATGGGAAGAAGAAATTTGATCGGGCTCGAAGCGCGTTCTGTTGAATTTGTTTGCTATTTTGAACGTAAATATCTTTTTTCTGCTTCCTGTTTTTGGTTGACTCAAATGGCGTAGCCAGTTGCGATCTAATATGCATTGATGCTTTGCTGTTTTTGCTGTTGTTATGTTAAATCGTCGATCTCTCAGATGCTTGGAGAGACTGTTGCGGGAAGCAGCAGTCCGACTTTCCCCAACGTTCCCGCGAGGTGGAAGGAGTTTCCCAATGGTTGGTTGATTGCTAAAATTGTTCTAGTTATGTTCCTCGGTTGATTTGAAGCCACTGCTAAACAAACCTCCTCTTTGGTTTGGTTATTGCTTTTGAGAAGTGAGACCAGTCGGAGTTCTGTTTCACGAAGACACCCTATTGGGCACAACGGCTTTCCTTCCAATACGAATTCTCCCTGTTCGCATTTTGGAGTAATCTGTAGTTCACTGCAATATCTTAGGTTCTCCCACACTTCCAATTTTCTTTATCGTCAATTATTAACAATCTAAAATGGGGAAAACCAATATAATTAATTAATCGATTAATAATTAATTAATTCAGCGTGTCGTCGCACAGCCTGGGAGGTCGTGCAGATCGGGACTAGACGTGACGAGGAGAGGATGGAAATGTTCAAGGGAATGATGCAGCTGATGAGGGGTGAGTGAACCGACCTTCTCTTTGTTCGATACTGTTTCTGCCTGAATAGGACAACCCGTAACTAAGGGTGGTCGTGGATCACGATTTTTTGAGGAAACTGGCAGAGTTGATAGAACAATGCATTGATATTAGGGGTGGTGACACAGAATTCTGTAGAAAACAGATATCAAATTTACAGGCGAAGAGACACAGCAAGCAGGGCGCAGGGTCGTCGAGAATTTGCAGGTTAGGGGTATATTTATTTATTTGTTCTGATCTTTCAAACAACAATAATTGACAAGCGCGTACAATTCAGTTTTTGTTATGTATGCAATAGCCAGTGCTTATCAACCTCATCTAATGTTAAGCTCAATTCTCGAAGAACGAATGTTGATAGTTATTAATTATTGGTTGTTAATCAAAACTAATTCATTATGATGTTCCAGAAAGCCCTCCCGCGTGCGCACGCGCTGATGAAGGAGTATCTGGCTGCGACCTGGAATCACGGATGGATCGATATGCCGCTGTCGGGACAGGAACCTGTGCGGTAGTTATGATTGACAAATTGGATACGGTAGGATGGATCGATATCCCACTGTCGGAGCAGGATTCTGCTAGAATGACGCTAGATCATGCTCGATTGGGGGTCCACTGTATGCAGAGAATGCAAACTGTCAAGGAAACCGATTAGTCGATATGGTTTAATTACAGTACTCGGACGGGACGTTCCCCGTGCTTGAATTTGACGTGGACGAGGAAGTTGCGACTGGGGAGGAGATAATGAAGGATACGGTAGAGCAGAAGGAAGAAGAGGAAGATACGGTAGTGAAGAAGGAAATCAAGGAGGAGATAGAGGATGAGGAGGTACGGTTGAGATGGATACTGTAGTGAGCGTATGGTGAGAATCGATAACTTGAGTTCGGGGTGGCGGATTCGCAGCTGAAAGTCGATAGGGGCAGTATATTTATTAGAAGTCTCACCGGCTTATTGATATCGATCAAGAAGCCGTATCCGGGGTGTGTGATCTACAAATCATGATTATTTTCGCTGCTTGAATTTTGATCACTCGGTTCGAAGTTAGCTGTTAGTTAGTAAGTAAGGATGCAGCTAAAATTGTGATGGTCATAGGAATACTCGATGTTGTTTAGCACATGGGAAGATGTGTCAGATATTGCGAAGATCACATTGTTAGGAGACAAAGCTAGTTCAAACTATGAAAAAAACCATCTACAGACACCCCAGCCAGAAGCTGTGCCCACAGAGAAGAAGACGGAGGAGGTGCATCTGAGCACGAGGGATTACGGTAAGTATTGACTTTGTGATTTAGATTTAGTGCCATGACTCGTCGCAAGGGACCAGATGTGGTTCGCCAGCGTATGAGAAGTGTGGAATTGGAGTATCAATTTAAAAAAAAACCAAAAAAAACATAGGAAATGTGATCGACTTTGAAATTTCTCGCCAATTTCACTTGCGTTTCACATGTGTTTCATAGGCGCGTAAGTTAGTTCAATGCAATTGCAGATATGAACTCGCCGTTACAGAAAAAATACCTATTATTTTCATGCTTCGCTTGATTTTCAAGAGTTGCAAGTGCCAGCATTGATCAATAGAAATGGCGCTTCTTCTTCATAACAATAATTTTCATCGCGAAGTCGGTGCCTAGCTACTCGTATTATTCGATTTGAAAATTTAATTAGCTAAGTAACTAATTAACCGAATTCAGGCAAGTACTTCGAGACGGCAACAGACTCGATGCTCCTCAAGACGAACTTCACTGCTCGCGAGAAGGGCGCCATCAGGCTGGCGATTAAGGATGTGAGTGGAGTCGGGGTTTAGTGGAGGTATCCAAGTCCAGAAAATGGGACTAAAGCTGAAACTCGTCTAAAGCGGCTTTCTGCTTCTGTTGAATATAACTTTCAAATTTCACTTGCACTTCATGTGTTCCTCAAAAGACGAGCGAGCAAATGCGATGTAATCGATCCTTCCTTTGGAGTTTATGCAATCTATCTATCACCTTGTAACCGATGATTTTAAAGGCCTTAAATTACTAAAGCCTTCATATTATTTCCGCAGCTATAAATAAAACCAATCCGTCGTTTCAGATGATCTTCAAGGGCCACTCGAACAAGGAGGCCGCCGAGAAGCACACCGTGGCCCCTCAACGACTCATCGCCTTCGGAGCGAAGGTGAAGCAGGAGTGCAAGAGGATGAAGGAGCTGGAGATGAGCGGAGGTGGGGCTATTTGACGGATCTGGAAATCCGGTCCCAAGTAGATATACAAAAGAAAGTACTGTAGAGTTATGGTCAATGAAGGGTAGAACTAGGGAGCATTTTGGCGAAGGTAAAGCAGGAGTGCAAGAGGATGAAGGAGCTGGAGATGAGCGGAGGTACGGCTATTTGACGGATCTGGAAACCCGGTCCCAAGTAGACATACAAATGAATATACGGTAGGGTTACGGTCAATGAAGGGTAGAACTAGGGAGCATTTCGGCGAAGGTGAAGCAGGAGTGCAAGAGGATGAAGGAGCAGGAGATGAGCGGAGGTACGGTAGGGCTACGGTAGTGGTCGTTCAGATTACGGTACTTCACTTTCCGGGAACTGCATTGTCTGTATCAATGCCGAAAAGGCTCAGTACGGTGGAATTGAATACTTTTTTACCGTGATACGATATGACTACTGTACTGTTGTATTCCAGAGGATCCGTCTACCTCTGGCGGCCACGCGCCCTCCCCCTATCGACCGCTTCCCGACGCGAGTGAGGAGAAGAAGCTGGCCTACGTGAATGCGAAGGTGAGGATACGGTAGTTATCGTTTATCGATGGGAATAAACTGAATCAGTATCTGGTCCAGCTGTGTTGATGGTTTTGTAGTGTTCAAAAGCATGGGTGATCTTGGCTATGCGATCCAATGAATTTTCAACTGTTCTCGCTGAATCTTACACCACGACGGCAGCGTAAGCGAAGACACTTTTTTATATTTAAAAAAAAATTAAATGAATGTTTGCAGGTGGACGCGATCGTGGCCGCCTCCACCCTCAATGCGCACGCGCGGGAGATGCTGAAGCTGGCTGTGATGCTGTGAGTAGGGATAGGTATCAGGGCTGTGCAAAATTTTCACGGTCTCCCATTCACAATGCTCCCTCACGTCAGACAGAGCGAGTGTGCATGTGAAAGTGAGAGACCGTACAATTTTTGCACAGCCCTGATAGGTGTTATTTGAATGGGTAGGAGGGACTAAATGTTGTGAAAATGAGATAAAACGAGACTACATGCGGAATAGATTGCGATTCTCACACGTGATGCTGTGAGTGGCATTCTGTGCTACATTGAACGTGCTCTCGGTTATTAGACAGTGCATGTTGATGCTACTGTGGATGAGTGAGATTGCCATTCTCAAAGGAACAATTCTTGTCTCGGTCAGTCGTCGTGAGCGGTCCCTCTCCATTTCGCTCTGATGGAGAGGCGACTTTCCCCTCTCTAGTCTACCATCTACTGCCGCCTCAAGAATCCCTCCCCAGTCCCTGGCAAGTCTTCGGAGGTATCACGCCACGGATCTCGAGTCTATGGACGGAGACATTTCAAGACGGCCATGAAGGTATCGAAGGTGTCCTCTTTATGAACTTCTAAGGAGGACTGGCCATCCGGGATCCGGGATCTCGGTAGCGACTGGTCTACGGGAAGAAGAGAGGAAAGGCGATCCGACTTCATACGAGGCTTGCTCCAATTGTGAAGTGTCACAGCGGCAAGCGACAAGAAATGAATCCAAAGAAGAAAGATGTGTCCAAAGATCCTAACTCACCCGTCCCTCTACTCGTCTACGGCAAAAGGCGCCAGAGTCCTCTCCCAGCCCCCCCCCCCCCCACAACCTGTGCGGATAAATATTATTATTAATTTGGCTGTGATGCTGTGCGTGAGGCACAGTCTCCTGAGTTCACGTGCTCTTTCTCTTGTGAAATCGATGATCAACAACTGAGCAACTGTATGTGTGATGAGCTGCAGAAAAGGAGAGCTCATTTGAGGGCGCTTTTTGAGATGATGATCTTTGATTGTTTGGATGATGACGATTTCCTTCCAGCGTGCTCTGGGACGGACTGTCGTTAGCATCGGTCTCGGCGCACGTCGGCATACCAGCGAGCACGATGTTCCCCTACGTCGCCAAGGTACGGTAGAAGATTACGGTAGGATGTTATCGATTGGCCAAGATATGATAGCTATACAGCATCACTCATGTCCCCAACGTAGCCAAAGTTGGAAGGGCTACGATAATGAGTTATCTCAGCTCTCGATAGACGGATGACCAATATATAAAGAGGGATGAATTCGTTGGTTCGTTCGCTTGAACTACTTTCACACCTTAAAGCGTTTTAATTTTATGTTACAGTTGAAGAACCTTGAATTGTAAGAAACTCTCACAATTTCACACGCTCACTCGCTGGCTTTTTGCTGACCTTACAGTTGAAGGTCCTTCAATTATAAGAAAATCGACAAAGTACTTCTTGAGAACGAACCTACAAATTCACCCCTTCTTATATGATTGTTATTAAATTCGTTGTGAGACTTACACTGAATACCGATCCCAGCATGATAGATACGCTTACTGCGAAACTCTAAAGCAAGTGGTGATTTCGAAACTCGGAATTTCCGTAGAATCTGAATGACCCAATCCTTTTACAGGGTCGCGAGCAGCTGATCGGATTCGTGAAGCCGCCGGGGCCGCTCAAGGGCAAGCATGGTATGTTTAAATAATTTGAATAATATTTAGGCTCTTTGCAAAATTTTCAAACGTGTAAAAGTGAAAAGGTTGCAAGATTTGGATAAGTTTTCGTGCAAAGATAAGCTCAAATCGATGCAATCGTTATGTTGAATGGATTCGGTTTAAAATTTTAAACAGTATTAGCAATGAAAATTCAGCTGTTCTCCCCTTCCTTGGCGATAGGAGTAAGATGGGCGAACGGTATGAGAAGCTGGAGACTCGGAAGAGGAGAGTGGTGGAGGATGACGAGGAGGCGACGGTTGATGAGATCACCTATGTGGTCAATGATGTGAGGAACACTTTGTTGAAATAGTCTGTACTTGGTTCACCCCTAGTGATAGTAAGAGTGAGAAGGTAGTGTGTGATATTGAAGGGGGAGGGGGAGGAGAGTGGAGGAGGATGATGAGGAGGCGACGGTTGATGAGATCACCTATGTGGTTAATGATGTGAGGAGTAAACTGCTCTTTGAACATGTGAAACGCATGTGAAACTCATCTGAACAGTAGTCAAACTGTCTTACCCTTCAGGGAAAGCAAGAATTAGGGTAGTTCTGCTCAGGGAATTTATCCCATTCGATCAATACTCAATAATCGACAATCTACAGGTGCTCGAGCAGGTGTTCGAGGCGGACAGGCGCGAGACGCTCTACGAGATCATGGGTACGGTTGGGTTATCGATTGGCCCAGCCATACGTGGGCATCATTGCTGCTAGAAGCAAAACCCACTCGATTTTGCTGATTTTGCTTGAATTGTGGCAGAAACCCAGCCGAATCCAAATACTAGCAGCAGCCCCTGCCAACGTATGATTGACTCACTACCGTATTCTGCTGTAGAAGTGGTTATCGATTATATGTCAAGAAGGATAATGTTTTGATTATCGATTTTAGTCGAAGTGCTCACCGGTAGGAAGGCGCCCCTAGAAGCGTGCAGCAGCCGGAACATTTCTCGTGAGTTTTATTTTTTGCCATTCAATATGTTTTTCCACGAAAGGGATGTAAGTTACCGATACAGTTGCTGTAGATCGAGCTGGTAGTTGTAGGAAAAAAATATTTTAAACTGTTGCCTTCCTTGCTGCGCGTTTCACAGGTGCAGTGTATAATGAAAGGGTGCTTTCTCTGGCAATATGGCGCACGAGGTAGGTACAAAATAATGACATTAACGCCCTTTTGCAGTCAATTACTGTATTCATTTCTAAACGGTGAAAAAACAGAAATGAAAGAAGGACCATTGCAGTTCCCTCGGTGGCCTCGTACCTGGCGAGGGCGCATTATCAATAGTTATCAGTCGTTGACTGTCATTACACGCCCTCTAGTCATGTATAGTCGGCGACAAGGTAGGAATGCAAAAGAGAAAATGAGAGCGATTGCAGTTCCCTCTGTCGCTTCATACCTGGCGAGGGCGCGCGCCCGTTTCGGACCAAGACTGCCCAAGCAAGTGAAAGACGTGAGTTCCAGCCTATTCAAGGAACCATTGGCGCCATAATCACCCTGATGGTGGGAGGAATCTTTGTCGGCTTTCGCGATATCGTTCCCTAGCACGGGTCTCCTGTAAGAGTGTAGGAACGATTATGACTGCAAAAAAAAATTTGTCTAAAGTTTTGATGTCGGAAAAGGGTTTCTTTTTCCTACGTTCTTACAGGAGACCCGTGTTAGAAGAGTGATTGGGCGATCGGGGTTTGAGTTTCATACGTTTAATAAAGAAGTAGAAGAGAGAGGGCGGGTATTGATACTTGGATCTATGGGCTCAATCGATAAAAACAATTCCAGCCACCACCTGTCGAGGAAGAACAGAAAGAGCCGCGCCCAGTCGAGAAGGGCATGATCTATCTGAATGGACGTGAGTACTGTAGTCGGGGGTTACGGTAGCTTCTATCGAATAGTGGTTGTTTATGGCATACTGAAGTAACATCTATCTGATACAATACTGTCTCAGTTAGACGCAAGTTGTCTTTATTGCTACGTTATTAGAATATCTAGAAACTCAGAAAGTACTAACGGTCATTCTCATGTTCTTGTTCGAAGCAAAATCATTCATAATTTCATTAATTCCAGATCGACTGCCGCAGAGCATGAACGATATCTGCAGGATGATATCGCATGGTTGGTTGATTTTGTTTTGATGATGATGTTGTTGTTGTTTTGACTAGGGAATCAATAACATCGGCCCCACTCAGGCGAGCTGTCGCACGTGCGCCCGGACCCGTTTGAGGGCACTCGCGACGAGTTGAGGAAGAAGATTCAGGGGGTGAGTGGGGGAACCATACATGGGCATCATTGATGATAGAATCAGTACTCGATTTTGAACCCACACTGATCTGATTTTGCTGTTTTTACACGGAGCTGCGGTAGTAACCCACCAGATTTCGTTCAAAACGAAATCAGACCCTACCATTTTCCAATATTAACCACGATAACTCTCCATGTGTGGGAGGAATTATCCTCATTAGATCAGATCTTGTCTCTTTTTGGATTGTTTTAGTGATTAACGCTGGGAAAATCATGGGAACAACCGCTACTGTCTCTTGATGAGACGTTGAAACGTACCTTCATCATGCATAGCGATGAATCATCATTGATTATCATGAGCATACATTTTTTCATCCACTGGCTTGGCCTGATTTTCCAAATTAATGAGTCCATATTATTTATTTCAATAAGCAGGCTCAGCCAGTGGGTAAACAAACATCGATAAATAATTAATTAATGAATCGATATTAATAAATCAATAATTCGCAGATCGTTGCCCGCTTCCGGTACAAGGCGTCCCTGACAACGAAGGTCGCAGAGGCGGTACTGAGGAGGCTGGTGGATCATGATGATAGGGATGAGGTGAGACAGTTGGAAGCTATTCGGTTTTTTGAGTGAATATCTCCTACGGATTGCGAGAAGATGAGTGCTTGATTTGCAATCTTTTTTTGACCCATTTTTTTCTGTGTGAAAAAGCAATAAGAAACTGTGAGTGTAGAGCTTGGTGTTGGATCGTGAGAATTGCAATGAAAGGAGCAGGAGGCTCATGAATCTGTCCATTCCTCCTCATTGCAGCTGGCGGCATCCTTTGATCTTCCCTGGAAGACGGTCGAGGGCTATGCAAAAGTGACGAGGATGGTGATTGACATGGATGATCTGACGGTGAGGGACGAGCTATACCGTTGTGAATCCATCCCTGTCTGTGATCTCTGTGATTCATGCTTCAGAAATACTCCATTAGCATAAATGAAAAACTGTCGATAGTGACATATTGGGGACTAAAAATACTGGTTCTTGTAGTTCACGGTGTTCCGCTTTCACTGTTCTGATATGGTAGTATCCTAGAGGTTTAGAAGGATACTGTAAGCCTAAAACAAAATCGATAAATCGTCGATAATCATTGCAGATCGTGGAGGAAGACGGCACCCGACGAGTGATTGCACCTCTGGAGAACTACGAGAGAAGAAAGAGGAGGAGAAGGACGAGAGAGGAGATAGTGAGGGATGAGGTGAGAGATTAAATTGATACTGTAAGATAGGCTACAGTAGATTGTGGCACTTCTGATATCAGGGCTATGCAAATATTTATCGTTCTCTCCTTCCGCAATGCAACTTCTTGCACAGCCCTGATTGAGATACGACATGGATTTGTTCAGGAGTGTGGAGATACTGTAACATCGGCTCTCTAAAATCTTAAAATGTTGATCGCTTGACCTACGAAGTTAAATCACTAAACATTAGCCGCGAGAACTTGCAAGTAGCTGCACGCAAGAGAAACGGACTTAGCTAAAACGAATCAAATCTTCGGATCTCTATCGTGATTAATGTTTCTTTATCAGGCCGTCGTCAATTCTGATGAGGACGAGGAAGGAGAAGGAAGAAACTCCGTGAGTTCGTGATCGAAGATTCATTTTTGCCTGTTCTGAAGCAACTTGTTGAATTTGCCCAATTTACTCTATGTTTTTCCGATTGTCTTTCTTGAACTTTCTGTCACTCATTTTTTTTCGTATCGCATCAAACCCCGAGGTGCTGTAAGTACGCGTATAAACAATTCCACAATGTCGAGAGTTCTGTTTGTTGAGATTTTATGGTAAATGATCAGGTTCCAAAGTCTATCTCTGATCGTGTCTATAGAAGAGCTACTGAATCGGCTGAATTTGCATTTTGTTATCCACTGGTGAGTGACCAATTTCGATGATAACGGCAGCGTTGATCACTCGCCTGCTGAGATAACATCAAAAATGAAGATGAGAGATAAGAACAATGGTCGTTACGGAATTGAATTGCAGTATGGGGCTCTCAATTCTATATTTGTCATTTTTATATCCAAGTGTGTTCTAACTCTATGAACTATATAATGCCAGTGTTCTAACTCTATGGACTATATATGTAAAGATCGTAGATCGGATAAAATCTGGAAAAAAATTCAAGTGAGAAAAGAGCGAATAGAAAGGCGTTCATCTTTGAGCATTTGTATTAGATTCGAACTGAATTATCACTTATCACAAGAAACGATACGCATGTACTCCTTCGAATAAAAAAACTTATTTAAAAAATAAAAGTTTAAATATTTACGATATAAAATCAGTTCTTTATTGGTCAAGTGCTACCGTACCCTCTGGCGCAGCTCCAAGTAGAAAATAATTTTAAATTCGCGCTCACGCGTGCGCGTCGCGTTTTTCTAGCGTTGAAATGGGAGTTGGTCAAATTGGGAACGTTGAATTTCAAAGTTCACTTTTCTTTACTAGTTCTGCCCCGTCCTCGCGACGACCGCCCTCGTGTAAAAAAGTTTAAAAAACTAAAAAAAAAAACTATTAAAATCAAATAAACCCCTCCCCCATTCATCCTAAAGGTGAGTAGTTCCTACTTTTCTTTTTTTCATTTATTTCGTTTTGTTTGTTCACTTGCTCGAGATTGACTAGTTTCTCTCCAGTAATCATGTCGACCGTCGCTGCCTCTGGAGTCCCTGCTGCAACCCCTGGATACACGCTCACCTCGCTGTGAGTGGCTTGCACTTGATTGTGATTGGAAATATGCCCCCTGGTCTGCCTCCGTTTTACTGTTGTCTTGCAGCTACGTTGGCGACCTTGCTGAAGAAACGACGGAGTCCACTCTCTTCGATCGGTTCTCGTCCGCCGGCCCCGTCCTGTCGATCAGAGTGTGCCGCGACGCCATCACTCGTCGCTCGCTGGGATACGGATACATCAACTTCCAGCAGCCGGCTGATGGTGAGTCCTCTCTATGTCCTGAAATTTTTGTCAGTAGCTAACAGCACTTTTCTACCCAGTGGCTGGCATCTTCTAGAATTCGCAGGAGTAGATTCACACCCACTCGTTGGAAGCATGATTCCTACCCTGTGGCTGGGATCATATTTTCCGAGGGGGTTACCTTGCTTCCGCTGGTGAAAGATCTCTGCTACTGGGTAGGAGCGTTCAGATTCCCTTGTCAAGCCTCTTTGCTCACTGACTAATTAGTCCTTTATGCATTAACTTTGTTCATTTCAGCCGAGCGCGCGCTGGACACGCTCAACTACGACGTCATCAACGGCAAGCCCTGCAGACTCATGTGGTCGCAGAGAGACCCCGCCATTCGCCGTAGCGCCCAGGGAAACATCTACATCAAGAACCTCGACAAGGTCGTCGATTCACGATCTCTCTTCGACACTTTCTCCCTGTTCGGAGGAATCCTCAGTTGCAAGGTTGGTCGTTCGTCCTTTTTTGCCGTCTGTACTGCCTTGTTTGAATGAAAAATGAAATGACTCATTCTTTTCTTAATTTTTTTTTCTTCAATATTCACGTTGCCAGGTCGCAACCGACGATCAAGGAGTCAGCAAGGGCTTCGGCTTCGTCAACTTCGAGACTCAAGAAGCTGCTGATCAGGCAGTCGAGAAGGTCAACGGAATGCTTCTCGCTGGCAAGAAAGTGTACGTGTCAACATCTATAATTTTCGGTTAAATAGACCACGTAGTTGCAGCTGAACAGATCACAGTAATTTGAATCGCATTATTTGCTTCTCAATCATATTAAATGATCACGTTGCAGGTTCGTCGGCAAGTTCCAGCCACGCAGCGCTCGCCTGAGAGAGATGGGAGAGACCACCAAGAGATTCTTCAACGTGTACGTCAAGAACCTCGAAGAGGACGTGGACAAGGAGAAGCTGGAGAAGATGTTCGGCGAGTTCGGAAAGGTGTGTGCACGTTTATCAACGTCCCCCCTCGACCGAAACGTCATGGTCCAAAGGGTGCTCCTCTTACAGAGGGCCCACAACGGGTTGTGATTAATGGGGGTGCCTCAATTTGAGGCACCCCCGTCCCGAACCCTGGGCACCTATGGTTACGCTTCAGTTCAATCATTTATAAAGATTCATTTCATGTATCCTTTGCAGGTCACCAGCTGCGCTGTCATGAGCGACGCCAATGGAAAGCCGAAGGGATTCGGATTCGTCGCGTTCGAGGAGCCCGAACAAGCCGAGAAGGCCGTCAATGAGATGCACGACAAGCAGCTCGACGGATCTGAGAAGAAACTGTTCGTGTGCCGTGCTCAGAAGAAGAGCGAGAGACAGGCAGAGCTCAAGAGAAAATTCGATAACCAGAAGGCCGAGCGCCTGCAGAAGTACCAGGGAGTCAACCTCTACGTCAAGAACCTCGATGACAACGTGGAGGAGCCCAAGTTGAGAGAAGTCTTCGAGAAGTACGGAACCATCACCTCGTGCAAGGTCATGTGCGACGAGAATGGAAGATCCAGGGGATTCGGATTCGTCTGCTTCGAGAAGCCCGAGGAAGCCACCAAGGCCGTCACCGAGATGAACGGCAACATGAGCTTCACCAAGCCCCTCTACGTCGCCCTTGCCCAGAGAAAGGTCCGTTTTCAATTTTATGCTCGGACACAACACGTTGGGTTTATGTATGTTTTCTGGAGATTTTGATGTCAATGATTGTTTTTTTCAGGATGACAGACGAGCTCAGCTCGCTTCTCTGTACATGTCGCGCCTCGCCAACATGAGAATGAACGCTAACGTTCCTACCACGATGTACACTCCTGGCAATGGAGGATACTTCGTCAACTCTGCTATGACCGTGAGTTTTAACGGATATTTTTCTCCATGGTGGTATGAGCTATGTTTGTATTGAATTTTTAAAATTTGTTCCTTTGCAGTCCAACCGCGGAGGCTTCATGCCTGCCGGAGTGCCCAACCGCATGGGCGGACAGGGCAAGCAGTGGGCTACCGGAGGATACGGCAACATGGGACAGACGCCGTACATGGGCGGACAGGGAATGACTCGTGGTCGTGGACCCTCCGGACCTGGAGCCGGCGGACAGCGCGGATACGCTCCCGCTGGAGCTGGAGTCGGCCGTGGAGGAATGGTCCAGCAGATGAGACCTCAGACTCAGCAGATGGGAGTTCCCTCCGCTGCTGGAGTCCGCGGACCTCAGCAGGTGCGCGGACCCGCGCCCACTGGACCCAAGCAGCAGCCTATGATGTACAACCAGTACGCTGCTGCCGCTGCTGCTCCCGCCCAGCAGGCACCTCGCACCACTCAGACCGGAATCATCGTCGGTGGACAGGACCCGCTCACCTCTGGAATGCTCGCCCAGGCCGCTCCTCAGGCTAGTATTTGCTATATTTCATATAGTTATTGTGTTCCTGATAGTCAGGGATGACGAATGGAATTACCGTTCGACTGTTAGTGAGATTGAACCGCGGCAAATTTCTGAGACTATCCACTCAAAATTGCCCTATAAGATGGCGGCTGGGCATATATTAATAGCTTCCCATTACAGGAGCAGAAGCAGATGCTCGGAGAGCGCATCTACTCGCAGATCGGTAGAATCTACGGTGACCGCTCCGATGTCGGAAAGATCACCGGAATGATGTTGGAGATGGATAACTCGGAGCTCATCATGATGCTCCAGGATGCCGAGCTCTTCCGCTCGAAGGTACGATTTGTTCTAATATGTTTTTATTATGCAGCAAAAAAGGTGCAACCCTGTCCATTAAAGGTGGGGCAAGGCATGTGTTGATCCCTTGATATCAGCATTTCATCATTTCTCTTTCAGGTCGATGAGGCCGCTCAGGTCCTCAAGTCGTCGGGACCCAAGGCGAACTAAGCAGAGACGGAGAGGAGGACAAGAGTCTCCATTTTATTACTGACTACCCAATCTAGTAGTAAGACACCTTAACAAGGTCCCTCCCCGTCGCCACTCTTTTATAAAAAAAATCTTTATTTGATTCTGTAATCAATTTGTTAATATAGCCCCAACACAACCACTTTTTCTGTTAATTAGTTGGCGATGAGTTATTTATTCTATTAGACCCGCCTTTTGCACCTTTCCCTAATTCAATATTTAAAACTCCATAAAAATTGTTGATGTTTGCCCCTTTCACCTTACGAACATTTGTCCGATTGGTTTGACCCCTCTACTCCTTTGTTTTGGTGTTCGTCTTCCCCCAATTCAATATTTAAACCTCCATAAAAATTGTTGATGTTTGCCCCTTTCACCTTTCGAACATTTGCCCGATTGGTTTGACCCCTCTACTCCTTTGTTTTGGTATTTGTTCATTGTTCTCTGATCATCGATCCCGCAATCGTTGATCGCTTTTCAGAAGCCATCTTTCGGTGTATTCTGTTGGGCAGTCTTCATCTTAGCTCCGACTTCTTTTTTGTAGTTGTAATTATTTAACGTGCAAGATAAAGACTGGAGTGTTAATGAACTGTATTCACATAGTGACCCACTCACATGGTTACTTTGAGCCTCAACATACTTAGTATGATCCAGAAACATGAAATATTCGTTTGATTCAAGATATGGAAGTAGCCGGTAGTGAGGAAGTGTGGTGGGGAGAGGAAGAGGGGACAGCTGGTGCAGCAGTTAGCGTGAAGGGACTCCGAGAGAAGGCTGACCACATTGAGGTACGTTGTCTTAGAATTTTATGACAAATCTAGAGAGGACAGCGCCCGTCATAGTGAAGTGACGTGGTGTGTTTTCAAAAGACAGAAACATTCGATTATCACGAACTGACTACTTTTTCTTCGCCATTTTTGTTTATTGGTTTATAGGTATTACTGCTGATCAACTGTTATTTCTTTGATGGCAAATACATCGTAGCTCATGTATCTAATCTCTGAAACCCTCATGATCCGCTAATCTCATGGTTAATTGCTGATTTCGTAATGATCACTTTTGCCGCTGAATGGTTTTGGCTCTGTCCTGGCTATACTCGCACGGCAATTCAGAGCGGCCAAATTTTCCGCGCACCCTCTGTTGAAAGTGCGAGACGAGGGGGCGGAGTCATCCGCATTTTATCTCCGGCTGTGTGTAAAAAAAGCCGCGCATTTTTCGTATATTTCCGGTTTCCGGTCTTGAATTTTTTTGCAAAATTTTCGATTGATACGAGTTTAAACCAATTCAATCAGGACAA
>LS490817.1:477030-487582 GCA_900490845.1 Pristionchus japonicus | reverse complement strand
TTTCGTCAGTTTTGCTCTATACTCGTGCTTCCCATTTAACTTCCGTATGTTTTTTGCAAAGCTCTTATCACTAGCTCCACGCTGGTTACTAGCATTCGCCAAAATACCCATTCGGAAGTAGTCAAACCTTCGCTTGAATGTCGCGCGTGTCACAGTTTTTTCGCCAATTTCGTCAGTTTTGCTATGTCCTGGTTATACTGGCGCTTCCCATTTAAATTCATTATGTTTATTGTTAAGCCCTTATCAGTAGCTGCACGCTCGTCATCAGCTTTCGCCAAAATACCCGTTCGGAAATAGTCAAACCTTCGCCTGAATGTCGTGCGTTGACTGTTGTTTTAATCTTATGTAGCGTCCATACATAAAGATCTTCGTTCTCTAACTCCAGTGAGGAAGTGATTGTACTTATAAGTGAACAGATGATTTTTTGAAAGAAAAAATAATCAAAATGATTAAAAATAGCGAAAACAGCAAAAATAAAATATTAAGTATGACCCAACTCTAAACACAACTCTAACCTCGGCATACTGTAAAGTGACGTCTCGAGTTTCGAATTTTTAAATTGCCGTATTTTTGTTATTGAGCATTTTAAAAATATATTATTGTTATATTATGTTTCAGCAGTATCAATTGCATAGGTGGAATACAATGAAATATTTATTTGGCGCATTTGGAAATAAGCCACTGTCCTCTCTAGACAAATCATTTAAAATATTGTCAGCTTTGCTGAACCTTCGAAGCAGTAAGCCAGCCTGGAATGCTTTTTTCTGCCCTTGTTGTGATGATGTATGCCAACTTGGCGCAACGGTTTCAGAAGTGCATCGATGCTTTCCTCGATGGAATGCCGAGTCTTCCACTTGGACTGGTCGCCGAATGGAGTCAGCGAGCGAGCTATGCGAGACGGAAGGTCTGATATTGAGTTGTCGATGAAACGTAGGCCTCGTGGATGTTCGTTGAGTCAGGCACTGTTACGATTAGCGAAGCCCTGCTATAGGAGGTTCACTATGATTCTGGTAGTCTGGAAATGACCCGATCCGACGTTTTGCTTCACCAGAATCAAGTCGACTTGTTTATCGATGAGATGAAACGTGATGGTCGGGTTGTTGTAAGGATAGTCAAGAGGGTTTTGATGGACGAAACACAAAGTGATCAGGTGGCCGAGGCGAGTGGCGAGAGTCTGTCAGAGCACAAGCGACGGATCAAGACCGCCGAGGAGAGGGGAGCGATGGCTGATGGGAGGAGGTAGTTAATTGGTTAATTAAAATGGATTCTTTAAAATTCACTATCAGTACGATCGATAAATCGAAAAATACGTCCAATACTTCACTGATGTTTAGATGTGATAAGTTCCAGTGAATCAAGGGACCAGTTATGTCTTTTCATAATTAATTTTTAAGTTATTTTAAATTTCCCGCGCAGGATCGTCCGAGACGCGTGCGCGAGGTGCGCGCTGCCCTTCGGTCGATCGGAGACGAGGAAGAGGAAGTTGTGGAGACTGGAGGTACGATAGATGTGAGAGAGAGGGAAGAACTGTTCATGTTAGGAGAAAGTACGACGGGGGTAGAGCTCAGACGTAATAATACAGTTTACTATTTCGATTTGTTGAATCATAATTATCGTGCTCACTGAGGCTACTGATAGATGGCAGTATAATTTAACTGTGTTCGTTTTGCAAACGAGTTTAGAATGATACGAATCAATAATGTGGTTAATCATTTGTTGATGGTTTACGGTATTATCGATTGTCAGGTGCGTGCTCGAGTGGAGAAGGGCGAGAAGGAGGAGGAGGGCGATCAACGACTGGTGGCAGTGTGCGAAGGGTGTGATACGGTAAGAGATTACGGTACGGATACGGTAGGACGCTAGGAATCACGTTTTGGTTTTTTCCAGCCGTAGTGAGCCGTTCATTGAAGAAAGTCTCTGGTTACCCTCTTATGAGGGATGAGAAACTCAAACGAAGATGGTCTTTTCTGTACTAATGCTCTGCATTACATGCTCTGTATTACATGCTAATGATCTGTATTACATCTGTATTGCTCTGTATTAGAGTCTGTAACATACGGCTGCGATAACTTCTGTTCTGATGCATTAGACAGCTACTTCTGAATGAAGACTGTTTCGCAGGTGCACGTGGTGGGCAGGATGCCACGACTGCGGGGCGAGAAGAGGGAGAGGAAGGAGGAGGAAGAAAAGGAGGAGTGGGATACGAAGAGTGTGGGTGGAGGTGAGAGATGATATGCACACTCGATTAGTTGCAACAACTCTTCGAAATTTAACCAATCTTGCGCCATGTTTGAAACACGTAGTCGATGATACAGGGGCATGACAAACGGCAACGGCTAATAACTTTCCTCTAACTTCAGATACTACTTTGAAACTTCGCGTGCAATATCAAAGGATTAGTAGCTATTGATTCCATTTTTGTCGTTTTGCCCCCGATGCGGCAGGAATAATGCGATTCTTTCCAGCCTCGACTTCAGCCTCGTCAGTCTTCGGCTCGGAGAAGAAGCGCAAGGGCAGTGTGTCGTGAGTTAATTAGTTCGTTAATTCATTAATGAAATAATTATAAAGTTTCTGATGTCTATTCCATTACTTTTGCTTCAATTTTGTCACCTCGTTAGGTGGGAGAAGGGTAGGCACATTCCGAAGTATCGTTGATATTTCACCCTTGAACGACGGAGGCTTCGGTCTTCCATGCGTACTTCTTCTCTACAAGCTCTTTTGTTCATACCATAATAATGCATCAGTGATCAATATTCGTTAGGCTACCGTAACCAATCAATATCCTCACTCAATATCAGTTCTCTCTGCTCGACGCCCTCCGTCATATCGGCCGCCTCTCCTCTGGTCGTGAGTGCGGCAGCGAAGAAGTGAGTGTGTACGGTAGGGGTACGGTATGAGTATCAACAAATCGATAATTGATTATCATACAGTAATCAATCAATCGATCGATATTGCAGATCGGCCAAGAAGAAGCGCGGCTCGGAGCTGTCTCGACTGCTGCGAGAGAACGAAGCGAGCAAGAAAGAGGAGGAAGCGGGAGGGCTGGCGGCATTCCTAGCTAGTCTGAGTTGAGAGTACGGTGGGATACGGTAGGATGCTATCGTGAACTGATTTTTTCTCGCTTCCCTGTTCCAGAGCAATATTTCACTGTTGTTATGTCCACTGAGATTGGTTCTTGTTGATACCCCGAATAGCATACTCTTTGTATCGTAGAAATGACTGGTAGACTCTACAATGTAGAGGTAAAGGCTTCACTGTAGCTACCATGGTACCACTCTACGTAGAGTTGTTTTGCCGGAGGCTCTGAAGGAAAATTCGGACTAGCCCTACTTTCATTGTTGTTGATTCTTAATTGTTGCTTGATCCTAATACAGTTTTTTTTGTAATGTTTCTGTTGTTCAGTCGTTTAAAGTAAAGTGATTCAAAAAACTGTGAGTGACACGAGTGAACACAAATGAAACACAGAGGGTGGTGATTTCAGTTTTCCCTTTTGAGATATTTTGTGTATTTTGGGGTTACTGAACCCAGTTGCATGGCTTGTTAGTTAGAAATAGGGAAACTAAGGTCAGAATAGTGTGGTAAGACGGCTCTCGAATTTCACGGCTCTAAGGGGAGTTATCTGCGGCGTCTCTGCTCAAATTTCCTCGTCTTCTTTGTCTCCTTTTTGCCGACGTGTCTGATCGCTTTTTGAAGTGCTTCGGGCTCATTTCCTCGTCCTTTCTCACTCTAGAATGCATGAGTATGATGAGAGACGTTCGTTGACTGCCTGGACAGAGGAATGAGTCCATAAGACCAACAGTTGATGTGTTCCTTGCCGTTTTATGGATGAAAACATACCAAATTCATTTTTCTTCTTCAAATTTCTATGTTTTGATGCTCTGTCGATCACTATAGAAACTGTGACTTCAGGGGATCGAATGGCCTCGGTCTGAGGTCTATCGGGAGCCGATTGGAAGACGAATAAGCGCGATAGGTGAGCCGCTATCGCATTATCGTGGTCGCACAAGTTCTTTTTATGCCTTACTAGCTCGTCTTTGGCAATAAGATTGAGGGTGAATCGATAAACTGATCAATAATACTCTCAATAAAGATGAATCGACTGGCGCGCGACTCGGCACTGCCGTTCCTCGTCACTGATGGAGAGGGCGGAAGGAGGAAGACGATGGGAAGTCTTAGGACGACCTGCGCCAGGGTTCGTTATCCTAAAAGCTAGCTTCAATTACGAAAATGAAGCTCTATTTGCCTTCAATACTCGTTGAAAATTACAAGATGTGCAGTTTACAAGAACTATCGTCAATATCTGCCAATGACCGGTGAAACGCATTACCAAAGCGTTGTTAATCCCTGACAAAGCTGAAAATTGGACCCCACGTTGACGAAAAGCGACAGGCGCGTGCTAGGAAAAACGTCTGGCGGCTGTAATGACGAGAGGCGAGAGGCGAGAGATGGGATAGGGTAGATCAGTGCGATAGACGGCCCCTCTCTTCCCATCTCTAATCTCGTTGATCTCGGTCAATGACCGACTGTTTCATTCGCGCAACTCGAACTTGTTGTTTCCTTGTTATTACCACCCGAAAGAGCAAAAGACGCGGGAGCAATTCGACCTGAACTGGGCTTTTTACGCTTGGCCGCAAGAGTTCCTTGAAAGGGGATCCCTAAACTCGATTTCACCCTCCCCAACCCCATTGTTCGCGCTCGCTTCGATCATTCGTCCTGATTCGAGTCGTCGTTTGTGGTCACTGCGAAGTAAACGTGCGCGTCAACTTGGGAATTGAGCCGTTGAGGTGGTCTAATCTTTCCCTTCCCTTTTCTGACCTTCACTGCCCTTTCACTGTTACGGCCCACGTGTCAGTGGGATCGAAACGAGCCGCAATGTTCTTGCGCTCTCAATTGCTCTATGGCTGTCTGATTTGCAAGATAGTGTATCGCATTGAAAGAGAAACGAGTGTGTTTTGGATGGTTTCTTGTTTCTAGTTCTTTACGAGTGCTTGAAAGATCATTCCGCGATGATTCCCTTGCAGTACTGGCGCTCGATGCCGCGGCTGCTACGGTCGATCCTCACGATCCTCCTCATTGTCGCGGTTGGTTCTAATTTTATTTATTATTTTTTTATTGTTAATTAATTAACTAATTACTGAATTTCGAAACTAACGCAAGATTTGTTACACGTCATGCAGCTCTGAAATTGACGAAGGACCGAGTTTAGTGATTATAGGCTCCCACAGTAGCAAGAATGCTTCTTGTAACATCACTTATTGTTAATGGACCTTGGGGCTAGTGCGTAATTATCTTAATTATGTTAATTATCTTAATTGCCTAATCACTCCCCTCCAGATAGTCTTCGCGGGCAGCACTCTGACGTCGTCGTCATCTTCGCCGATCGTCGCGCCGATTGTGGGAGATGTCGAGGCGCAGGTGGGTAACAAAGGTCGATTGAGGACTTGATATGAGAGGTGCATGAAAATTTGTATGGTTTGAATCACACGTGTCGAAGGTTCGAAGGTTAGAAGGGTGGTTATTGTTGAATCAACAATGTTGATTTTCTTCTTCTTTTGGACCTGAAAGTTCACCCGGGCCTAGTATTGAAAGTTTTCGTAATTGGCTTATTGAAATCGCTTTGTCGGTTGAAACACTGCTATGCATTGAGCGTGAGGTGCCGAAATTACTGGCACAAGTTCGAGATGAGCAGAAATTGTTTATTACTGATTGTGAGTGTTTCAAATAGCCTAATTCACTAATTAATTAATTAATTAATTAACTAACTGCAGGCTCACATCAACAACGGCAACGAGATCGTGCAGCAGAAGGTGCAGGCGGCGGCGAAGGAGGAGTTGAGGGCGAAGGAGGTGGGGGGGGGGTGGATATGATGACATCATGATTAGGCAATAAAAAGGAATTCTGCATAGCTCAACATAATAAGGCGTGGTAGGTCTGTGTTTCTGATAATCGATAAAGTAGAGGTTGTGAAGAAGGAGTTGAGGGTGAAGGAAGTGAGAGGGTTTCGGACGAGTTATTAGAGCAGTGAAACAACCCAATTGTGGGAAGCACCAGAATAGGTAAAATGCGCTTGAAAAGAGAGCAGCAGAAGGTGCAGGCGGCGGCGAAGGAGGTGAGGGTGTCCCGAGAGCTCACAAGCGCCGCAGCCATACAATACAATCGGTTTTGTAACGTTCGAGAAACTTTTAGCTTCCAGTAACTTGCGCTGTTTGTATTTTTTGTGGTTTCTTTGGAGTGGAGGAGGAGTTGAGGGCGAAAGAGGTGAGAGGAGTCGACAACGGGGAAGTGGGAGGGAGGGGGATGTGCCGAAGAGAACGTAGTCTAACTCCCACCAGGAACCGCATTTGCAAGTAGGAAAAAGAGGGGCGAATTAGTTTCTATTTCTCCTTGCGTTTACTCTGTAGCTGTGAGGATTTGTCTGAGCGATTCATTTGTGAGCCAATGACTTACTTGTGAGCATTACGGATATGGCCGAACTGGAATGACTGTTGATGGGTTTTTTTTGAATATTTTATTACGCCTTCATATGTGCGGCCTATCAGGAATGCGGTTCCTGCTGGGTATTATGATGCCGCGTGAAACATGTACTTGCTAAGATGCTATTCGAAAAACGTGATCAACCAATTCCTTGCTGCCTTACGATGACGCAATCACAGGGAGCAGTCGTGGCCGAGCCTGAAGTAGTGGAGGAGGAGGCGGAGAGGCGACCGAATGGCGTGAAGGAGGAGGCAGGAGTGCCCGTGTTCAAAGGTGAGGGAAGAGGGGAACAGAGGTGAACGATGCCCATAACTAAGCGCCGATTTCCTTGAAGACATTCTAAGTGGCGGTGATCCGTTCAAAAACTTACATTTGGTCCGATTTTTGGGCCTAAAATTTGCAAGGAGCTCTCTGGCCCCGGCTATGACGATGCCTAGACATTTCGAAGTGTGGTTCTGTTCTACTCGCTGCTTCAATCGATCGGTTTATCGATTACTGTTTGATAATCAATTATTGCAAATCATACTGTACATTTGCGTGGCTTTAGAGATAGGAAGGCCCGCTGAAACTGGCACTTGCCAAGTTTTGTTTTTTTCGCCGGTGCGAATTGAGCTTGGGATGGCGTTTTCTTTGCGAAGGATTGCGAGAAATATTGGCGTCGAATGATAACTTGGGCTCTTGCTCATACCTGTCCAGGGCTGGCGGCGAGTGACCTTTTTGCGCAGTGACGGGCATGAAAACATGCCCGTCACTGCGCACCCCATGAATCACTGCGCACCCCACGCACCCCAATTCAAGAGTTGATGCGCTCGAGACGCGACGGGTATGGCCCCCAATTTTTGACCATGAATAGGGGTTCATGGGGTGCGCAGTGAAGGGCATGCCCTTCACTGCGCTCGCCGCCGGCTTGGACAGCTATGCTCTTGCTGTCATTGTGGAACGCGATACTTCCAGGCCCTCATCCTAAACACTCTCCCTAATCATGTCCCCGCACACTTAGTAGCCCATCCTAACATTGTAAGACGTGTTAGGACAACGTGACAACCCTTCATAAGATAAACAGTACTGATTTTCTCCCTCTCGCAGGTCCACAGAACGACCGCCAGCGTGCGGTTGTGGCCGGCTTCAAGCACGCTTGGGCGGGCTACAAGGCGGCCGCCTGGGGCCACGACCAGTTGAAGCCGATCAGCAAGGTGAGTAGCGCGCGCTAAACGCGCCGGGTTTGAGAGGGAGTAGGGAGGGCATTTCGAAATTATGGACATGCAGTTTTTCTGTTCTTTATGGCACAGTAGAGCCGTTTTAAACTGCTAATTAGCACTAATTAATCCTCATTCGCAGTCGTACGCAGACTGCTAATTAATCTACTAATTAGCCCTTATTAATCATTTGTAGTCGTACTCGGACTGGTTCGACACGGGCCTCACCATCGTCGACTCGATCGATACGGCTATCATCATGGGACTGAAGGAGGGTGAGTAATTAATTATTATTAATTAGCTAATTGGTTTTGATGTTAAGTATCATTGGCGCTGCATTTGTTCTATGTAGTGATTGATTCTCCCAGCGGTCAATGCTACTCGGAAAATTGTCGGACTCGGAAATAACTAAATAGTGGCGTAGATTCGATCGATCATTACATTGAGGGAGGGCGAGTCACCTTGATATTTGATGTTGGCGTTCTGCTTTCATTGCTGTTTCGTCAATGTTAGTTAGCTGTTTGAGTTTAGCTCATACTGCCGATCAGTGGTTACTATCTTTGGAAGGAAATACATAAATAATGCTGTTCGATGGGTTATGATCGACTCGATCAACGCCCCTTTGATTTCCTTAAATTCTAAATCATAATTTCAAAAAATCGTTTTTGATTGCTTGGAATGGTGCTATTTATAACTATTGAAACCTTGAGTTTACGAATTCTTTTCCAGAAGTCGACGAGGCAACGGCGTGGATCCGCGACTCGCTCACGTTCGAGAAGGTGAGGGCGGAGCTTGATCGTTGATCTCTTTGATCGGAACAGCCGTTTCTGAAAACGAGAAATGATGTTTGGAATTATTCCAGCTTTCGGAGAGAGCATTAGTGGTGAGCCTGGACCTGGTATTATGTGGTGTTGTTGAAACCGCGAGTTTAACAATAAGCATATTAGAGATGTGTTTCCCCATTATCGATTATTCTTTCGTTGCAGGACCGCTACGTGAACTTCTTCGAGGCGACAATCCGCGTGCTCGGTGGACTGCTGTCCGCGTTCCATCTCACCGGCGATACGGTAGGCTGTAGTGAACATGATACGGTAGCTAGGATGGAGCTACGATTGATTTTCTGTGGCTATAAATCGTATCTCGTTTTATATGAACAGCTTCTCGTGGAATAACTTCTCGGGATGTCGCTGCTTCAAATCAACGTTAGCCACGATTCCAATAATTCCCCCCATCACAGATGTTCCGAAACCGCGCGGCGGATGTCGGCCACCGCCTGGCGGGAGCTTTCCAAACGGGACGACCCGTGCCCCTGAGCGACGTCAATCTGAGGACGAGGTACGGTAGTTAAACGCAGTATGCGATAGGATACGGTAGGAGTGTAGGTAGCGAATTGACTGGACGAACTGTGCCGACGTCACACTACGGACGAGGTACGGCATTGGGAAACATTAGGAGACTGATTTGGGTTTTAATGATCGAAGCAGCTAAAGAATCGAACAAAACCATTTGTTATTTGAATCTGTGGCGCGCAATTGCGGAATCGACCAAATGTGGTTGGTGTTTTGCGTGCTCTTCAAATCTTGATGGTGGAGTAGTTTTGTAATAGAGCACTTGGTCCGAGCAACAAATTCAATTAAGATGCTACCAAGGGGAAGACTTACCGTAGTCTTTGCTAAGCTACAGTAACCTACCGTAATCCCACTTCTCAGAGCAGCCAAGTCGCCCTCGTGGTCGGACGAGTCGTCGCTGTCCGAGGTGACCACGGTGCAGCTGGAGTTCCGCGATCTCGCGCGGATCACGGGAGACAAGACGTTCGAGGTACTACGGTTGGGAGGCGAATATCGATTTATGTGTAGGATGTGGTTGTGTGCTAGAACACAGAGATGCTTACATTGCTTTCCTGTAAAGCTGCCAAGCCTATGAGGCAACGGTGAAGCGAAAATAGATCAGGTGGTTGAGACAATTCTGTGGCGCAAGAAAATCCTTGGTATGGTATGAGCCTTACGTTCACTGTTTAGTGAATGCTGATGTTGAAGTGATTCTCTCGCAAGATTGAGAGAAACGTTCTTGTCAATCGTTAATCCTGTCTTATTGTCGTTAACAAATGTAACGTCGCAGGACCTCGCGTTCAACACGAGCAAGCACATTCACGAGATTGGCTGCGAGAGGCACGGCGGACTGTGTGGGATGTACGTCAATGCGAAGACGGGACAGTTCAAGCGTACGTTTCTTTACAATTACAATTACAATTACAATTTTTATCCACCAGGGTATATTGGGGAAAGTGTCGCGTAGATCTTCGTTAAATGTAGGTGGAGGTCCGTCGTCTCGTTGACGAATCGGGTTGGGGGTGGGGCTTCGGGGGAAGCAGCAGGTTGGTATAAGTATCATAGACGCAAGAGAGAATCAGGAGTGAAGGAGATGGAGGGTAGGGATAGAATATGAGATCGGAAAGAATTGGGCGAGCTTGTAACAAATTCAGCAGATAGCCCGTTCCATCGTTCGATTGTCCTAGTCACAAAACTTGAGTGAGGCTTTGGTGGAGCGTATGGAAGCGAGATGCGTAAGGGGTGTGATCTGCGAAGGCTACGAGAAAGGGGGGATATTTTAAAAAGATTAGAGTGGTCGTAAGAGTAGTAACCATGAATTGACTTGTGAAGAAAGAGAAGATCAGTGATAAGTCTCCTGTGTTCTAGAGTGGGTAAAGAGAGAAGGGCAATTCTATCAGGATACAAGGAGTACGGGATTTGGCAACGAGCAAATAAGCGACGGGAGAAATTGCGCTGCACATCTTCGATTTGATTTGCTAGGATCACAGTGTGCGGAGACCAGACAACTGAACCATACTCAAGAAGGGGCCTCACAAAAGTTGTAAATGCACG
>LS490817.1:419573-431064 GCA_900490845.1 Pristionchus japonicus | reverse complement strand
GGGGGGGGGGGGGGGGGGGGGGGGGTGAGGGAGCGGGGGATGAGGAGAGACCAGGACCCTAAACACCTACACTATAGAGAAGTAGACACATCACTTTTCCGGGTTGACCTAGTAGTCATTCTCTTCGGCTATCTTTAGAGGGCTTCAGAGGGCGGTGGCTGTTATTGGCAGATGGCAGGGAAAAGTAACGCAAATACTTGAGACAAATGCAGCTGCAAGGAACTCGTTTGGATGGGTGAATTTCCCACATAATCGAATGTTGGAGCTGAGAGAACAGAAGTGTACAGCAATGCATGGTAGCATGAGCAAAAAGATCCAGATAAGTATCAACGCACGATAAGATTGCTCATAGTTCAACGAAAGTTGGATAAGAACGAATTGAACTTTCTTAAACGGATGTATGAAGGGTCAGGATGGGTGAATTCTCTCATAATTGGATGTTGAATCAGATATGACAGTAATAAGCAGCAAAGCATGGTAACTTCATGTCCAAAGATCTCCAGAAAAAGGAAGTTGCAGCAAAATTGTGCTGTACTAACGAGCAGCAAAGTTCATTCCTATCGTCTAGTCGGATCGAGAAATGAAAGACTACGAAAAAAGTGGAGGCGGTGGCGCCTAACGAACCCACAACCAAAGGACTTTGTTCGGTTACATTCTTGTTGTGGGTTCATTATAGGGATGGCTTGGCAAGAAATGTCTCTCCTCATTCCGCATACTCTCTCGCCTCTCTGATCGGTGAGTGAGTGTGCCAAATGAAAGGAGCGTTTCTCGCCAAGCCATCCCTAGTTCATTAGTCCCGCAGGCTCCAAAACGATCTCTGGGGATGTGCCTCACTCCCTTCGTCATTCCTCAGGAAGCTCCCAAATCTGTCACCCAACCATATTACGTCATGAGTTTTGAAAGAGAGGCGAGCGCCGCCCGAGACAGAAACAATGTTAGGCAAAGAAAAAGAGTGGGAGAGATTGGGTCATGTGCGACCGCGCCGTTTTTTCTCACTGGTATAACTCTGAGGCAGTAGTCTAAGCTTGAAGGAGAGAAAGGGCTTAGGGGACACTTGCTGGCTTTGCTGGCCCCAGGTTGTTCTTCCAGGCAGTTTTGCTGCCTATCATTTGTCAACTCAACTCGAACGCCGAAAAAATAGGCCGGCATCTCTCGACTTTGACCTCTCAAAACCAAGCGATCTTTGCCTCCGCTCATCGCATGGCGATTCTCAACTTTTGCACTTCCATTCACACATCATCCCCTTCCTTCCCCAGGGAGCGGTCAGGGGTCAGCAAGTACAGAAGTTCCCCATTCAGTTCCACTTCAAAAGCGTATTCATAGCCGCAAATCCTCTATTCCTGGCTTTTCTGACCTTCAATCGTTGCCCGTACTTGCCCCTCGATGGTCGAGCATGCGTAATGTGATAGAATCCGATACCCAACTGAATCGCAAACTGAATTCGGGAGAGGTGCGAGGGCGAAAAACGCAACAAATTGTAATCGGAGAAGATGGTGATTGGAGGTTGGTCGGCACGTAGTGGTATCGCCCAGCGTGTTGGCTAAGCTTCGGAGATGGTTATGGAATGCAAGAAATTAGGTTCCAGGTTGAATGCAAGTACTGGTGATAAGGTTGGTTGTCATCAATATTACGGACGCGCGAGACGATTTGGGGGCGTAGTAGTGTCTACGGTTTGTGTTCAAATCTTTGCCGTAAACCGTGGAATAATTCAGATACAGCATGAAAACTGGCAGCTTCCAGGATTAGAGAACTGGTCGGTTGGCAAGGGAAAATACGAAGAACCGATCAAGTTGTAGATAGGGATCGCGAGAATCAGCATGCACAAGCTTAGAAGCCCTGTGGGTGTTCATCAATCGGGGCTGATCAGTCATCAACCTGAAGGATTAGATGACAGAGTCAGCATGGCACGGCTTAGAAACCCTACTGGTAAACTGCAGCTTGTAGTGAGCTGGACGTCTAAGCATCGATCACATGAGCTAAGCTACCAGGAAATCATTCGGTTAACAGGGAAATGAGGACTAAACGCGGTGCTTGTGCACTTATCGTTTCCTTGTTAATATTCACACTGCGCCGTCTTTTTTCGGGCCCACAGAAGCATTCAACCACAGAACAACAAACCTTGACCTTTTCGAAAAACCGACCTCCCTGAATTCGAAATACCGCCCATTCCAGAGCATCGTACCACAGAACAACACAAGTGCCCTAAATGGGGGAACATCGAAGAACAAAGACTCGTGTGCTGGGATGACGAATGGACAATAACTCCCTCTCCATTCCGAATGATCTATCTCTCGGCCCATCCCTACTCCAGAGGAAAGGCTGCTCTCCTCACTTCACACACTCTTTCGCCTCTCTGACCGATTAGAGTGTGTGTGGAATAAGGAGAGTCACTTGCCATTCCTACTCCAGAGAACAAAGTGATGCGAAAGCGCGTGGGGTAGAGCGTTCCCTCCAGACTAAAAAGGACTGAATACGCTTGATTTATGGCTATTTCCTACTTCCGGATTTGACCGAAGTTCCCAGGGTGTAGGCGAGTCTCTCGATTTCACACAGTCTCTCTCTGGCCGGAGATTGAGTCCTATTTTCCGGTCACTATGACGGCCCTATTGAAAAGCGTCGCAACATTCGCTCACACGCTCGCCCATTCACGCGGTCAATCTAATTAGGTTAACCCCAAAATTAGCGATTTCCAGAATATCCAGTTTAAAAATAATCGTCAAAAATAGGGGCATTAATAAATGAGGACGTGTTAAAATAGCAGCACTTGAATTGTTATTGTCGCAAAAATAGAAAAGAAACTCTGAAGTGGCGAAGACACTTCACTCCCGAAGGAAGTGATTACGAATTCCAGACGAAATCGAGACCTCCTCGTTATTTTTGGCGGCCAAACTGGACCGACAGGTAGCAGAAAAATTACCTGTTGTCTGAGTTTTCTTAGCAAAATCTGCAATTGCTGATGGGAAAACACTGGCAGAGATCTGCGTAATATGCGCATAAATTACAGATTTCATAAGATTCTCGTGACAGGCATCTGCAGGGATTCAAGTTGTAAGAGGGAGATGAGATCTGGGAATCTGACGTCAGAGGTGTTGCGGAGTAAAAATCAGTTGGCGCCTTAGGATCGCATGCGCAAAATTGAAACGAAACAACTGAACAGATGCGTGGTTGGGCGTTTCGGTACGTATAAATAGATAGCGACAAACTGATTAGATCATGGCCTCGATGTAGGTAAAATTAGAAAAATTAAACGATCGCAAATTGACTACATTATGACACGCTGCATGGTGACAACCAGATGGCATAGGTTCAACAGAGCAGAAAATGCCATTACGTGGGATGATATGCAGTTAATGATAATCATCCGACCAAGAAACGCAAGGATCTTCGAACGCAGATGTATATGAATACTGAGTAATGAACACCCTCAGCCTTGCATGCTTGACAGCCGCAGCAAATATCAGCATTGGATGAACGTCAGAAATGAACAGCAATCATCAGCCAATATTAATATTCCATCGCAGATCAAAGAGAGCGGAAGTTGAAGAAAAATGAAGGCTGCTAGGGTGCGTGCACTTACTTTAGTTAGTTAGTTTCGACAATCTTGGAAACGTTATCTCTAGTTACATTAGCTCGCCAACTACACTGGCTCTAAATACGCAGCAGCAGTCTACGCATTTATAGCCGATAACCCGATTACGATTGATACTACACCGGTGCTCTGAATAACGCAATCTTGCAGTTATTTTGAACGATAGATTAGGTTATCTATGCTGCACTCACTTCAACCCAGCTGCTCATTCTACCGCAAAACAGGGAAAGTTGCGACCACAATCAAGGCGATTTTAGTTCACCGGTAAGGCCGGATAAGCAAGACCTACGTATCCCATGCTGGTCAGGCTTCTAGGACATGTTCAAGTCTACCGCAAAGATCAGGCTAATTATTAGCCTGCACTACATGCTTGAACTTCGTCTAAGGGTACGGCTATTCCACCGTCAATGACTGAATGCGGAAAATAATCATATCACCGGACAAAGAAGTCACCTGCCCCCGCAGCGTTAACAGGTGGCTGAGCAAAAATATTTTCTCACAGTCACTCTCCCCATTCCCCCGATTTCTCGCCAATCAGAAACTAGAGCCATTTTCCGCTAATATTCGTCGGATTTGTGATCAGTATTGGCCGCAATTCTTATCCCGCTTGCGTCTCTCTTTTTTCCAGCATCTCTAGCGCAGCCTAACCGGATATCACGGCTAAGAATGGATGTATTGTTATCGTATCTGATATCCTGCGTTATCTCGAGAAGGAAGTGATGTGATGAACTGTGGACACGGAAGTCTGCACTGAATCCTTACTTCTCGATTCGAAAGTTCAACTTTCGAAACCTCACTCATGCCCTCGGGCAATGATCTAATGCACGCTGTCCGAGTTTCGAAAAAGCACGCAGATGATACTACTCCTTAACAATGATGTTGTTATAATCTCCCACCACCCTCGTTACTATTCCTGTAGCAAAGTGACGCAGTAATCCAAGGAACTAAACAAGGAAGTGATTTTTTCTTCACTGAAGCCTCTCATAATGAGCCTCTCATAGAAAAAAGAATGCTGTGACGCTCCATTTCAACCACTTCTTAAGTGAAGTTGTTGAAATGGGGAAGCGAAGTGAGTCAGAACTCGGGTTAAGGAAGCGTGGGCAAGTACTCGAATGATTTCGGTCGATATCTCTTGTTGTTGCATACACTATAGGGTCAAAGTGTACAATCTAGTGCGCACCCATGAAATGAAGAAAATCCGCGTTGCTACATCTTCATTGCGTAAATGTAAAAAAACAATCTGGCGTATAAAGTTGAGACTCCGAACTCAGGAAGGGGATGCGTGGGGAAGGAGTGTTCCTGACCAAAATCCAAAGTTCGAGATCTGCACGTTCTATAATCTATGTGCGTGTATGAGAAGATGAGGATGTGTGGGCATGTGCGCACCTATGCACGAGGCGTCTAGGAATTAGAAGTCGAAATATACAATCTCTTCAGTTTGTATTCTCAAACCGGTCTGAGCATCGGTAAACCATGGTAAAGAGAGATTCACGAGAGTCCTGGAGGATGCGTAGAAATCTGCGTAACCAACATCGAGGAACAAAGTTCGAGATCTACTTCTTTCTGCACGTTCTATAATCGGCAAGTCTGTATTAGAAGACGAGGATGCGTGGGAAATGTGCGTACCTAGTGTAAAGGAATCATGGCCACGGCCCGCAAGACCATAGTGCGCGAGGAGAGGACAGTCGAGAACGGGGGCTTAGCTCAGTGGTAGAGCAGCCGATCCATGGACGGAAGGGCGTTGGTTCGATTCCATCAGCCTCCATCAGTCTTTTGCGCGCTCCTCTGACATCTTTACACTAGGAAGTCTAGGATGCCTAGTAGGAAGTGTGTCTCCTCCTCTCAAAGATGACTGCGCCTAATCGCATCAGACGCGGTAAACGACGTTCAACGTTGAAGAGGAGAAAAATAAGAAAAAGAGAAAGCACGCGCGCGTAAATGCACCTACGTGTGTCCAGAGAACGTCCAGGGCGCGTGGGTTTTGGGAACTTCCGATATGGGGGTCTGAGTCTACTATTTTGCACGCGTTCTTACTTGTTAGACAGAATTGCTCAAGACTGAATTCTTGTCGTTGATATGAGACAGATTTACGGATTCATCATGCAATGGCCTGCATGATGGCCACTCGTGGATGAGATGATAGACGACTCTCTCCATTTTCAGCCAGTTAGAGAGAGAAAAATCAAAGCACACGCGCGTTTTTAGAACTTTTCTCCAGACCGGATATCCTCGGGACAAATAGCGTCAGAGATTTGTCACTTCTCTATGAGAAAACAGGTCTAAAAAGTTCGAGAATGACAAACAAGACCTCGTGGCTCCGAAATTGGACCCCACGCGTTCGGAGATTTCGAAACAGAAAAGAAATGTCTTAGGGAAAGCATAGTAAGCGATACGATTCCTGGTAAATAGAGATGTCCTCCACAAATGCTTTCAACTACGTAAGAATCCACTAGTGACCAGCTCCCACTCATTTTCTAGTAATGGGGGAATGCGGAATCTCGATGCACTAAACTCAAATCAGCTCAGGAAGACGGCGAAATGCACGATTCGAGCGCGCATTTTGCACTTTGAGTCTGTTTTCGAGACTCATCGAACATGTGAGAATACGAAATAAAATCGGATTCTGATTGCCAACTGCTTCAGCCGATGGATTATTTTCAGGGGAAGAAAGTAATTGAAAGGAACAAATTTTTAATAAAGTTTCTAGAGAGGCACCAGAGCCAACTAGTGAAACAGTCGTAGTCTATGAGTACGAAGAGGTATCTATGCTCATGAGATGTTGTTCGGGAATGCGCTGATGTGCTCGGAATGCTAACAACACAAGAAAGTGATTGTCTAAGTATCCTAAGAGATCTCCACCACAAACGAAGCCTCTTGCACTTTCTGATTCCCTGACGCTTCAAGTTGACGCGGCTAAATGAAGCATAAACTGCATACGAAATGAGTCCACGACGTGGCTAATCACACCTCATTTCCCCATCATCTGAAACACTATCTCCATCCCGCGTGCTCTCTCGCCTTTTCTAACCAGCCAAGAGCGGCAAAACTGCGAGAGTCAACTCCACTCATTCACCTGCAGCCACTCACATCATATTGGGTGCGGGGGGGGGGGGGGGAGGAAAAGGGGCGGGACTCTCTCCGTTTCACACGCTATCTCGCCTGGTAGACAGAATTTGGAATAAGAAGAAAAGGCGGAATTTGGTAGCACTTTTTCCTGGCTGGCCCATCCCACCTAACTGACAGACTCAATTATGCAAATGGCGCGCACACAATTTTTGGAGGTGCGTTATTATCGAAAGAAGGCCAGAGATCCGAGGGGAATTAGGCATGCGTGTGCACAAATGTAGTGGCACCAGAATACGATGGAGTGTTTCAAAGTTTGAATAGGGATTACCGAACTCAGCATTTTTTCGATTTTTTCTTGAGCATCCCTTAAAATATATCAAAATGCATTGAGTTCGGTAATCCTGATTCACACCTCGAAATAGAGTTTGGCCCGAAAAAGGAAGTTGAACTCTTTGTTCTCTGCACTTAGACAGATAACAATTCGAGTGGGCGAAATTAGGTCATAACTCAAAAAATGGATGAGCTACTGACTAGTGTTGGCAATTTGATTCTTCAATGATTCTCAGACACTTTTGATTCCCTCTCATTCGGAGCGGTTTGATTCTGAGAATCGGCGATTCTCAGAATCCTGGATTCTGAGAATCCCGGATTCTTCGAGCCATAACTCGCTTCAAAATCAATATTTCCTTTTGAAAATTTGACAGTAGTGTCATCGGACTAATCACTTTCGTCTGCCAAAAGCGCAAACTCGTGGCTCCATTTTGAAATTTCACCATGCTCTCCGCGCATGGAAAAGTACGAAAAAGTCATTTGGATTTCGTCATATACACTATACTCGTTCACATTTAGTCATGTTATGGTTTAGAGAGTCGATTAGTCTCTATTGCCGAAGATATGTTATTCAGGCCACATGGGTATGGACTATATCTGATGCCGAAAACTGACATCCCGCTCTCTAGATTTATAATGGATCACTGTGTAGCTACAGATTTTAAAATTTGAGAGCAATTGGGTGTGTTTTTCCATCTCAAAAGGTCCGCCAAAGTCGAAGAATCCTGGATTCTTCAACTGATTTTCTAGAGAATCATTCCATTCTTCGCAAAATAGAGAGAGACGGGTTTGAAGAATCATTCCATTCCTCAACTCGCTCGGAGGTGCGGTCGGTCAAGAATCAAAATGCCAACGCTACTACTGACGTATTGTGCGAAATATGTAAATAAACAGGGAACAACGTCAGAGAAATTGGGCGACCCTAAGTTCTCGAATCCTCACACTCTCACTCCGGTCAGACAGAGCTAGAGAGTATGCGAAATAGAGAGACCCTTCATAGTGAAATTGGGTGAAAATGAATCCGGATGTGCGAAGAAGAATGAGGAGGAGAAGGGATGGGCCTAGTCGTTCAAACACGCCTTTATTATTCATGCATTACAATGAATTTGGAGGCGAGTCTTAGGAGAGATTCGAAAATGAGCGGGAAGAGAGGTGGACAGGGAAACAAGGTTCGAAGATCAAACTATTTCCAGTGAACAATTCTGAAAAGGGAGCTGCATAAAGAGTAGAAGACGGGTGTGGTTGACGATAATACTGAGAATTGGGAGTAAAATAGGCAAAATATAGATATCGTTATGGAGAATCGAGAATCGTTATGGAGGAGTTACAGTTCCGCAGAATTCAGGGATTTATCGAATATTTTGATGAGTTTTACGCATAGTTCTGACGTTGACAACGTGATTTTCAGAGACAACCTACGTTGATAAATTCCTTGAGACAGTGAACAACGGAATCTGGTTCTCTGATCTCAGTTAGGACGTCATAATTCGGAATTGCGCGGAATCAGTCCCAGAATAGCGTCAAAGTGTCGGAGATCGGATAGTGGTCAGACGTGCTCTAATTCTCACGCATATTTACAGTGAATGGAAAGATCCGGGGCAATTCTCCGCTAGCATGATCGGAAAAAGCATTTTCACGACCACTGGATAACCAAAGTTCCAACTACTGGAGGTTGGGATTTTGGTACTCAAACGGTTGTGAGAAACCAGATTATAGACGTCGATAGGGTTGCCAATTCGAATTCGAAGACTTCGAACACTTTGCATACGCCCCTCTCTCCCGTACGAAATTTCGAACGGGAGAGATGGATCTATGCTACGAGTTATTCTTTATTCTTTATTCTTCTTTCGTATTCGAGTCCGAAGTCTTCTTATTCGAACTTGCAGCCCTAGACGTCAAGGAGGAGTGACGCGCCAGTTGCATATAGCACAGACCATTTCCTTATATCGCGTCTCTTCTGGCAAGGATGGGTGTAGAGAAAACACTCCCAAACATGTGACGGATCATGAGGCGACTTCTTCACAACGTCCTTGGAACGACAAAGTGACGTTCCGATTCATAGAAAACGACTGTTTGTTGCAGTGAACGTACGAATCAATGCGTTCAGAACACGCGGTTGGATTGTATCCGGAACTGAAGGCCTATTTCATTCATTCTTTCATAATAAAACTGTTGTTGGAGTAATAGTGCAGTGAAACAGGCTCCGGCTGGGATGAAATCATTACTCGGAGAGCTTGAAGCCAATAAGCATAGCTTATTGCATAAACTATCGAGAATGAATTTTTTTTCATTGAATTCACAAAATCATTTCAACGGTTAGGCAGTTATTGTTTTATCAAAGCATATCAATTTTCATTTTATCAATCCTCAATTCACTCTACGAGTTGTTTCTCCTGCAGTCAAACGGAAAAAAATCTGAAGTTTATCAAAGAATAGTTTCAAACAATTTCCATATTAGAGATTATCATTCATCCAATTAACTCTAAGAGTTGTTTCTCCTGCACGAGTCCGTGATCCTTCCTGCACTCGGGAAGATCGAGCCAATGAACACCTTTATTAGGGTAATTAGCTAATTAATTAGGTTAATTTTAATTAAATTTAATTAATTAATAACCTTTCTATTCTGCACGAGATCATAGGAGGTGATGGACAGAGGGCAGCCGTTGACTTCGACCTTAAATTTTAATTTTTAATTTCTTTTCCATCTTTCTTTACTCCCTTATAACAGCTTAGCATGGAAATGCGACATATTTGAAGCCGTTTCAAAGAACCAGCGAAATGCTCTAGTTAAACCCATTTTTCCATTCATTATTCATTCAACATTCAGCTCAACCAGGAATCTGTTTCAGTTCTAGATCAGATTTTGTCTACTGAGTGGTGTCATTGCACCTGCGGCAGTGGGAGCTTACACTGGGAAACATGTTGCATGCCTTTTCTAAATCAGGAGACATTCGCATCACTTTCCTCTCATTACGGAGATGTTTTCTTAGAAAGCAGAATTTCAGCGAAAGAGTTCAGAGAAAGTTTGTTCCCGATAAACGGAAATCGGAACTCGACCTCTTCTTCATCACTTTCTTCTTCAAACTAATAGCTGTTTCCAAAGAAGCGAACGGAAAAAAACTCAGTTCCCGATAGCCAATTGATACGGTAGGATACGGTAACCCACATCGCAAGTGTCTCTGCCTCTTCTCGACAGGAAGCACAGCGTGTACAGACTCATGTCGAATTCGGGACTCGTGCCTGGAATGGATCAATGAAGTTCTGAGAGCGATAGGACTGCCGATTCGAATTCGAAGTCTTCGAACATGGGCGCACCGGCTCGAAGACTAGGGAAGAGGGTGAGAGAATATGCCAAATGGATTTCGTTATTTCTAACAATAAGTATTCTAATAAGCGAAGACTTCGAATTCGAACCGGCAACCTTAGAGAGTGAATGAGAATGAATGAATGAGTTTCAGAGAGCGCGCAAAAGAGTTGCGATACAACTATGGCCGATAAAGATCTGTGTGGACATTAGGAAAATTAAAAATGTAAAAAAAATGTACCAATCATCATGGATCCGGATCGCTTCATCTCTCTTTCCCAGGTGAATTTGACTGCGGCCATCATGTTCTGGAATTAAACATTAATTTGATAAGTTTTTAACGTTGCAATCTGCTTTGATTTCATAACTCCAATGACATTACTCCGTTTACGTTCTCAAGCCCTTGTGATGCACTTCCGTGTTCATGCGCCACAGCAAAAACAAAGAACAATGTCCGTTCATGACCACAAAACCAGCGATGGCTTCACATTCCACCATGCTCTACAATGCATGATGCTTTTCCGATTCTGTGTCCGATTCTGCTTCCTGCTCCTTCTTTGTCAATGCAAAACTACAGGGTCTGTCTCATTGATCCTGGTCCCTATTTCGACTCTATTGCAGTAAGGACTTTCGAAACTAACGGGAAGCGCACAAATCGCTTCTCTCAACCTACACTGGTCTAAATAACTAAGGACACCTCTAAAACGTATGAAACGTTTGTAGTCGAAATATTTCATAATAACACCCAGGTCTCTAGAGGCCCTAAAGTACTCACAAATCGCTTCACAACGAATCCCTTGTAGTCAAAATTCGCCCTCGGGTCTCTCTCCAGCATGTAGAATCGAAGCCAGTTGTGCATGCCGGAGATCTCGTCGTTCTTCACCTGTAATTAAATAATTAATTAATTAATTAATTAATTAAAATATGCTAATTCATTTTCTCAAATCGATCTGAATTGGTTGAGTTTCACAATCGAATTGAAACATTGGTTGGGGAGTCGGTTTGTAGCGACTTTCCTAGAAAGCACTACTCTTTCTTCCCTTTTCCATCCACAAGTAATCAATAATCCATCCATTCAATCAATAATTTCATCAAATCATTATTTATTATAATCAGTTCGCGATCAATCGCGTACGTGATTTCCTCACTTTCTCCTACAGTACTCTCTCTCTCTCTCTCTCTGACCTCTCCCGCTCGCGTTG
>LS490817.1:300868-386778 GCA_900490845.1 Pristionchus japonicus | reverse complement strand
TTCGGTATAACAATCGATCTGCCAACACCCGATTTCCCACCCACGCCCACCAATCTTGCTAGTCATGCTCAGAATGTCCCCAATTTGTGTTATTTCATTGTATCATTGGTGCGATTTCATTGCATATTCATGCACGAAAAATGATCACTAGTGTGTTTCGGTATAACAATCGATCTGCCAAACACCCGATTTCCCACCCTCGCCCACATCACATTCACAGTTTTGCTTCGAGTGTTTGCCTGCAGGCTATTCTTTGTGAGGGTCTTATTGTCATGTTACGCTATCCTTTCATCCTTATCTCTCGGCCGTTAAAGATACTAGAGATCACGTCAAAAAGAGAGCTTGCGAGGATGATTTTAGTCTCTCCATTCCTCTTTATCTCTCGGCGGTTAGAGCAGCTTAGGGATCCGGAGGAATGATGATATTGCGTTCCGCATCCTACCTTTTGCCCCGTTCTTGGTGAGGGAGGCATGAATGAGAAAACCATAGACAATGAAGTAGTTCGTTCTTGGCGAATGCTTTCGCATACTTTCGTGTGAAGTCAGACAGAGCGAGAGAGCAGGCGGAATTGAGAGAGTTAGGGAGAAAAAGTGAGATCCCGGGATGCGAAATCCTGTTGATCGTATGACGCGCGTTCCGCTATCTGCTCACTCCGCAATTGGGCCAGATCGAGCGGGGGCAATATTCGGCTTCTCGTTCGCATTCGCTCCCTCTCTGTTGATAAGCTTCGAGCAACTGCAAACTTTACAACAAATTGTGCTGAAAGACATCATTTTAGCTAGGATCTCAACAACTTTTCATTATGCATGGTGAAAATTATTCCCCGCTAAAGCGAAACAGTTAGTTATCTATCGCTTTGAATCAGATTCTTGAACTGTGCGATCTATCTACGAAGCTAACCGTTATTTTCATTCAATAGTATGCAACTTATGGCTATTACGTCTCTTTCCTCCCCCATTCTCGCCATAACCCGTTCACCGCAGTCACACCCCGCACAGTGGGTTTTATATTGTGACCGTTCAAGGTTGCGACTCTTGATCAATATTTTGGTTGGAAAACTGGCACAGTCCTTTCCTTTTTGGCCTAGTACACTCAGTGGTTTCAAACTTGACACAGTTCCTCACAAGTTCCGTTCACTTCAATTTACCCAGTTTTCGAACTGTCTCAAGAAGCGGTGGTGAAACTCAGATCAGAAAAGCAAAAGAACAGGCAAGATGAGGAGAATCATCGTGCGAATTGCAAAGCCTAGTCACAAATTGCTCTCGCAATCCCCTCACTATTCGGGCAATCCGTCCCGTTCGGTGTGAGCGAGACACGTTAAGTAACGCCTTCCCTTCCTTTTCCAAGTCTGTCCATCCCCATTTAACACACTCCCTCACCTGCTAACATGCATTTTAGGGGAGAGACAAATCGTTCTGGCCGAGACTAACGCCTTTCCTCTCTTCATATTCACCCGTTCGTTCAACTGCGCGGCGCCTTACGATTAGGCTCGAGAATCGATTTATTGTACTTATCGACAGTTTCCTGCAACGAATGTGGTTACTGTAATAGATTATCGATCGATTTCCAGATGATTGACCGACTTCTGTTCATCCTTGTCTTCGTCTCCTTCCACGTTCATGAAACGAATGGACAGCAGTGTGAGTCGTATTTTATCATTGTTTTCTGCATGTTATGACTCGGGTGCGTGCTGCAAATACATTACAATCATTCTGCCATCCATGCAGCTTACTGTATCAGCAAGCGAACGGGCAGTGTGAGATTCATTCCGATGTTACGATCAACACTGTTATTTTCCATGAGTTCACAGTGCACTATCACTTGGAAAACTTCAGATTATGCATACATTCAGCGATCTAGACCTATTTCAGCCATGCTCGGCGAGTTCTTCAACTCGGCCATCGACGTCTTCAAGCCCCTTGTTGAGGAGAGAAGGTCGCATGTGAGGGAGCAGTCGACGTTGGTTAGACCGGTGAGTAGAGAGCATGTCTGCTTGAAAAATGCGCTCAATATCTGTACAAGTTATGCGAACTGTATCGTAGCTTTGAAATGGCAGAACTAGAGTAGCATGTTGATGATGCAATCGACTTTAGTCCGGCCGGTGCGTTGTGATTGTTGATATTGCGGCAAAATTGTGTAGACGTGCGCAATGTTCATTTGACTCTAATCCTTGATGCTCATTTTACGTGTGATGGAGCAGTCGACGCTGGCCGGTGAGAATCTTTCATTATTTTTTACAGCGCGTCTCCCTCCAAAATCGATCAGCCTGTGCTCTATTCATTCAAATGGAGTTTATGAAACGTAGCTGATTTCAATGGTTGATGATCGTTTGCAAAGGGAAGTGGGCAATAAATCAACAAGTCGAAGTGACTAATCCCGCCTCTGAGCGAGATCAGCGAAAGTTCGAGCGGGTTGTAGAGGGAAATCTCATGACTCTCTCATTTGCTCATGTTGTCTCGACCTGTCTGACCGGTGCAGAGACATTGGATGAAAAGGCTCCGACAATGTCTAGATAGTGACTGCAAAACGGGTTTGTGATCTCGAGGAGCGAAAACATTTCCTCTTTTACTGCAGCGGCGAACATCTTGACCAAGTGTTCGCTGATTTATCTGTTAGTTTCGGAAGAAGAAATCTCGAAATTTCGATGAAATGGGTTGATTCTTGGCTAGGAAGGAGATTGAACTCTATGGCCAGCTCTCATCAAATATAAATAAGATCGATATGGAGAGAAAACAGTACAATCGATAATGTTGCCTGAAACAGTAAAGGCAGGAAGCGGCAGTTCGAATCAGCTATGATTCTGAACAACTTAGAATAACGAAAATCATATTCCAGATGCTCGACTCTCAACGCGACGTGAAAGTGTTGGGCGCCGATCCTCGCACGCCCATGCAGGTATTTCCTATTCTTTCTAATCCCATCGTCATTTGCCGTCTCCTCACCGGTGTCACCACTCCAAACCTAAAATGCAGTAGAGTCCTGTGTGATCGCTGGATTATACACTCATGTACACTGTCTAAACTGGTGACTGACCGTTTATCACGATCTAATCTCTCCAATCACAGGACGGAGTCCCGATCTGCAACGGCAACAGCAAGCTGTGCGCGTTCATCGCGTGTCAGGTAAATTTTTTTTGTAAAATTCCGAACCCCTTGATTCTCTCAAATTCACATGCTCTCTCGCTCTGTCTGTTCGACTAGAGAGGTACAAGGCAATCGAGATTTATCGAAAAATTCGCTGACAAACAAAACAAGGCAGCATTTGTATGTTTGACAGCGTTCAACGTTTGAGAATGTTATGTTTCACAGTGTTCTTAGTTGGTCATTTGTTTCTCTCACGGCAAGTTAAGGCGAATCTGAAACAACCGCAACGCGCGCGGAGGAGTATTGCGTCAGGCTTGCGAAATGTTGCGAAAGCCGGCCAGGTCCCTTACCCGTCGCGTCTAGAGCGCGCGCTGTTTACATATAGGATAGCCTCGCCTTGCGAAAGATGAGTGACGCTGTTGCGAAACCAGGCGCTCCGATGCCTGGTTAAGCAACCTTGTCACTCGATTTGAACGGCGCGTCGCGCGGGAATCTCACGCGAGACGCGGTCGTTCTTGGTTCAAGGCCCCACTATCGTAACGTGCCGTGCTCTGGGAATGATGCTCTCTTGCTCTCTTGATTACGGTGTCGTTGCTGTTGAAAATATCACAAAAAAACCCCGATGTATTCCAGGCAGATCTCGGAAGTTTTTGAAGAAAGGGTTTTTGAAGATACCCTTTGTTCAAAAACTTCCGAGATGAGCATTACCGAGAAAAATAATGTGTTCAACCACAATTCTCTTCCAGGCCGAGAACCTCAAGAACGACCAATCTCTGGCCAATCTAAACCTTGCTGCGCAAGTGCTGGCGGACAAGAAGTTGAGACACTCTGTGGGAAAGTGAGTAATTATTGTTTTCTACACTTCGTTTCCAAAATGCGCGTTATAGTTTTGTTGAATAGACCAAGCATTAAAAATTGGTAGCTGTGTAAGCTAGTGCCGGCCGATAAGAAGGTGCGGCACTCCGTGGGGAGATGAGTTTTTGCCCTTCTGGGTTCTGGTACGTACTGTACGAAGCATTTTTCTCCAACAACGCTCCCTTTGTTAACTAGTAACAAACCCTAAGCTTTACGATGAAACGACAACCACTGATTTCATTCCAGCAACCCCGAGGCGATCAACGCCGTCTGCGTGGACTCGGGTATGGACGCTTCGAGGTGGGCGGACTCTTTTTATGATCTGATAACTGTCCGGAACGGCCGCCCGTTATCTAGGCACTAGCGTAAGGTGGAAGCCCGATTTTTGTGATTCTCAACATTTTGGTAGAAACGACATTATTTCGATATGATTCAATACTGATCTCAGAAATATCTTATTGAAAGACGACAAGGAAGAAGCGATGCGAAAGCAATAGGAAGAACTGTTTCCCAGATGCGGCACGTTCACGCGCGGCTTCCAGATGATCTCCAAGCTGATCAATTCCATCGAAGAGCCAATGGAGAACATGAAGCAAAGGATGCCTGCTGGTTAGTTATTAGTCGTTGCCCACCCTGAGAACGTAGGAATCGCGAGAAGCCAGTCAGAAAAATGGTTGAGCAGATGGAGAACATGAAACAACGGATGACTGCGGGTGGGCTAATCGATTGATGTGTTGTCCACAAACAGATTTTTATAGTTAAAATGGTTATTTGACGCGGCTTTGGCTGTCCGATCAGTTTGCGCCTATTCGTTCCACTCTCATAGTGATCGTGAAACACGTGTGAATTCTTTTCGAATGCACGGCATCATAAATATGTGTAACGTCCAATTTCCTCAGACAGTTTCAAAACATGATAAAAATAAATCTATCCATGAGCACTTTCCAGGTTCCATGCAGCCCAACGCCCTCAACGGCGGTCTCTCGCCTCTAGATCCATCCGGAATGAGTGGAATGAATGGAATGAGTGGAATTCAGACCGTGCCTTCGTCGAGGATGGATCAGTTGCCTGGTAGGGTTTTATCCAAGGAATTTGAGGTCCATTTCGGCACTAGGTCGAACGAGAACTATTTAGCAATGCCGTTTCTGACGTAACAGCTCTCTCTCTCGCCTACAAAAGTTCGTGTCCGGCGTAGTACTTCTGTGGTGGGGGCCTGAATCGTAACCCGAGAAACGAAACAGGACATTCCGTAACTTTCCCTATCAAAACTTTCCATGCGTACTCGTCGGAGTAGAACGAGGCGGTCGGATAGCTGGTCGTCTCGTAACGGACGAGTCAGAAAAATAGGGAGAGAGACAAGGAGAAAATGAGAGAGTGTATGCAAAGTGAAAGTTACAGAATGTCCCATTCCGAGAGGAAAGTTTTGGATATTGCGGTTTTGGAGAAATCATTCCTCAGTGACAGTGACGAGGAAGGCTGTTTCGTTTCTCGGGTTATGTTTCAGGCCCCCTCCACTTCTGTTTCAGACTGGCTAAATACAGATCTAGCACCTTCTTCAAAGCATGAAACTGCAGAATGTTCATTATGCACTTTTCTCTTCCATCTTGCATGAAGTGGTGTTCCAAATTGGAATGTTCACTCTGCACCCCCTCAGGCCGTGGCATGGTCCGGCAGTTCAATCGACCAGGCGTGCAGCGAACCGTCTGGAGAGGCGCCAATTCATGGTGTGTCTTTTAGTTGTGGTGGTGCATGGTGTCTTTTCCACATTGCCGTCTCTTAGTGTTGGTGTATGGTGTCTTTTCCAAATTGCATGTTCCCAGGGGCACCAGTGTCACGCGCACCACTCCGATGAGGACAGTGACTGTGCAGAGATTCACAACGGTGGATGGAAGGCGTGAGTAATTGCACTCATTTTCCCGGAGTTATTGCATGGAATCACTGCCTGTTTGAGGGCACTCGGATCACAGCGTTCTGACCCCCATTGTTCTCTCCAAACAAGGGTGAACAATGGGATTATCTTTTTGAAGTTTCCCGCGAAACCGTAATCGAACTGCAAAATTGACTCGAAATTTAAGAAATTTGTGAAACGTAACGCAATTCTCCTGAACGCTTTTGTTACAAAATGAGAATCCATATGCATTTCAAAATTCCTTTAGAATCCTGAGTTTGCAGTTCCGTTATGTGAACCCTGACCCTTGTTTGTCGGAAAAGAACGCTGTGGGATGAGAACAATTTCGCGATACTGTCTCTCCCGTATCAAAGTGCTCATCCGGTGTAGGCTTCCGAGTGTCTTTGATTGCAAGTGAATATTGGGTGAGTTGTGATACACTGCTCACCTCTAGGTATTCGCAAGACCATGATCAGGCGTGTACCGAGGGAGGCCAGTGAGGCAATTGAAGAGATTCCTCTCATCTTTTCTCTTGCTCCCTCGCCTCTCTGGAGAGCATTTGTTTACTTGCCATCTCTAAATCTGATACACTGCTCTCCTCTAGGTATTCGCAAGACCTTTGTCACTCGCGTACCGAGGGAGGCCAGTGAGTTTGCTGCATGTGCTGCAAGATCTCACCGCAGCACCCGCACAAACCTTAGTTGCATCAAATCCCTATCGATAATGCTAAATTCATTCGTCCGTTGTCGCGTTCACTCACGATGATGAGATAAGCCACTTCCAGAGCACAAACCTCCGTTATCATAGTTCTACTTAGAAAGCAATGCAAAGCTTCTACTGAACAATCGTCTTTACTGCTATCTTCTTTACCATGATAACGGTTATAGAAGATCTGGTTGCAGAGACCACTTTTATTTGCAGCAACTCCTTTGAAACAGATAACAGATAACGCTAAACTTGTCATTCGTCTGCTGTCTTGCTCATTTTGCGCAAGTTTACAAGATGAGGTAATTTCAGAACCCATCATCCCTTCCTCCGAGCAACAGCAGCAGCAGCTGCTGCAGCTGCCGCAGCAGGATGATGCCGTCTTCAGACACCCGCCTGGAATTAGAAGGATGGACGATTATGACTTCTCGTGGGCTAGTGAGTGACAATACAATTTTCGAAATTGAATAGACATCAAATAGCGCATCAATCAAGCAATCAACATTGAAAATCACAATCAAACACATCGCTTTTTCACGTAGTTTGATTCTTAAACATTTTGCGTTAACTCTGTGAAAATCTCTTCAATTTCCTTCTCTATCGCTTCACTAATCATGTTTATCGATTTAGATCTGCCCTTTACAGCTCCTCGAGGCATGCCGGCAATCAACGCGCCGTTGTGGCCAACAGCATCGGCCTCATCGTCGAGGTAAATGGGTGTAGCCTCATTTCCGAAACTAACCTGTTACTTCAGCGGGCGCAATCGTGTTCATAGTTGCATCAATTCATGCATATCGTTCCCATTTTCAGTCAAACTGCATGGGGCGCGAGCAGCGACGCAGCACCAGCAAGAGCATTCGGAAGTCAGACTTGGAGCAGTAAGGGAGCGGCGGTTAGTAGATTACTCACCGTTCGGGTTCCAGAGAATCAGAATTCGTAGAATTGGATAGTGAGGATCTGTTTTCTCTCTCTTAGGGATTGTACAATTCATACATCGCATACATCAGTATATTTAGCAGTGATGATAGTATATTGATCCAGTGAAACCAATCCACATGAAATCAATTTCATCCAAGTGCTCAAACAGTAAACAAATCCTCCAGATCGACCCTGCTCAATCCGCGAGTTGCAATGCCACAGCGTGCCATTGAGGATCGAATAGTCAATTTACATGGCGGACGCCGATTTCTCCCCCTCTCTCACTAATCCTTTTCCCTCTCATTTTATTCCTCCCTCCCCTCTCTCACCGAAGCTGTGGATGAGGAATGAGATGGATTGTTTTAGAAATGGAGTAGATATTCACGTGAAACATATAGTATTTAACAATAATATTTCATTTTGTACAATATCAATTGAGAAGTTGAGTGCCACGGCTTGAGAATCGGTTGACCACGATGAACAGTCTCTTCTCCAGTGCGGTAACGGAAGCATAACGAGGCCATAAAACATTCAGTGCATGGTGCGCATGTTCCACCAGCTCGACTTGCATCAATTACGACGCAAAATCATGTTTTCTAATGTGTTTAGTTTGTAAGGCAGTTTTCCCAGATTGTACGGAGCGGAAACACGGGGAAAACCGCAAAAAAATAGTCAAAAGACGCAGTTTTCGATGGAATAGTTCTATTTTCTCAAGTCAGAGAAGGAGTTAAGACACGTGTTTATCACGAATGCGTAGCTAATGATCTGGCCGACAATCTCTTGGCGGCCGATTTTCGATTTTTGTCAATATGGAGCGGATACACGGGAAAAACCGCAAAAAATCGTCAAAAAACGCAGTTTTCGATGGAATAGTTCTATTTTCTCAAGTCAGAGGAGGAGTTAAGACACGGGTTTATCACGAATGCGTAGCTAATGATCTGGCCGACAATCTCTTGGCGGCCGATTTTCGATTTTCATCCTTGGCTTTGTGCTACACCCAGTTTTAGGCCGCAAACCCTGCGATTCCGACCCGCAATTCCCGCGCGAGAGGGATGGAATGATTCGCTCTCCCTCCCTCCCTCATTAGAATACATCCGCCGCGGCGAACAAAGGAGGTCGTCCTCAATGGCACGCTGTGAATGCTAGTTTTTGATTTCGTGAAACATATCGCTATTTTTTTTGTAAAAATGGGGTCATCAAAAGTACAATTAGTAGAATCTTGGGCGCAAAATACGGGCAATCGTCTCTTCATTTCACAAACTATCTCGACACTCTGACCGATGAGAGAGTGTGTGAAATGAAGAGTCGACTACCCGTATTTCGTGCTCTAGTAGAATCCTTCCAGATCGACCCTTCTCAATCCGCGAGTGCCCTCGAGCGCAACGACCTTCTCGCTTCGTTCACGCCCATCCCGCCCACAGGTAATTTTAATTCACAAAGTAGACTCCCAAACATTCACCACTGGTTGCTCTGTGCGAGGATGATGCTGACTAAGAAGAGTATGCGAAAATTAATGTCCATTTTTCCCACGCCCATTCCGCCCACAGGTTTCGGAATCTTTCACGTTTTATTTTTTTTATTTCATCGCGTGTTCTGCAGGAACATTGAATGAGTGCCGACCGAAGCAAATATACGCTGCATGTGAAACTTAACCGAAACGCGCACAGAGCCCAGAGCACAGAACATCATAAAATTTAAAATAGTGAAAAGCTACTAGGTCGGATGAGAACCGAGTGGATTTTACATAACCCTTGTCTCTCGCCCCCATTAGGTTCTGATCCAGTCGGTTCTCATCCGATCTAACCGTGCTAATAACCCCCTTCCAGCCGCTCCGCTCGCCTTCCCTACCGTCAAGTCGGTGCTTCCCTCCATGGAGGATCTCTTCCTGCGCCCGTTCCGACTCGATCCCGCCCTGGAGAAGATGCTCAATCCGATCAAGGTAGCTTTCACAATCAGTTCGCACTTCATGATTCCTCCGGGTACGGTAATCACGTTTTTCTGCTTGATCAACAACACCCTGCAATCATGCAACCAATCTTGATGTGTCTCTCTTGATAGGTTTCATGTGCGTCATTTCACGTTAGCCGAGCGCAATCTTGAATTATCATTCGAGTCAGAATGCATGAATAATTAGACATTCTCAGATCGAGCCGATTCTCCGGCATCGCCGACACACGGACGACTTCGTGAGGGTGGTGGAGCATCTGGCGAGGTGAGGGACCTGTCATTTTGCTTGAATCGTCCCTCTACGCTCTTTTTCGAATGCTCACAAAGACCAAACATCCTCAATCAATTTTTTTTTTCAATATCAGTGAAGAAAAACGCAAGCTCTCTTTGAATAATAACGATATCAGTGATTGGCAACCGGTGAAGTAATGTGCGGCGCACCGTTTTCGCCCGGTAATGATACTGACGTTCTCTCTACAGATCCCCAGCCAGAATCGACGCCGGCACTGCAGAGGAGGAGGAGGAGCACGTGCGAGTGAAGAGAGCAGAGGACTACTATGATCAGGTGAGAATATTTGCATTGAATCAAGCTTGCCAAGATGCACTCTGGCATAACAGGTTGCGCGGCGCGTTTGAGCTTTGGGAGGAAAAAAGAGGGCTAAGAGTGCAGAGAACTACTATGATCAGATGAGGCGCTGTTTTGTTTCGAATCTCAGGTTCCTAACGTTTCGGGATCTCCGCATTGGAGTTTCAGATTTACATTTTTATATTTTTAAAACAGGCCATGATTCGATTACCAATCGTAAAATTGGAGTAGTTCTTACACGGACTGCGTGAAACTCATCGGCGAATCTGCTCCATCGCTATCTTTTATTTTTTTTATTAATTAAAATAAAGTAAATTAAATATGCAAATAAGGCGGATGCCGAGTTCGTTTATTGATTAATTACATAATAAATGTTTAATTAATTATACTAATTGAATAAACAAATCAGGCGGACGCCGAGGACAACGCGCGGCCTGCTCGACCATCTGGAAGGGGAGGTCAGAGAGTGAGGGGAGGAGGAGGAGGAGGAAGGGGAGGAGCGAAGCACGACACGACGGCGGATGAGTACTATGATGAGGTTGGTTCTTGGAAATACAATACTACAACATTGATTGATTAGTCATTCGGGAGTTGCGATAGTGTTGGGTAGTGTTGGAGATGTGAAGTTAATTGTCCGTACGAAATATTGATTAGTGTAGAGAGGAGGAGCGAAAAATGATACGACGGCGGATGAGTATTATGATGAGGTTAGCACACTCCAAAAGGACCGAAGTTTTCGATAATTGAAAAGAAGAGCCAATTAGTGGTTTCTTAGAAATGTAGAAAAGAAAAGATTACAAGCATGATACGACTGCGGATGAATATTACGATGAGGTTAGAGTTTGAGGTTTTTTAGCAGTTTCGAGAGTTAACGGAAAACAATGATCCGAAAATGGGGTGACAATTCAGAGTAGCTATTGAGTTTCACAGTTTCGATTAAATGAGACTTATCTGAATGGAATCGATGAGAGTGACTTGAACATACAATAATTTGCAATTGACGCTCAAAAGAAATTCAGGAAGACAACAATCATGGCAATGTATTAATGATAATTCTCAGGTCGACACCGCTCAGCAGCAGCGCCGTCGCAACTCGCGCCCAGGCCGTCCAAAGATGCAGCGAAACTGCTTCGAACTACTTGGTTGAGGAGATCCTAGAGATCAAAAATCACCTACTTCATTCACTAATATTTATGTGTTTATCCCACTCCTGATTCGTAACTCCACGCTTTATTCTGTGATTCCACTATCGCCTCTCTTGCTGGTTTTCGAAAATACATTCCGTTGTTAGATAACTTGCCCATCTTTTTTATGACTGTCAAAATGACGGTTCACCTTCTTCATCCCGCGTCCTTTCTCGTCGATAGTCGATAAACGACGCTGAATGTAGGGCTGAACTCTTCAGTCTGACAGCCCAACCCCCAATCTCATTCCTTGATCACAGTTTTCGCTACAGTGCGGGTATTCATGAAGCATGTGCATAAAGTGTATTCCTGTGAGTTGAAAAATGGAATGTGTTGTTAAAAATGCGAATACGCAAGGTTTGACTCGATAAGCGAACTCGGAACACGATCCTTGATCGGTAATATTCCGTAGGAAGCTAGTAAGGTAATATCAATGAGAGAAACTGTGAAAATATGTTAGCTACATTTTGGACAACCCACAAGGGCTTGTAAAGCATAGAATACTGCAACGAGCATTTGCAAATGTTGCTATCACTGACTGATTTGTTTCTCTTCTTTTTCTATCGGAATGGGCCAAATCATATTTTATTTCATCAGAGGGAAACTTATCGAAAATACAAATCAGGGAACGGAGATCAAATTTGTATGATGGGGATGCATTGAAAGAGAGAAGAGAGAGACACATATACTAGATTCTTCATTCTAGGCACTCAAGCACGAATCACATTTTATCCGCACTGAAGGTGCCGCACTGCCCCCAGCGAGTGAGGGGAGAAAGGAGAGAGAGGGGTAGGGGAGGCATACTTTAGGGCATGCATGAACATCAACAACAATAATCAACTGACTAACTCAGGAAGAGATTAGTGCCATTGTTGAGTCACCAAGGCAAAGCCTAATCCGCTCTGCGCAACTCTACACGATAAGCGCAACTCAACCCTTCCTTCAAGGCTCACAGCCGTTGTCTTCGATGATTAGTCAGTACATTTCACGTATTAACATTCCGATATTTCAGAATGCTCCAACGAGTTTTGGCTATCAGTTTATTATTTTATGCGGTCACAGGTGCGTTTCACTCTTTTTTCTCCATCTATCATAGGCTGATTTCAGAAGCATTTATCGAATTTGAAAACTCGCGCATTTATGACGAAGATGATTTCGAAGGACAAGGAACTGTGAGTGTTTCCTAGATATCAAATCAGCAACACTTTCACCGGAAGAGCGTCTATCCATCATCCATACCTTACCAACAACCCTGCATACTCCGGGGAACTCTACAAATGTCCAAACCTGAATCTTCAAGATATAATGTCTATCATTCCAGGTATACGTCCCAAACTATTGCTCGCCTGGTTGCAATATTTTTGTTTCTGTTCCGGAAACCTCAAGGACTATTGCTCAGAACATCAAAATAGAGGCATTCCAAGGCGCACAGATAAGGTTTGAGAACTCAAATTTACGGTCGTAAAGTAAGATTTTCAGTCTTGTAACAGCCGATGTGACTCAAGCAGACGGAAGGAAAACGCCTTATCGAGTGCAGGTGAAGTATTCTTTGTTTTTTGGCTCGGGCTGCAACCGCTCTGGTGAGCTCAAGGCGGAGAATGAGATGTTAGGGATAGAATACTCTGTGAGAATAGCCTGGGCCAAAAAACGGAGTGCCGAACTATGCACTAATTTTAGAACATCTTCGGTTTATAACCGACCGTTTGGCAACTCCAAGCTAGGCAGGAAATGAATCTGTAAGAAAGGTCGATGAGAAAATTACAACATTATTTTCAGGAAGGCAACGCGCAAGTGAACTTCATCAACAGTAACGTTGGCCTGAAATCAGCACCGATTCTGGTCTGGATCGTCAGGGGAGATGCGTGTGAGTTCGTTTCGAAAACGATTTCTTGTCAGTCCGATACTTATTTGTATCTGCAAGAAACTGTGCAAAGTGTGCAACGTTTTATACGCAAAGTTTAACGGAAACTGCAGTAATTTAAAATCGGCGCCTGTTCTGGTGTGGATCGTCAGGGGAGATGCGCGTGAGTTCGTTTCGAAATTAGAGTGGGGAAAGCAGGAGTTGCTCTCCTCATTTCACGCACTCTCTCGCCGGTCAGAGTGGCGAGAGAGTGTGCAGAATGCGGAGAGTCCACCATTGCTTTCTGCAATCACGCTGGTCCTTTCCCACGAATTTTTTACATCCCACGACTCTGATCAACGTATTGAAATTCGCGAATTTCCCATAATCTTGATCGAATTATTTCATTTTTTGCCCTCTTCGAAGACCAACTTTAACTAAGTGAATTGCAATTATGTAATTGTTTCTTCAGCCTACCAGGACACGGAAGTCTACGACGGCAAGGGCGCTTAGTGGTCGTATTTTTGAAAAATTATTATAGGATATACTCGCTTCGAATAGGTTTATGATGACTACAAACAATTTCATGATTTTTCAGCCTACCTGACAGAAATCAATTTCATGATTTTCTCAGCCTACCAGGACACTGAAGTCTACGACGGCAAGGGCGCCTCTCGAGCTGCGGCCAATGCGGGAGTGATTACCGTGATGAGCACGGAACCCTTCATCGTTGATGTTGTTACAGCTGGGGTTCGTTGCATTTCAAGCAATAATTGCTAGATTTGGCCCTATGTAGAGCGTTTCATGTACCATAGTCGTGGGGTTAGTCTATCAGAAAGTAGCTAGAGTGATCACAGTGATGAGCACGGAACCGTTCATTGTCGATGTCGTTACGGCTGGGGTTAGTGTACCATGAAATAACTTGCTTGAAGCTCCATACTAAGCTCTTCTCTGAATGTGAGCATTGTTATGGAAAATTACGTTTCTGTAGTATGAACATGCAAAAAAGTCACGCTCATCAAATGTTGAATCGGTTTTCTTCATGAACTGGTAATTCAGCCGCCCTTCCCCTTCGAAGTGATCACTGCCGGGTTCGATGCGTTGGGCGACAAGGACAACTGCAGGAGAGTGATCCAGGAGGAGTGAGTATTTCATATTGTTTGCTTTCCTGTTTTAAAATGAAAGCCGTCTAGCACTTGCTAAGCTCAAGGTTATTTTGACAGGTTATGATTGAGTGATTTGTATAAGTGGTTGTTAATTTTTGATAGAATGAGTCAATTGATTGACATTTGAAATTGGCCCGATATCTCTAAATGTAAGCTCCAGTGCCGCCACCTATGCTAATGCTTAGAATCTTTCTACAAACACCTGGCAATCCCTAACTGAAATCAAACGCAGCAGATATCACTAGCTAATGCCTCATGAATTTCGAAATATAAATCTATTCTTTGTTTATTTCTAACATTCAGTGCCGCCACCTACCAAGACCTGCGAGCTGATGTCCGTTCGCCCCTGATCACACTCAAATTCGACTCGGGACCAACTCAAGTGGCACTGAATACATTCAAGAACAACTGTAAGCGAGTGTTTTGCTGCATAATTAGTAGAAGGGTCGCAGGTTCGAATTCGGATTCGAAGAACGCACTTCTTTTCTTCCACTCTCTCTTTCGAGATTTTCGAAAATGAGAGATTGTTTGCCAAAAGATCAGGCGTAGATGTGAAATAAGTTCATTGCAGTTGAGACCCTCGACTTGAGCAGAACCCAATTCGTCACTTCGCCCGGATATATTGGATGCGATGTGAAGACGAATCAATTGGGAATGGGAGTGAAAGGAACAAGGGTACGAATTTTTTATATTATCTATTGGATCGAATGAAAAACACTCTTTCGGGAAGTAGAAAAGCCTTTTAGTTGCCAAAATCACTTTTTTTCAGACTTTCCGATCCTCACTCTACGACCCCGTGTCAAACTATGCTTTCCACAATGATGAGTAATTAGGACTATTAATAATTATAATTAAATTATTCATCTCAGCCTAGTCTCATTTGCGGTCTCCGGCGATTTGAACCTCGATGGGGACCATCCTGTATCAATCGTTGCTGATACTCAAAAACCATTGAAGTAATTTGCACTATTAAAACGTGTCAAAGCATCATGAAGAAGCATTATTATATTCATAGTAAAGCCTGAATCTTCATAAACGCCCTTTGAAACGAGTGCGCAGGCTGAGCTTTCTTGGAATTCTGAGGCGATAAATGGATTTGAAACATTGCAGTTGGGCCGGACTCAACGCTGATGCTCCATCAGTTGTACTGACAGCCCAGGTAAGAAACCATGAATTCGTTTGTCTAATAATAGGATCTTTCCTGCATTTGACCCTCACTGCACCGCTCCAACCACATGTAAGGGGTAGAAATGAGAACAGTAGCTAGAGAATACTCTGTGAGAATAGGTGGAAGGTTAGGAACCCGAACAAAAAAGTCTCCAAATGTTCTGAATCGTGCTGCTAACAACAAATTTCCGAGGGTTCCTAAACGTTCCATCACCATAGGTGGGGACAAAAAGCTGGAAATTGTATATGAAAATATTTCAGGACCTCGCTGTCACGTGGACGCGCAGTGACGCCGATCTGAACCAGTACTTCATGCTTCGAGTCCAGCCTTCTGGAGTGGAGAAGAGGACAACGACGGCAGAACCGGAACCGGATGACCGCACGACGACTCTGGAACCGGAACCGGCTGTTAGGACAACCACAACCGAAGATGGTGATAGCAGAACGACTACTGAGTCTGAACCCGCTGCTCGAACCACGACTGGAGAACCCGGAGCAGTGAAGACCACAACGGTGGATGATGAGCCTGTCAGAACGACCTCTGAGTCAGAGAGAACAACAACCCTCGAACCTGAGGAGCCTATCCGAACGACAACAGAGCCTGAGAAAACAACATCATTGGAGCCCGTAATCACCACCGAACAGCCCATAAAGACAGTCAAGACAGTTCCTCCCAAGACGACGACCGCCTACCAGAAGAGAACGAAGACGCCGTATAGGACGACGTGAGAATTTTAGTATTTTTGATGTTTTTCATCAAAATCTTGTAAATCGTCTAACTTGTGTGCATAGGACAAGTGGAAAGTTTCGAAATGTTTTTTTCTTGAACCCAAAGCGCAATTACAGATCACTCCCCATAGTCCACCCCAAATCGACCACTATCATGACGAAACCGACGGTCACTGCTTCCACCACAGCAACAACAGAGCGAACAACATCAGCAGCTGGAACAGGTTAGAAATCGAAGATAGAGTTGGACATACGAGTATTTGTATCTTCATTGCGCGCACAAGAGACGCTGTGTAGAATGGAGCGTATTTCCAATTCTTGACGAATGAAGAGAGTTTGATCTTTCACGGTTTTCAGATTCACTCATTCTCCCTGGCATCGTCGCGTTATTGACGATCCTGCCTTGAGATATTTACTGGATGGAGCGCTTCTATCCTCAAAAATTTCGCCATTTTACATTTCTGATGATATTTTTTTGATAAATTTCAAATATCAAATGTTTTCGAATGTTCCAGTGATTCTGACAGCATAGGATTCCAACGCATTCACATATCAAACACAATAACCAATCCACTTCTAGTAACTGTATCGTTTATTCGATTCGTTCACTGTATAAAACATGCTGATTCCTATCACAATTCACTTCGAGATGAAGTTTCTCCTGCTCTTCCTTTTCATTTTTCCACTCTTTGATTGCTACGAAGGCGCAGCGGGGACCGTTGACACCTCGGACTGGAACGGCTTCACTCAGAGTGTGCGAGTTTCAACTCAGTTTGCGATTGAACTACAGTATTCCAGGCTCACATTGAAGGCCGTGTTTTCTGCTACGGTAAGCACACTAAAGAGGGAATCCCAGAAATCCCGTTGAAAGGAATACAAGTACATCTCTATGAGGATGAGGTTTTCAAGCGTAAGTCGCGTTTTTTTCGATAAGTAGCACAGCGTTCGGCCGCAACAGAAAGTTGTGATCGATTTGCATGAATCGAACTGCAAGGATGAGGGAGAGGAGGAGAATAATTTGAATATGCGTGAAACTTATCCTTTGCCCAACGCTGTGGTAGACGGACCTGAAATGAGAAAATGCATTCAAGAGGAACCCTGTTTCAGACGATCTACTAAACACGTCAGCAACGGACGATCAGGGTTATTTTCTGTTGAAAGGAACGGACCATGAGGTAAATGTTCTAGCACCGTGTCCCCCCCCCCCCCCCCGGGGTTCTTCCAACCACCAGGCAACGATACTCTACCTAGACAAATAGGCGAATGCCCACATTCCGAAACGTTCTAGCACTTATCGCTTGGTTTCTTCAAACCCACTATCTCAAGCAATAGGCTAGGCATATTCCACCTTCAGGCTATGTTTGACTAATGGCTGGAAGAGATCAGAGTCGAGAGAAAACGCTCAATAAATTCCGAATTTCAGAAGCTATCGAAACTTGATATGTACGTTTTTGCGGCGATTTCGTGCGATTTTATCGTCTCGGATCCGCAGTTCGCAAAGTGCGAGACTACTGCAACCGGTTCCTTTAGACGCAAAGTGAAGTGAGTTTCATTCAGAAATATTGAAAGATGTTGTTATTGCAACGTTTTTCGGAGAGAAAAGTAGTTGTAATTAACAGTCGACTTGTAATGATCTCAGTCAATTGCAGTCTCACCGACCAGTGCCCCTCTGGCAAGGCTCTTGTTATGACGAGAGTTCTGAGGACAATATGCATACCTAGAGCTCGTCACGAGTATATTGTGAGAGTATTCGAAAGATCGCTACCATCTTTTCATGGTCATGAGTACGTCGAAATGATGTTCAGTGCAAGAATAATGCATGCACAATCTATGGGGATTTATAAGCACCTAAAATATGTCTAAAATAGCAAAAATACCAAAAATTCTGTTGCAGAAATGTCATCTGGATCTTATTCTGTCCGATTCGTCAGTAGCCACCGTACAATCTTACTCGGATGCACAGTCGGAAAGAATGGAAGCTGCACTGGAGAGGAAATACGAGAAGAATCTAGAGAAGTGTTCTCATTGGAATACCCGATATTACGATGAACCCTCTTCCTTTGGACGAAAGGAACCATGCTATTATTAATATTTGATAAATGGTTAATGATAAATATCTGGTAAATTAAGTCAGAATCTTGTCTAAATGTCAATATAGTTTTCGAATGAGTCGAAATGATGTAATGTGTACCAATACTGCATTCACAACCGATTTAAAAGCTTTAAAATTATGTGTGAAATCAAAATATATTTGCAAACCTAAAGCGCGATGAGAACAGAGAACAGCTTCTTATTAAAAAAACTGAAAAAATGTGAAAAATTGTTTCTAATACGTAAATGTGAAAAAGGATTAATTGAACAGTTTCGAAAAATGTTTGCAAAACATTCACGAAAAAGTTTAGCAATCAACGATCGCAAAAGATGGCACCTCGGAACTAGATAAGTACATCAACGACTGTGCAATCTTTTGAGAAGCAAAGTTCCCAAAATCAGCAGGTGATTACAGAAACCTCTGCATGAGTTTGTGGATTTATCGATTTTCATTCTTGCAAATCAATTCATTGATTTGGAACAAATTCACATACCAAACGCAATTTCCAATCCATTCATCGTAACTGCATCGTTTATTCGATTCTCTCACTTTATAAACCTGGATGATACCTCTCGCTCCTCACTTCGAAATGAAGCTTCTCCTGCTCTTCCTCTCTACTCTTCCCCTGGCCCATGCCTACTCACTTCAGGTGCGAATTTTCTATTAAAACATATATTTTTTTGGTGATTTTACAAATAAAACGCGGGTACAATATAAAATATTGGATGGAACGAACTAGAAAATGATTCGAAATGCTATTTTTTCTCAGGCGAAAATCGACGGGATAATTGGGTGTCGCAGTGGATACAGGAAGGAGGACTTCACTCCGCTAGCCGGCATTAAAGTGCATCTTTTCGAGAACGAACCCGTGTTTGGTAAGCTTTTACAACAAAAAAGCGCTGAAACAACCCAAAAATATCTACAGAAGACCACTTGGACGAATTTATCACCGATCAGGACGGCTATTTCCAGTTGCAAGGCGAAGATAGCGAGGTATTATTATTATTATTTTTATAAAAATATATTTGAATTAAAAAATGTTTCAGATATTCTCAAAAGTCGACATGTTCGTGTATGCTGCACTCAGTTGTGATTTTATCCACAATGATAAGCAATTCGCGGTTTGCAATCGGATGAAGCCGGGAGCAGGTCAATACAACAATCGTCTCAGGCAAAAGTGAGGACCAGTTAAGGATACAGCCAACGCACACATAACCAAAAAATGTCACTGTTTTCTCTCTGCATTTTACTGTTCTCACAGAGAATTCTATCGCTACCATTCTGGTGTAGCTAGCGCAAGAAAGCAGCGAACTTCCATTTTATGTTGCAGCCTAACGGAGTATTGTCCATCTGGTCACACCCTCGAGGTTTTGAGACCATTGAAGACGAAATGGGTCGAGGAAAACAAACTTGAAAAGCTGGTGAGTAACAGCATAAATGTTACAAATAGTGCAGAATTTGACCCACGTACTCTCTCAGAATTGCAATGTCAAACTGGACCTCATGGACTTTCTTGTTTCTACGGTGAAAGAATATACTACACTGCATGATCTTCCACGTGTGTCGAAGAAGAGAATCCTTACCCCGTCCAAGGCTACGAAATTCGAGAAAACCCAAACGGAATGCTGGCACCATAATTCACCTCAAATGAACGAACTTTACATTGGCGACGTAAAACTCAAAAGACCAAACGATGAATAATAATGTTGTAATAAATAATAAAGTTGTAATAAATTTATAAATAAACCGTGCAAGATCGAATTGAACAAAACCTTTACATTTGTAATATGAATTGTGTTGCAAATGATAGCTTTTCCTTTAAAAAGCAAGTTGCAGCATCAGTGGGAAGATTTATTGAGTGAAAAAAATATTTTAAAAAACCCCTTCACATACTGCCAACGCTTTCAATTGTCGCACTTCATTCATATTTGCGAGCGAAATTCCAATGATTAAAATTAGTACATTTCAAGCACGCGCTGAATTCACAACGAAATCTTGTTATCGTTTCATATTATTTGAATGCAGTTATCCTAAGAATTCTTCAAATATCCTTCAAAATATCCTAAGAATTCTAAATAACAAGAGCTCTTGTGGGAGGTGGATCGATGGTGATAGCGATTCATTATAGCTTTCAAAATTAAAATAGTTAGAAGAATCACTGTCTGATTGTCGCTCGATCCCCGGAATCCAAAATGGCCGATTCAGCGAGTGCTTGAAATATAAAATATTTTCAAATGGTAAATTTGTTCGGGAAGGGGGTGATGTGCGATACTATTATGAAACCAATTTCCAATTGACTCAGTTTAATTGTATCTTTTATTCTATTCGCTCACTCCATAAAATGGAGTATCGAAATCCATCATCACTTCGAAATGAGCTTTCTCCAGATATTTCTCTGCATTCTTCCCTTCGTTCACTGCTATGAGGGCGCAGCTGGCACGGTTGATACCGATAACTACAATGGGTTCTCTCAGCATGTACGAAGCCTTCCATTACCAAATACTTAGGGGCCACAACGTATATTTTATACTTTTGCCAATTATATCGCAAGTGGATTCATCGCTTTTACCATTTGTAAAAATCTTATCTCTGAGGCTCAGAACTGAACTGAAATACTTAACTCTGAACTTTAGCTTATGATGCACTTCAGTTCTGAAATCACTTTGCGATCACTAACTCATGCAGCCACTCATTCAGGCACAAATCGATGGTCGAATCGGATGCTTCAAAGAGAATCAATTCTATCCGATGACGGGAATACAAGTGCACCTCTACGAAAAAGAACCGATCTATAAGAAAGGCGAGAAATGTGTATTCATCGGCCCTCCTGAACATTTTCGGACAAAAAATCTAAAAAAATGGCTTCCGCAGCTTTCCAGAAAAGCGCAAGAGTGCCCTTTCATTTCTCCAGAAGCAAAAAAGTGATTTAAGATAATCACTTGGACACTCATGTCTCAAACGACGACGGATATTTCCAGTTGGAAGGCAAGGATGAACAGGTTCGACATTGGCAGAATCTAATTTAGCTAGAGCATAGATTCTAAATATGCACACAGTCCCCAACCTTGACATATTTCAGGTCTGGTCGCCACTGGAAATGTATCTCTACGCGGCCATTTCGTGTGATCTTATTCAATCGGACAGCCAGTTCGACGACTGTGTGAGGTGTGGTTGATTTCGAACTGATGCTATTGCATGATCCGAGGGTGCCGGATCTCAACGGCCAACGGCTCTGAGGGCCGGTGGTTCGATGCCTCCTTGGACCCGGGTTTTTGCTGACAAAAATGCACGTTTTAGCCCACTTCTTTGGTTAGAGCCCTCCTTTAAACTCCGAGGCCTTAGTCACTGTGACAGGAGGGGGGAGTGCCTTTTTAGAAAACCAAGCGCTTGACTGAGAGGTGAGGAAGCAGGGCCATTAGAACTTGATCCTGGTTCAGAATTGTCTCTCCTGACAACTCAATTCAGAATCGTGCCCAACACGGAGAGGAGCAAGCACATTCACATGGACAAGCGAGAGTTCGATACTATCGGAGGTTCATTCGGGCGTCAAGGCTTGGCATACGAACAGTGGGTCATTGCAATCATTGCAGTCTTACTGCGTAGAAAGATCACTGATATTAGGGTTGGCCTAACAAACAAGATTGCAAGATCTTGTCAAGAAATAACTCAATTATCCCTCCTTGCCAAGAACAACGAATTGTTTTTCAAGATCTTGGTTCTTGAAACTTCTCGGAACGCACCCATTTTCCTTTACTTTCTGCGGAAGGAGTGGTCTACTCAGACCAGCGCGCGCGGGATTAGATGGGTGAAATGAAACAGGATCTTGAATCTTGAAATGATCTTGGTTCTATCCAAGAAGTTAACAAGAATTGGCAACGAGCCAATTCTTGCCAAGATCATTCGACGCCGATCCAAGATTGGAAAGCGGTTTATTTCTTGACAAGCCAACCCTAACTGATATTGCGGTTAGACTTTGAAATGCAACGCTACCCGGGACATCTTATACTCCGAAAAGCGTGAATTACACGGGATGACACAAATTTCCATTACAATTTCGTTCTCTATCATCCCGGGTAAATGGCATTTGCTGGTCCTACCCGCTTGGGTCCAAACTTCCCGCCACGTATTCCAATCACTTGTGCACATCAATCAGTTTTGGTATGATCAGTACATTGCAGACTGAAGAAATATTGTCCTTCTGGAAAAGCACTTGTAATCAAGAGATACCTGAAAACGGAGAAACAACCGCGATTGAAACTCGAAGAACTAGTGAGGCATTTTGAACTGATCATGAATAGACTGCGGAAAGAAAGAGTTGATTCTCCTCATTTTGCACGCTCTCTCACCACTCTGACCGGTGAGAGTGGGTGAAATGAGGAGAGTAACTCTTTCTTTTCCCGCTGTAATCCTGAATCACTTCAGAAGTGCAGAGTCGACCTGGATCTGACTGATTCTACCATAGCTACAGTGGAAACACTGTGGATTACGGACCCGCAAAGGGAGAGACAGCAAGCTCAATCGGCAACGAAATTCGGGAAGAACAAAGGCAGTTGTAAACCGATAAACGAGCCTTATTCTGATGAAAATTGAAAGTGTAATAAATTTAATAAATAGACATTAATTTGAACCTTCAATGCAAATGCACTAAAATCGGAAACAAAACAGAGAAAAAGAATGCATTTTTAGAGCCAATCATTGTGATCGCTGAAAGATTGGAGCGATAATGATTTATGCATCTACAATGCGCAACAAAATGAATATAAGATGAGAAATAGAAGAAAACGGATGATAAAACAGATTGAAATTCATGACAGCGATTACACTAATGGTAACTCCAAAACAGAGTACGAAATGAGTTTTCCAATCCATTCACACACAACTCATTTTTCCAATTCACTCAGGATAACTGCATCCTATATTCGATTCTTTCACCGTACAAAAAGGATCGATCCTCGTTCTCTTCAGCATTCGACATGCATCTTTCCCTGATCCTTCTCTTCCTTCTTCCCTTCACACATTCGTATGAAGGAAAGGCTGGCGCTTTCGAGACTGAAGACAAGATTTTCTCTCAGCATGTACGATTATATGTTATTATTAAAATCAGTTCTCGATAGCTACCGTATTCTTATCGTATAGCAAAATACGCTTTTTTGCACATTTCCATTGCTTTAATGATATCTTTTCACGATAGCTACCGTATACTTACCGTATCACTAGTCCTAAATTTTGTAAATTCTTGATAGGCGCAAGTGGATGGAGTGGTCGGCTGCCGCAAGAGTGGAAATTTCACTCCGTTGTACGGAATTCGAGTGCGCCTCTACGAGGATGATACTGCTTGGGGTGAGTGAAAGGGCGTTTTTCGCAATCAGCTGAGAATTTAAAATTGTCTTCGATTTTATTTGACATTCCCTATTTATTTACAGCTGTGGCCCAGGGTTTTCTCACATAGTGCAGCCCGGGCCGAAAGCAGAGAAGTTCCCAAATTGATCAGTTGTCCACTTCAGATGACTACTTAGACCAAGACTACACCGACAACAGGGGTTACTTCCAAGTGAACGGAACCGATAGCGAGGTATATTTTTTCCAATAGATTTCGAAAAAAAAACGGGTAATCGTCTCTTCATTTTGCACACTCTCTCGTCGCTCTCACCGGTGAAAGAGCATGTGAAATGAAGAGACGGTGACCCGTTTTTCGAACTCATCTCGATCTTATCCCTCCTTTCCGGAGAATGAGAGCGAAGTAGATCAATAATGAAGCACATTTGCACAGTAATCATTATTCTTTTTTAAAGAAAGCCTCCCCGGTCGACATGTACCTATACTTGACGTTTGCTTGCGATTGGATTCGCGAGTCTCACAGTCAATTCACAGGGTGTGATAGACTCAGCGAGGACTCAACCACGTGAGAAACACAACAACAACAACAACAACAACAGCCGAAACATTTTCAGGCTCTACGATTTCTGCGATCCGGGGGTTTTGAGAACCGGTGTCAAAGCGCTCGTGATCAAGAGAAAACTGAAAACGGACAAGTCTCCGAGGTTGAGGCTCGAGGAATTGGTGAGACATAATTTGTTGAAATTTTCACTAGTGCAGCGAGGACTTGAGATTCATCGCGAACGAATCCTAAAATATCACTGCATTCCCTCCAATCTTCACAAGATGCCATAAGAAAACATACACAAAACCCCTAATTTTTTCAGAGGTGCGGCGTCGAAATTGATTTGAGCTCCACTGGCCAAGTCGAGAACTTTCGCCTCGCGTATCCACAAAACGGCGAAAACTCATTAGAAACGTACGAGACGGAAAAGAAAAAGTTCGCGAAGAACACTAAGAAGTGCGCGGACTGGGACGCACCTTATTCTAAGGAATGAATCAGTTTTGATAAATAATATTTATTTAAACCATTAATTAACTTATGTGCTCGTCTTCTGTAAAAAGCTCGATTTTATCAGAATATTTTTGATAAACACCATCGTATTATCCTACCACCAGGGCATGTTCTTATAACGATAACTGACAGACTCCTTTATTACGATGAATTCCGTTTCTCCTTCTCTCCTGATCGACGAAGGAGCGTACAACAAGAGCTGTCCTTGCTAGTCGGACTGAACGAGAGACCAGGCGAAATGGAGAGAGCATCGTGAACATTGGTCGATGAGCCTAGCGAGTGTGGACGGTAGGCCTTAACTCGACAAGTCGGTCAGACAGAGCGAGAGAGCGAGAGAGTGTAGGCAATTGAGAGAGCTTGAACATTTTTCGAGGAGCTTAGCAAGTGTGGACGACGTGCTTGCGCCGGCGGGGAGTGATAACACGCTCTCTCCAAACAGCACAGTCTCTCGCCGTATCCTACCACAGGACATATTCTCATAGCTATATCGGACGCCATCGACTGATCGTCGAGAATGCGCCCAGCTTGGGGAAATGCTCTCTCGTCAGTCAGACACAGCGAGGGAACCTGTAAAATGGATAGAGCTTGAACATTGCTCGAGAAGCCGATCGAGTGTGGACGACGTGCTTGCGCGGGCGGAGAGTGATAACACGCTCTCTCCAATCTATACGCTCTCTCGCGAGGATGAGTGTGCATCCTTATCGGGTCAAGCTGACTTCTTTTGCTTTCGAACTATATTGATTCGTGTTTTCTCCTTTTTTTATAGTTGCTCACTTTCACGTTCTTACTGAAGAAAACTTTGTGCGAGCACTCGAGATGAATCGTGCGATGTCGAGACTTTAATTTCTTATTTAAGGCCAATTGATGGAAACGCCAATCTTCTTCACAAGGGATGCCTCGGCGAGTGTGGTGAGCAGCAATTTTTCATTTTTCTGATTTTGCATTTTCGAAAATATTTGAGCAGAAATGCATATTATTACCTGCGCATAGTCACGTATCAAAGCGTAAAATTCCACGCACATTTGTGCACAAAATATTCAGTGTACAGATGACGTGTTTTGATAGAGATGAGGATGAGCTTCTTTGATGATTGACAATCGAATAAAGGAGAAATAGTTCTAGCATGCAAGGACATTGATTTCTGCTCTCGTTATCGAGGGTTCCCGATTGATGAATTTCACGGAATAAGAAGATTTCTCTCAGTCATCGGTAGCTACTTACTAGCCTGAACCACCCATTCTTAAAAAAAGAGAACCGTATTAGTTTTGGAAATGTTTACTTATTTCAGTCCTCGATAGCAACATGGTCCCCTGAGCCATCCCTCCTGAACTATGAGATTGACGATATCGACAAGCCTGGACCTCTAGTGCCACTCCATCGCGCTGCTCCTGGTGGACCGGTAAGGTACTTGCTGGGTTCTTATCAGGACTGAGCAACATTTTACAGTCTCTCACATGCTCTCTCGCTCTGTCTGACCGGCGAGAGAGCATTGCGAAATGAGAGACCGCAAAATTTTTGCACATACTCACGAAGCCAAAATTCTGGTCAAAACTGTTACTATTCTGTACGAGATGCAAGCAAAAGGAAATTGCAGCCACCTCCAATCCCGCCTAAGCCTAAAACCGCTCCAGAAGCACCAAAATACGCGAATTTAGAGGAGACCTCGCTCAAAGCTGCGGTATGGATTACTCTTTTCTTCTTAGATCTACTCAAAATTAACCTAATTTAGCCTCCAGCACGCCCGCCTAAACCAACTCGTCCTACTGCTCCAATAGACGTTGAAGAACATGCATCTGCGCGAATCTCGAGTTCGGAAGCTGCTGCTCTGTCGCATGCTCTGACGGTATTTTTGTTACAAATTTGAACTGTTTTCGCTCTTTACCGTCAAAAAGCTCTAATTGAAGTATCATCGTTCAACTGAACTATTCAAAGGCTCCAGTGCCACCACCGAAACCCACAAACGATGTCAAAGGAGTCGGGTCACCAGTAGTCTTGAATGCGACCTCCCTCGAAGCGGTAAATAAATACTTGTTTCTCTTGTTGTTGGTTGAAAATTTGGCACTTGTGGAGTTCCTCGCAAGAGCGGTTATGTTTCACGATGTTGGATAGGCGTCTAACGGTGAATTCCACATCGAAAATGCATTCCCCTTCAGGCCATTTCCACTGCCGCACAATCGAATGCAACAGTGCCTTCAATCATTGTCGTTCAGGTTTGCTTAAATTTGAACAATTTTCAACTCTTCCAGCCTCATATGTGCTCAACAGTCCACGAAAATAAGACCCATTCAATTCTATTCAATGTTCACGTTGTTGAGTTCAATTGAAGCGAAACTAGGTAAAAACTAGTAACTAGGTAATTAGGTGTACTAGGAGGAGACGAGAATGGGAGATTCCTATAGACGTTCAATGTCAGTAAACTCAATTCCTTTCAGTGCGAACACTCTTCGGCATCGCACAAAGTGTACACAACCAAGCGGAAGTGGATGATCGGCGTTGCTGCAGTGGGCATTGCAGTGATTGTTTTATTCTCGATTATTTTCGTATTCTGATACCGGTTCTTTTTTTCATGATACGTGTGACAATAAATGCTAGGAATCTAAGGATGTCCACGCAATATTTCAGAAAAGATTTTTATCGAAATGTTCAGTGGGCAAAAGAAGTGAAGACATTGTTTTTTGTTTATATCATTGGGGTCCATTTAGCAATTTGTGCCCAGCAATAGCTTGAATAACTACTATTTCTCAGTCAATATTGATGCAGTCATCTTTCGAGGTCCCCTCCTTCGAATCATTCGTGAAACTACGCCTGGGCACGTATTTCTCCTGAAAAATTCGCAGATTGAAGACCTCAAGGCCCTAAAGCCCTAAAGGTAAATATGCTCCACGTCAAAATATTGACGTTGAGAGACGACTACGCTAGATGGGGCAGAATGGACAATAACCAATGATGCCTTACGATAACCAATGAACAGAAATGTAAACCCATACAACCAATGAAATCGTGAAAAACAAACAAATACTTTTCCAAAGTCCAGCACCACTAATCTTGCTTAAACCCATGATGATAAGGAAATAGCTGAATTCTTTCCATTTTCACTGCTTTGTCCGACAATTTTTCGCGAGCTCCAAAAATCCCAAGCAATTCTTTGTTTTCTGGCCGACCGTCATTCCTTGAGTATTCTTTCTCTATTGTTCTCATTTCCCGCCTAACATTTCATTCGAAGCTGTTAAGGGTCGGCCAGAAACCAAAGAAGTGCCGAATCGCCGTCTCCTTGTCACCTTTCCAAAGTCCAGCACCGCCTCCTCGCTTCTCTTCATCTCTCCATCCGATGCGACGACAACCGCGACGAATGCGAACTTCTCCGTGCGGATGAGGGAGTGCTTGTTGAACGTGAGAAGATCATCCGCTTTCTGGCGCAGATATATTGCTGGAAAAATCTTAGTTACTTTCGAAAATAATTTAGTTCCTATTTTTACTTTCAAATTCGTATGAATATAGCGGTGCATATTTGACATATGAGTATCGTTATGTGAAGTGCATTGTTATGGAAAATATCGTGAATGGTTGAAGTCACTTTTGACGACGGATACGCCTCTACTCTACCGTTTTTTTTACTCTTTGAGTTTATTTCTACATGAAGACTTACTCGCATCAATTGAGAGCACAAATGGGATTTTGGTCTCCTTGCCTTTCTCCACAGCGACCTGAAACAATAGTCAACTTTCATTTCGTTAGTTTCAAATGTGGTCTGAATGGTGAGACAATTGACTGAATCCTTACAGTTATGAAGGGTGAGCATTCCCAATTGTCAGTGTTGCGAGACCCGATGTAGTAGAAGAGTGCGAGACGCGCGGTTGCCTGGAATTCTCATTTTTTTTTTATTCTCTATGATGAAGAAAGGAATTGATGGCGCTAGGTTGAATGAGAACATTACAGAACAGTTTCTCTCTCGCTCCTATTAGTTGCTCATTCAATAGGTATCATTTGATTGTTCACATTCGATCCATTAGGTATCATTCGAATGCTCAAATTCGATCTATTGGGTATTAGGGATGCCGGATCAAATACCAAATGGCTTCGTTTCTCACACTTGCACCAAAGTTTTGGGTTTTTCCTACTGGGTTCCAAATATTTGGTATTTGTATTTGATCAGGCATCCCTATTGGGTAGCTTGAATATCAGCAGCAAAGCTCACCTTATCCCAAAGAGCGTCGGAAGTGAAGTAGATTTCGCCCGAGATCTTGCCAATGTTCAGGAAGTCTGAAATGTATTCAAATTATTGACTGAAAATAGGTTGTGGATTGGGGCATCGAATTAATTCCTTTTGTGAACGTAGTAAAACAAAAGAAAATGACTAATCGACCCTCACCATTCAACTCCGTTGGATTCATGACGACTCTGGGGATGTCTGCTCCTGAAAATCGTTACAATTATTTAATACTTAGCTAAGAAGATTAGCCATCTTTGATGCCCACGAGATCAGTCAATTACAGAAATTTTCTGGTAGTTCTCGGAAGAATGGTTGAGTTTCACTCATTCCTAGTAAGATATTTACAAACGCAGGGGTGGAATGGGGATGGATAGAGGTTAGTCACCGTTCCACGGGACTAGGGAAGTACCGATTTTCGAAAACCGTACCATGCAGCTCCTCCACACTCGGACATCCCTGCAGGGGCAACTCATACGATGGACGCACTGAGCACTGACGAGGAGTGAAGGAGTCAACGTCGAATTTGAGCTTCTTGCCGAGGGTCTCGCTCTGAAAATGTGGATATTTCAAGGAGCAAGCATTCATTTGCATACGTCAGCTCTAAAATATCCTGATATTTTACATCTATCATACGATCGATCTGACCTAGTATGGTAATGGCAAAAACTCTAGTATCCAAAAACAAAGGCTGAAACCAACCACCGGCGGCAGATTGAATGCCGTGTCGATCTTTCTCTCCGCCACCACAGCTTCAACGACTTCCTTGCTCGCACAATGATCTCCTTCCTCCTCATCACTTTCCTCGTACTAGAATTTGAAATTAGGGATGTCAGAATGAAAAATGACTCTCCTCTTTTTCCACACTCTCTAACCGACCAGACAGGCGAGAGAGTACGTGAAATCAGGAGAGCCATTCTGACATCCCTATTTGAAATGTCACACTACCCGGGACATCGGGTCCCGCGAAAAGAGCGTAACTCTCATTCTTCCTACCCGACCGGGCTACCCGGCCCCGTATTGCAAACGCTACCTCTTCCTCCTCTTCTTCATCCTCGAACTCGTCTTCAGAATCCATATCTTCTTCATCAGACAGCAGCTCATTGTCGTCTTCATCGAAGTCTTCCTCGTCTTCCATCTCATCACATGGTCGTCCGTCGGTTAGCTCCTCCTCCCCATCACTCTGATCCACCGGGTTTCTCTTCCGTCCCTCATCGTGTTCGTCTTCTTCAGCCTCGTCGTCCCCGTCTGAGTCCGGCCTGGAACGAAAAGCTATTAGACATTAAAATAAATGTTCATTCAGTCGTTTGTTTCCGTTACGTTGCAAATTCACAAGAAATGTCGTGAATAATCTAGAAACGGAGGTCCGAAACGGATGTTGAGTAAATGGGGTATCGTATCGAAAGCCCTGTATCCATCAAGTGCACAGGACCAGGAAGCATTGCTACGCCCATCGTGTGATTATCTCACCTTGGCACTCTGGACGTCTTGTACATCTGTTTCTTCCCTGAGAGAAGTGCCAGATCCTCGTCGTCGAATGACTCGTTCTGAAAAAGAATCTTGATTTTTGAGGCTATTCTTCGTTTCGAACAATACTTGTCGAGACCTGTGGACTAAAACTTACGTCGTGGTGATGGTTCTCCACGTCACTATCCTCTTCTTCCTCTCCCTCTTCTCCTTCTTCTTCCTCCTCTGAGCCCTCATCTTGATCCTCCTCCTCTTTTCCCGACTCATAATCTTCCGAATCCGACTCATCATCATCCCAGATGCTTTTCTCCTTCTCCTCTTCTGTTCTTCTCATCTTCTTGACTGGCGCGGGCTTGTTTGTCTTCAATGTTTTGATTATTAGGCGCTCCTGCACTTCCCCGGACAATACAATACAATACATTTTCCCCAAAAAAATAGTTAAAAAGAAATGAGTTTCTCTAAATGCAAATTTTTCTGGGAGTGAGCAATGAAACACTTCAAACTCACTATTTTGCAATCTCCGATTTTCCTCACGGTTGCCTTCCTCTTCACCACAGAGTTGTTCATCTTCTGAAATGTGTTGATGAATAAAAGGTGCTGCCACGTCAAGCGATTTACAGTCGTACGTCAACGCTAGGTGGGACCCGCTGACAGCTGTTAGACGGACTACAATTGATGAATAGCATAGGAATGGAAACAATATTGAAAGAAAACATGCACGAATAGTACTGCGAACGAGGAGGTAAGTGAAGAGTCTCTTTTGACCAAATAGTTTCGAAAACAGATCGGAACTCGGAGTCGTGAGAGAGTGAACTCTGCCACTAGGCATATCTCGCAGGAAGGCGACTGAAATGGATTCCATTGTGAGTTCCAATGGCAGCGCTGCCAGGGGGTCCGTTTCGAATATACGAGGGAAATACTTTGAAATGTTACATCTTTGAAGCGTCTGTAGCGTCTTTCAAAGCACTGAAGTGTATAAAATCATTGATTCAAACTCACATCACATCGTCTGAAAATGAACGATTCTACGCAATTTTCCGATGAACTCTCGCTTGCTGAGCTGCCTCCAGACATCATTCGAATGATCATTCCATTCAATAGAGATCCTCGGCAACTGACTCTTGTGTGTGAATCTTTTCCTTTAGATAGATTAAGAAAAGCCTATGAAGCTATGAAGAATGAAGCTAGTAAATATTCATTGTTTGTAGATATCTCGCAATTTCCGTCTCCTCACACGGGAACATCTCAGAAGCAAGAACGGATGGCATCAACCTCTAGAACGCGTTAAATTTCATTTCATGTACAACATGCTCACTGTTGAGGTCAGCAATTTATAAAATTCATTCCAAAAATCAATAAATGAGAAATTTTCTGAGCTTCTCTCTTCTATTGTCAATCAAATTAGTGCTAATAAAAGCTAGTTAATTGTTAAGGTGACCCTCCCTGAGGATAGACGCAAGCATTTCTGTGTTGATAACAGTTGGGTGCAAACTCCTGTGGTTAAAGAAAGACACTATCACGGACCAAAAGTAAGTCAAGAGATGCGCCTTTTTTATGATGGGAAGTTATAAAATGGAGCAATTTGCAGATGATAAAAGTCACGTCTCCTCAACATGAAATTGAGTCCCCGGGAAATTACCTATTCAATATCCTGAAATTTTTCATCATTTATCCCCTTCTCCTAGCCATTTACCTCTCTTTATTCCCGTTTTCGATTGTGCTGATGCTGATTATCGCATATGTCATCACTAAAAAACCGAAGAAGGTCGGGCTAGAGGAACCATTTCGTCAACAACTGAACCGGATATTGGACCGTTGCTCCAAGATTGACACAGTGGAACTGGCTAATGTCGATATTCGAAGACTAAAAATGATTTGTGAGCTATTGGAATCAATTCGAATCGGACAATTGCTGGTGCGAGCTGGAAGATGTGAAAATATGCAGTGAGCTTTGAAACCATTGTTTCATCAAAATCTTAATAATATATTAATTATATAACAATAATATTATGAATATTTTCAGAGATATCGAGGAAGAAGCGCAGAATCTAAATGCGAGACTTCGATCTATCCACCAAAACGATTACTGGAACTAAACTCTTTGCTTCTATCATTTGCACCGAATTATGTTCTCGTTCAAATACTGTTGGTTATGAAATAAACGCTTTGATACAATATTTTGTGCAAGAGCATCGCCTGTGGGCAAATACGTAATGCAAAAATTGCTGGTGCTACAATTGTTCAAGATCAGTTAGAAGACAAGATTAGATTTTTCTTAAATAAAGATAATGAGTGATGCTGAAGGAATCACCCTCGCTGAGCTTCCTCCGGACATCATTCGAAGTATCATTCCACTTCAAAGAGATCCCTCCCAGAGCAGATTTGTAAGTGTCAACGTTTACGTGATCTGAAATTTTCTTGAAAAGTCTTTATCATTCGACAGATCTCTCAAACATGGAATCAACTCGCTGTCGCGCACTTGAACGCACCGAAAAACTGGCAAATCCCTATCATTCGAGCCGACTTCCGTCTTGAAGGGGGCGATAAGCTAACGATTCGGTTGAAAATTCCCAAAAACAGAATGTCATTTTTCGAAATCGGTCGAGAATGGGTAGTGACGGATCTAGGTTACGAGATGATCAATTTTCGTCGGTCTTGGGTAGGTGATTTTTTTAGTTTGCCAAATTATTGCAATATTCAGATGGTAAAAGCGACCAGTCCGCGACTTGCCGTTCAATTCCCGAAACTGACTGTATACAATGTCATGAAAGCGTTTCTCTTTTATTCTCTGTGTTCGGGCATCTACCACTGTTTCATGCCAATCATACTATCAGCAATTTTCTGCTATCTTCTCATTCCGGTCATTGAAGAACCAACGGCTCGACTTCAAGAGTCGGCTGATCGAAAGTTAAAGCGCCTTTTCGACTCTTGTTCCCGTATAGAATATGTGGAGATTGAAAATGTGGATCGGCAAACGTTCAGAGTAATCTCTAATTTGCTGGAAAAGCCCCAAATTGGACGATTGCTTGTGAGGGCCAAAAAGGAAGAGCAGAGGTAAGTTTCAACGGTATTAATTATTTAAAAATAGTAATTATCTAATTATGTTTTCAGGTGGATAACCGAAGGTGCTCGAAAGCTCAATGCGGGGGTTCTCTTTACTGATGAAAGGAACTGAGCATCCATTACTCGTTTTTTTTATTATTCTGAAATCAATATTTCTACTCGATAAACTGTTCAATCATAAATTAACTCACTCACAATCTGATCATATTCTCGCAAACCTCTCCCAAATACCAGTGAACCATTTGATACTTATAAGACACTTTTTGAGAAAGTGAAAATATTCTTGGCAAAGTTGAAAAAATCGATCTCCCCCAAAACTGGTGTGCAAGTAGTACTCACCGAGTGTATCTTACCTGCAGCTTCCGGAATCACCTGGGTCACTCTCCGACGAGCGGTGAAGTATGTTTCATTGAAACGTAACCCAGCCGACTTTGCGATTTCGCAATCGTTTCTAACGAGCGTGGGCGCAAAAAATGCACAAAATTCAGCTGGTCATTCACACCAAGTTTCGTCCCAATCGCATCTAAACTCAACGAGAAAAATCAAATTTTCGAAAAAAATTTCGGAATTTAAATTGCAGCTCAGCCGGGAGTTAGGGTGGAACCCTTTTTTATTTTATTAATCGGAAGATAAAGTATCCACCTTGCTTCCATGCAAAAATGAAGGCAAGTTTTGGGTACATATTTGGAGAATTTAAATAAAAACCACGCGAAACTTCAAATAAAATCAGTTCACGATAGGTCAAACTATCGTGAACTGACTCAATTTCTTCGAACTAACTTGAAGCGCACTGTCAGCCAACAGACTGAAATGACTCGTTGATTCGCACAACAACTCACAGTAAAACATAAAAGCTAAACTATCCTTGCGTTACCGAGCGGCAGCCTTTAATTAATTTTGGATACGGTATTTTGGCCTATCATGAACTGATTTTATTTGAAGTTTCGCGTGGTTTTTATTTAAATTCTCCAAATATGTACCCAAAACTTGCCCTCATTTTTGCATGGAAGCAAGGTGGATACTTCATCTTCCGATTAATAAAATAAAAAAGGGTTCTACCCTAACTCCCGGCTGAGCTGCAATTTAAAATCCGAATTTTTTTTCGAAAATTTGATTTTTCTCGTTGAGTTTGGAAGCGATTGGGATGAGACTTGGTGTGCATAACCTCTTGAATTTTGTGCATTGTTTGCGCACTTGCGCTTTTGAAACGATTGCGTATGCGCAAAGTCGATTGGGTTACTGTAGTTTGTAGTCATCACCGCCATTTGGCGGAAAGAGACCCAGGTGATTCCAAAAGCTGCACGTGAGCTACACTCGAGGAGTACTACCTGCACACGAGTTTTGGACCGGATCTATTTTTTCAACTTTGCCAAGGTTATGAAGACAACTTTTCAGTTTCTCAAAAAGTGTCTTTTATATTTATTTTCCGATGAAAATAATCGCATGTTGTAACCAAATCATCAAAGTCGAACAAGATACGAACAAAATTTATGCAGTTACAATTCACTTGGACTTCGTTGTTGTAACCGTGCCCTTGATCTCGCAAGCACCCTCACTAACATGCGCCTGGAGTCTTGTACGAGTCTTGTATATCTTTTTTTAAAGTACATGGTTCCCACGGTTTACTAGTCGAAAACAAGCAAATAACAAATATTTTTTTGCCAAAAAAAAACCGTTTGGACGATGGTCAGATAAACATCTATGATTGCTCTATCGTTTGACTTTCTTAACTTCGCAAGCACCTTCCTTTCCATGCGCCTGCAGCTCCAACTTCCTCTTGACGGTCATACTTTACTAAACTTCTCATGCTTCATTAATCGGAAACAAGAAAATAACAGATATTTATGCCAAAAAACCGCGCTTGTACGTTAATGAATATCTACAATTGCTCTATCGTTTGACTTTCTTAACTTCGCAAGCACCTTCCTTTCCATGCGCCTGGAGCTCCAACTTCCTCTTGAAAGTATTAATTTACTAAACTTCCCACTAAACGGAAACAAGCGAATAGTAGATCTTTATAACATAAAAGCGTTTAAAACATTTTGTACTTTGGATAGACGATTCATCTAACATGTCTTAACATGCGCCTGGAGCTCCAACTTCCTCTTGAAAATCACTCCGCACTTGCCGCACTCGAATTTATCGATGCCGTGCACGTTGCGAGTGTGTCGCTTGAGCTTGGATCCATTAGTGAAGGTGGAGTCGCAGTGGGTGCAGGAATGAGGGCGACAGCCTGGAAAAATTCAAGTATTTTGCTATATACGGGAGTATACGGGGCGTGTAATTTTGACCCGACCGGGCATGAGTAAAGAATGAGAGTTACCCGGGATAATGGAGAATGAAAAAATCGTGCAAATTTTGCATTATCCCGGTAATTCACGCTATTCAGGCGATACATTTCAAACTCTTCTTACCAGTATGCAAAACCTCGTGATCCTTCAAATGACCGATCTGTCCGAACACCTTCCCGCACGTTGAACACTGATACTTTGAGAGCTTTATCAGCCTCTTTTCTTCTTCTTCTTCCTTATTAATATCTTCTTCATAATCACTTTCTCTAGCCCGTTTCTTCCTCTCTTCTTCCTCTTTCCTCGTCTCGTCTGTCCAATCACTTCCTCTAGTCCGTTTCTTCCTTCCGTTGTCTTCCTTCTTCATCTCCCCATGATCATTTTCCGACTGCCACTTCTTCGTAGGGATTCGGCGACGCTTACTTGAGATCTGAAATTTTTGAATCATTTTGTTTTACATCAAAATTGCCCCTTTTGTTACAAAAACACTGCAAGTAACTTGCGTGTCCAATGGAAGGCTAATAATTTGTATTATTTAAAAATATCAAAAGGATTCCCTTACCTGCGGAGTATCGTGCTTTTCCTCCTTGGTTTTGCCAAGATTTAGTGGTTGCTTGATTGACTCGTCAAGTTCAGAGTCCATCAAATCCACGTTCTCCCTGTCTTTTCCGAGATTCAGTGCTAGCTTGCTTGATGAATCGTCGAGTTCAGCGTTCATCGAATCCATCGTTTCATCAGCTGGTGCATCAGGGATAGGATCCTGCGAAGTATTGCTAGATTACAAACTAGGTTTTGTAAAGCATCTCTACCCTTCGATTCATGGGGGTTCCTTAATGTCAGTTCCTAAACGTCTCATCACCAAAAATTGAACTCACCACTAGCTCGTCCTTAATCTGCTCGGCATCGAAGAGAAGCAACTTCGCATCTGGAGTGTTTTCCCCATCATTCCCCAACAAGTCATCGGCGGTTCGTTGAGAGGTTGGAACAATTCGCTCCTGAAACGATCAAATAGGAACTTCTACCCCACTTTAGGAAAAATGTGATTATTATTCACGCTCTCTGTTCTGTTCTAACAAATTTACGTTCGACGTGAATGGGCATAAAATAGTGACCGCATTGGGATCTCCTTTGTGTGGGCGATTGGTTCCGTTAAATTGATTTCGCCTGACTGATGATGGGGGTAAACCTCGAAACGTCTCGAAAAATAAGACCATCATCCACCCCCGTTCACCAATTCGCCACCCCAAGAAGATCCCAATGTGTTAGCCAGCCATGACGGGAATTACTGAGCTATCCTTACTTATAGTGAATGCACTCACAGCAATCTTTGTGTCCGCACTGTTTGTGGGATCATTTTGGGACGTCATCTCATTCAACAGTGGAATGTTCTTCGTTTCGGGACTCGTAGCTTCTTCCTAAAAATGTGCATGGTTTTGTTCTAATAAACGAAATACGAGACTTCAACTAGCTAGCTCCTATGTAAATTTATAAGTTAGAGTTAAAACCAGGTTAGAAGATATTGAGAAACTGCTAGTGAGAAGCTGCTTTCGGTCCAATGGGTCGTAGACGCCCAACCGCCTCACGGAGAGCGAAGGCGGACAATGAAAAAGAACCGACCAATGGCTCTAGTTTGATTGCTTCCTCATCCACAGGATCATCAATGAGAATCACATCATCGTCATCTCTAACCGCAACCTCGGCTTGATTATTCTCCGCCGGCTCCTGATGATTATTCGGGTCCTGTAAAAGGAAAGCAACTTCACTGCCGCGCTTGCGCAATACGAAAACCCATTGCAACAAGGGTCAGAAAGTAACTGACCTTTTGGATTTTAGCAAGAATCACAGATTTCTCAATTTCCTCTCCTTTCTTTTCGTTCAATTTCTTGATCAGTGTTCCCAGCAAGCCTCCGATTTCATAAACAAGGAAGCGTACTGGTTCGTTCCTGCAAATCGATTTATAACGTCTCTAAGGACTAAGGACTAAGGGCATCTCATGATACTCGTATTTAGTCCTGATTTTGCCTAGTGAATGAGGCTCGAAACGGCACCAGTTCCCAGAAACTTACTTGTTGCCGTCGAACTTCATCGCTTCTATCCTCTCTTGCAGTAGACGATTGGCAACGTAGCCTGTGGCCTGGAAAAAACGCTTAAAATTGCTTAAAAGATACTTTTTGAGAAAGTGAAAAGTTTTATTCATAACGTTGGCAAAGTAGGAAAAATCGATACGGTTCAAAACTGGTGTGCAGGTAGTACTCACCGAGTGTAGTCCACCTACAACTTTTGGAATCACCTGGGTCACTTTTGGTTGAGCGGCGATGTATGTTTCATTGAAACATAACCCAGCCGACTTTGCGATTTCGCAATAGTTTCAAACCAGCATGGGTGCATTAAATGCGCAAAATTCAGGTGATCATTCACCCCAAGTTCCACCCCGATCGCTTTCAAACTCAACGAGAAAAATCACTTTTTCTCCTATTTAATCTTACAGCTCGTCGGGGAGTTATGAAAGATACCTTTTTTATTTCATAAATTGAAAGATTAACTTTCTATCTTGCTCCCATGGAAAGAGGAACGAAATTTAAAAATACGTATTTAGCCAATTTTAGCAAAGAACGCGAATAATTTCAAATAAAGTCAGTTCTTGATAGGTAAAAGTACCGTTTCCCTCAAGGCGAGCGCTTTCCAGAATCTTCCAAACTATCGAGAACTGACCATTTAAAAGTCCACAATACAAATAAAAATACTTTCAATAGGCACGTTAGAATCGTTAACTCTTACAGTCAGTCACTGTCATGAAGAAAAGCTAACACTACGTTGCGTTGTCGAGCGATAGGCTTTGAGAAATTTTGGATACGGTATTTTGGCCTATCAAGAACTGACTTTATTTGAAATTATTCGCGTTCTTTGCTAAAATTGGCTAAATACGTATTTTTAAATTTCGTTCATCTTTCCATGGGAGCAAGATAGAAAGTTTATCTTTCAATTTATGAAATAAAAAAGGTATCTTTGATAACTCCCCGACGCGCTATAATATTCAATAGGAGAAAAAATGATTTTTCTCGTCGAGTTTGAAAGCGATCGGGGTGGAACTTGGGGTGACTGATCACCTGAATTTTGCGCATTTAATGCACCCATGCCGGTTTGAAACTATTGCGAAATCGCAAAGTCGGCTGGGTTATGTTTCAATGAAACATACATCGCCGCTCAACCAGAAGTGATCCCGGTGATTCCAAAAGTTGTAGGTGGGCTACACTCGGTGAGTACTACCTGCACACCAGTTTTGGACCGGATCGATTTTTCCTACTTTGCCAAGAATATTTTCACTTTCTGAAAAAGTGTCTTTTAAAAATTAAATGTTTAAAATAAAATTAATGCTATAAAACTAATGTTATAAAATTAATGTTATAAGATGTTTAAAAATGCGTTGCTTAAAATGTTTAATTATTCATCAGTTGTTACAAATCGGTAGTTGTATGGAAAGGTAGTTGCATAGAATTTCGAAATGTGAAAAAGGTGAAGCTGTCCCCATATTCAGGGTACACGTAGCCCTGTTTGATTTCACTGCTAGGCCAGCAACAATTCGAAATGAAGGCTGCAAAATAACGAATTGTCTTACCGGTGCATCAACTCCATTCCTGAGAGAAGCGAACAGCACATCGATTGTTCTCGAGAGCACATCGGCAATTGCTGGGTCGGAGCTTTTGAGAGTGGAGGCCTGAAAATGCTGATTTGAAGATCTAATGAGAACGTTGAGCTCTGATCCAGTTTAAGGATTCCTGCCATGTCATTTAGTCTATTCATCGGTACTTCAATATCATTCAACAACCTAAAGAAGGAAGGAGCTATCTGCTTGGGACCTCGAAACCAGTAAAGATCGGAGAGAAGTAAGAAGCATACCACTTTCGCGCACTCCTCGATTCTCTGTTGCATGTTCGGAAGCTCTTCCGACATTTTGTTGGTCACCTTCAAAGATAATAATTGCTTTAATTGAATTTAGTGAAACAAATTTACTTACGTTGTAGAAAGGGCGTTAAGCATCAACACAACCGATCTCGAATGAGCTAGCGTCTCCGATGTGTTTACAAGAGCACGTATTCATATGAACGTCCCTGGACGCACCCTGTGGCAACGCCCCACTTTTTTGCCAGAGGTTGTTAAGCGGGGGTGTACAGCACCAATTCTCAAGATTTTAGGTTCAAGCTTATTAGTGGTGAACTGGCGATAGCATCAACTTCGACGAAACTACTTCAAAACATGTTGAGAGATGACACAGATTTTTTTGACTAAACGAGGCACAGCGTTCTGACCCCCCTTCATTTTTCCAGACAAGGGTGAATGAAAGGATTATCTTTTTGAAATTTCCCCACGAAGGTCTTGACACGAAATCGAACTGGAAAATTGATTTCCAAATATGTGAGGTTTCTGAAACTAAACGCGATTCCACCTTTCGCTCGAATTGCTCATTTTCAAAATAAGATTTGCGATAAGTTTCAGAAACTTTTAAACTTTAGAGTGTTGCAGTTCTTTTACTTGATGAGCTACCCCTTGTCTGTCGACGCTGTCGAGGGCCTACTCGATGAACCCTCGGCAAGATCAGGGTCGAGCTGGCAGACGTCGTTCATTGGTACTAAAAACAATTCGAAATACGGGTAATCGTCTCTTCATTACACACACTCTCTCGCCACTCTGACCGGTGAGAGAGTGCGTGGAATGAAGAGACGATTACCCGTATTTCGAACTCTAATTGGTACGGTTGTTATCGGTCAACAGATCTGGACTATCTGAAACTCTAATATTGTAAAATGAATTCTTAATAAACCCTTTTCTAATGTGGAAAAAAGCCTTCTCTACGTTACGTTTCACATCTTTCCTTTCGTCATGCAAAACAGCACTTCGAAGCAGCCTATTTCCTCTAACTCACCACTCTGCCGTTTACTTTATCTCTTTTTCGTTATAGGTGAAGCTTCTTTCGTTTATATCTATCCCTACGTCACGTAAACAGCACTTCGCATCGAGCTATCTTCTCTTCGGCCTCTAGTACTTTTCACTAGAGTACGAAATACGGATACTCGTTTCCCCATTTCACGTACTCTCTCACCGATCAGAAGGACGAGAGAGTGTGTGAAATGGAGAGGAAGCGGCTGTAACTCTACTACTGATCTTGTGGACGTCTTTCATAGCGGTGGCCTTTCCATTCAAGACAAGAGTTGGTAAGAGTTGGTAGTTGGTACTGATCACACTCTGTCGCCATGGATGCTCCGCCGCTTTTCATCTCTCTCCTGCACTCGCATCTTCTCTCACATCCGCGCTTCGTTGACTAGGCAACTCTCTTTATCTCCCAACCATCATATTCTTCCCTATCTCAGTCGTAGTTTTCGCTTTCTCCTTCATTGCTTTGAATTCGTCATATTCTCAATTTTCGCTTCTATTTTACTTCGAAATTGTTGTTTTCTTCAACTTTCCTGTTGTCTCCTCCATATCTCACCTTTGACAAATCTTATCTCTTTTTGTAGCCAAACACATTCAGTTCTTGGTCGTCTTGATGTTTCGGATACTGAAAATGATTGAAATCACCCAGGAAACCGAGATGTCTGACCTACCGCAGAGTGGAGACGCGCTCCCTCCTCTTCCTCCACTTCCTCCACTTCCTCCTGGCCTAGAAATCGCCCTCTCCGAGCAGACGCCACTCATGCAGTACATGTATCGCATGGTGCTGAGGCGCCCCGAAGCGCGAGGACAGCGTCCGCCGACTGAGGAGGTTGGACATTCTATTAGAGGTCCAAATATCTCTCTTCTGCAAAGCTCTATTAGCTTCGCGCCACGATTGTTACACACACTTTCGCGTCGCTTGCCGGTAAGAGAGCGTGCGAAACGAAGAGATGATTACCCGTTTTTGCGCTCTAGTGATCGCGCGTCACCCCCTGACTGAGGAGCTTGGGCTCTCGGCGTTTTAGTGAATTCCTAAATCTTTCAGAACAACCGGTCGGGATTGAAAGCAAGGCAGAAAATAAGGACGATAAGAAAATAGTACTCTTGCTGTGAGGGTCGGTCAGAAAACGGAAGTCGGCCGTGATCCAACCGTCAAAATAAATTGGTGAATAAATTCAAGGTTAATCGGTGAATAAATTCAAGGAACACCACACTCCTTCTCCGGCTCCCTCTCCGCTGATGCAATTCATCACTTTCCTTTTGCTGACCTCCCCGAGTGGGGAGGATCCCACGGACGATCAAGTAGTCTTTTGAAATACTATCGGACCGATGTAATATTCCGATTTCCATAAAAAAGAATTCCATTTTAAAGAAGTCCCATGCATTGATCAAGTAGTCTTTTGAAATACTATCGGACCGAATTAATATTCCGGTACGACAGAATTAATATTCCGATTTCCATAAAAAAGTCCCATGCATTGATCAGGTAGTCTTTTGAAATACTAACGGACCGATTTAATATTCCGGTACGACAGATTTAATATTCCGATATCCATAGAAAAAAGTCCATTGATTTTTGAATTAGCGTTTCCTGTGGAAAATTTCGTTCCAATAGACATCTTTAACTTTTTGCTAACCACCCCGAGTGGGGAGGATCCTACGGATGATCTAGTTTGTTCCGAGTAGAATTCGAAAATCGGGTCGCCGTCTCTTCATTTCACACACTCTCTCACCGGTCAGAGAGGCGAGAGAGTGTGAGTCTAGTTCCGAGTTGCCATCATTTTTCCAATTCTTTCAAACTTCTTCGAACATTTGCTTTTCGAAGTAAGGTTCGAAATCGGACCTTCCGTCTAATTTATAGCCAATTCACGGTCTCTTTCACTTTGGCGCGCTATTTTTTTTCATTTTCGGGCCTGAAAATCCGAATCCGAATCAAAAGCTCAACGAACCAATGAGTAGAGGAAAATATTTCAATAAATTTCGTTCCAGCTGATCCTACTCATGGAACTTAGCACGGAGCATCTTCAGCGACTAAATCACGCGCCGTACGATCAACCCGGCAACAACTTCCCCACTCAGGAGTTCCTGGCTATGAGGGTATCTTTCCTTTTCTCTATCCCTACCATTCTTATTCTCCTCAACTTCTCTGTTTTGCTGTTACCTCATTCCGTCCAACATAAACTGGCCTAGAAGTATCCTCCCGCGCCCAGTCTGGAAGATGGAATGGACCTTTAGCTTAAACCCGCGATCATCCCGGCGAAGTGAATGAGATCAAAATGAGCAATAAATTGTTCTGTTCAGGCTCTCTTCGACGATACGATACGCGAGGAGGAGGAGAGTGATGACGACGGATCTTGTAAGTGTCACAGCGTTCTTACTAGAATACTTAAAGAAAGAGTAGACTCTCCTCATTCCACACACTCTCTCGTCACTCTGACCGGTGAGATGGGGGCAGAACACAGTGGTGTGGGATATTTAAAAAAATACTAGACAATTGATTAGGTCGCGATTCTATAAACTCGCTGATCTCAAATGGCTAAATGTCTAGAAAGTACAGAAACTATAAATATTATTCAATTTCAGCCGACGAGAACAAGGAGAACGAGAGTGGTCACTGAAGTGGGCGAAAGAAGAATGATGCAAGATACCCAAAGATTAACTAACTAATTCAGATGAATGATTACCAACGATATTACTGTTGTTCCACAAGACATAACAAACATTTATTACGATTCTAACAATGCACACTGGCTGCTCAATTCTATACTTCTGCAGTTCACCCGAAGTGTTTATCCACCATTCATCCGATTCCACGAACCTTTTTCAGCTACAGTAATTTCGCAAGAAACACCGTCAACGAGCAAATGTGTTAATCTTTTGAAAAGCTCTCTTCGCATTACATGAATTAGCGACTGGGAGTGTGAATCGGGACGGATAAAAGCGCCAAAATGGCTGCCGTTCAATCACTTTTCATTTCGATTCGGAATTATGTTTGCTCTCTTCTCCGTGATCTTATTGCTAGCACTCAATTGCGACGGAGACGCGCTGTACATAGAGACCCCAAGGTCATCGACCGAATTCATCGTGTCGCTTTTTTGAGATACCCAATGTGCCATTCTAGGTCTGACTAAGAATCTTCTTTTTACCGTTTGTCGATATCTCATCTCTCAACCGAGTTATGCTTCAAAAACCAAGCGAAAAGATCATAGTAGGGGAAAGGGAGAATTCTGGACAGATCAAAAGTGGGCGGAGATATTATCGGCTCGTTCTGAAACTCCGACGGCCTTAGTGTCACTGTTCTGAGCGAGCCGCTGTACCGCTGTTATGACCGCGATTTATCCATCACTTGTTCGATTCACTGATTCCATTCCAGTGCCCAACAATTCAGGGTGATGACTTGCTCTCCACGCAGTTTTCGAAACAGAGCTGCTGAAATAAGCTTGAATTTATGATCTTCCAATTTGATAATTGAATAATAGTTAGACGATATTAAGCCGGGCGTGGAGCATTTGCACCTTCCATGATGGAATTTGTGTTCCACTTTGCTGTCACTTTCATCGTTCTGTGGAACAAATCTCCGAGCGGGCGGAAGTGGTAATGAGATGAAACTCCTTTACCTACAATAAGAACCTATCGTGTTCAAACGGAGTTCTCTAATGTAGTTCTCTATCTGATCTTTACTTCATACAGTGTAGAGATGATCAGATTACTCGTCTCTGTTCGAGTGCTCTCTTTTTGACTGGTGATGGAGTGTGTGAAATGAGGAGAGCCCCCCCCCCCCCTGATACATTGCCCGTTTTTCCATATTCAACGAGAAAGAAAGTCAGTCTTCGTTTGAGTTTTACATCCGCACTGCAAAGTCCACAACTCTCTGCCTCTTTCTCGAACCTTATCGGCGGCAGAGAGAAAGTGAGGCTTTTTTTGCCACCCAACATCGATTCGAGAGAGAGCGTCCTCCCCTCCTCTCTTTCACTTCATTCCATCACTCGGCTCGTCTTCTAGAACTTTCTCTCGCTCGGCTCTCTCTCTTTGGTTTGGAAACTTTGGTACTTGTGGAGTTTCTCGGAAGAATTGTTGCGTTTCGCTCTTCTGCAACATTAGAGTGCCTACTGCATGGATGGTGATCAGGGATAGATGGTGGATGCACCTTTGACCGGTGGATTCCACGAGTACCGGACGTTTAGAGTAGGATATGGAGTGCCAGATGAGTTTCACACTCACGAAATCTCTGAAGCTGCACGCGCCCTCCCTAGTCGTTTACACTCGGGAACACCCAGAAATCGACCTCCCCCTTTTAAAATTCCAACACTCCCTTCCATTTCTTCGTTCTGTGCACAGAATTGTGCTAAAATCGCTCCAGACCCATGTTCCTTTCAGAAGTGATGTCAGAGAGCAACTTCGGCGGCAGAGGCTCGCCCGTGCCCGATGATATACCGGATCACGGTCAGTCATTCGGTGATGGGACGTTTAGGAACTCGCGTTAGGAGCCATACCAAAAAAGTTTACAAATCCTATGAAACGTGTCCCTAACATAACGACAAACATTTTCGTTGTGGGTTCCTAAACGTGAGTACCTAAACGTACCATCACCAGTCTTTCGCCGGTTCCGGATTCGTCTCTGATCTTAGCACTTCTGTCCCCTAATGCTGTAACCATGATGAGGTCAGTTACTGAACACTTTTCAGTTGGCTACAACTGGCCCGACAACATCGCCATTCGAGAGGTACGGTAGTTTTGCTGATACGCCACAGACTCGGTTTTTTTCGCCGATCAGGCGGAATGAAAGACAAGGTGGTACGAAAAGGATGAGAAAATGGCTCCACTTTATCGCCCATAAGATCTCTTCGATAGCTCACCCCGAAAGTGGTCTCATACTGTTTTCACGAGCACTCAGTCGCACTTGATTTCGAGAACATGGAGTAGAACAGAATCTGCCAAAAGAGATTTACTGGCGATCTTGATCGAATTACCTATTGGTGGCTACTTTTGCCGGTTTCACGTGATTTTCGAGATCTCATTAGGCTCTGAAAGAAGTAACATTTCCCAGAAAGCGCCCTTTACTCGGTAATTCTACACCTCAAGGCGTCTGAGGCTCAAGAACACCCTCATTAGTGGACCCCTTCAATCCTTCAAACTCAGTAATGAGATCAAAGTCCGAGATGTGTGTCTTTGCATCAGATAGAAGATTAGGGAAAATCCTCATTCATGGGGTAGTCTAGACAGGATGTTAGTCGCACTCACAATATTAGCTGGAAAATCTGACGGAGATGAAAAGAGGCACTTTGCACACCCTTTTCGTCGGTGAAGCGCATGCAAGGCGTCAAATGATCACTAATCGCAGGCGGGCAGCCTCGAGGCCTACAGAGCCAACTGGTATGCCGAGGCAAGAGCCCGGCAAGCTGTAGCGGTGGCGGAGCGTGCAGTCCGCGAGGCTGCAGCTGCAGCAGCTAAGGCTGCTCGTGAGGCCTGGCTGCGCGATACTCCGGAAGGTACTGCCACTAGACGAAGGGTTAAATTGGGTTTCAACCCACCTTAGGGAGCATAGTGAACCGCCCATAAAAAGAGCGGACCACTATGTTCAATATTGGGGCTTGAAACCCACTTTAGTCAGACGGAGCGTCAAGCATCCATCAATCCCCAACTACCAACCTTGAATTCTCATTTCCGGGATCCGCTGATTCCGCTCCTTTCTCAATTTGCCAAACCTCACGGAAATGTGTACATTCATGTGACACCCTACTAGGGTTGCCGGTTCGAGATCGAAATCGAAATTACCGCACGAGACTCCCTCCACCTCTCTCTAGATCGGTATTTACCGCACGAGCGAGCCGATATGCAAAGAGGGTGCGGTAATACCGCACTGGTGCGGTATTACCGCATCGAGATTGGAGGAGGTAGGTCAGAGAGGCGAGAAAATGCGATAGCGCCTTGCGTCGCCTGCCATAAAATCGTTCATTTTTGAGTTAGAGATTCTAGTACGATCTCAATTAGAGCAAAAAAAGATGAATGAGAGAAAGGCTGACGAAATACCACATTTTTCGGTCCGAATTGGCCTAAATCGAGAGGAGGCTAATTCGCTGTAACTTGGATCGCTTAGGTTTGTTCAGACAAAATATAGGGCATGATCCAAACATGAAGTCATTTCAATCTGGAAATGGTGCGACAAAAATGAATGATTTTATGGCCAACGGCGCAAGGCACTATCGCATTCCCTCGCCTCTCTGACCTACCTCCTGCAATCTCGATGCGGTAATACCGCACCAGTGCGGTATTACCGCACCCTCTGTGCATATCGCCTCGCTCGTGCGGTAAATACCGATCGAGAGAGAGGGGGAGGGAGTCTCGTGCGGTAATTTCGATTTCGAACCTGCAACCCTACACCCTACTGACCGCAGTATCGGATGTATCCTATATTTTCATGATAAATATCATTATAAGGTCGCCAGCAGGCTGAATTGGAGCGTCAGGAGAGGGAACGGAAGGCTGAGGTTGAGCGCAGGTAAGGCACTTATGAGATACGATATGGCACGTCTTCGTTTGGCTCTGGCTGCATAATTTGATTAGATTTAACTGTTGCAAGTCTATCTAGTGACATCTCTCATTTTCGTCGTGTTGAATTAGTGAGCGATTGAGAGAAAGTGACCAGCATGCTGCAGCTCTAATTGCAGGCGCAGCAAGCTGCGGGACATTCTACATGCGAAGCAGTGCAATGGCATCCCGAAAATTCCTGTGCAGGTACGGTAACATCATGGGTACGGTAGCTCAGCTGGAGTGGACCGGTAGGTCAGCGAGGGGTTGGCGGTAGGTCATGCGGGCTTCTGTGTGGGTCAGGCAGGTCAGTCGGCAGCTGGGTGGTCACAAGTGCATTGGTTCTGACCTTCGAACTCTTCTTTCTTAATAGTTTGATTAAATATTGCCCCAATACATCGAAGGGATTGCATTCAAAAGCAATTGTATTGAATCACCTACAGTTGAATCTTCTTGAATAAGAAGGATTTCTTGGCAAGAAAATGCTATTTCTTTCAAGAAAATATATTGTTCATCGAACCGTAGTTGAAAATAATCTTCCAGCAACGTCTACTCCTGCAATACCGGGGAATCGACCGACAGATGCCGACAGAGTGCGAGCTCCGCAACTGCACTCTACTAACGAGATTGTGCTTCGCCCACATGCGCACGTGCATTGAGGGAGATGAGTGTGAATGTGAGTTAGACTTTCGAACGAACAAAGGATCCGAAATAGAACCGCTCGTCGCATTAAAGAGAACGCAAAGTGAAGAGAGTTCAGATGATTTGACTTTTAAGCAACTTGTTCCTAAGGTCCTTTTGAAAGTCGAGTGTGAGTCGTGCAGTTTATTCGGTGATGGGACGTTTAGGAACCCTCGATATGTGACGTTTTGGAATCCCTCTGAGGCAGGGAAGGGAGAGTAGAGACAAAACAAAATGGAGCTCCTAAACCATCGGGGGTTCCTAAACGTTCTATCCACCGTTCATTCTTACATGAAATTCAGTTAATGAGCAATACATCACTCATGATTATCGCAGACCCGGACTGCATCGACACGCGCCAAATCTACGAGCATTGGAGGGAGTGCTGGCACCGGAGGTAGAGGACTCGAATGAGGAACGGGGCTGAAAAATCGGAACGCCTCCACATAAATGCTTAGATAACTTTCTGAAACACAAATGGTCAGAACGCTGTGACTCTAAACGTCTGATCGAGTAGATCGGTAGTCAATATCCTCTAGCAAGATTGTTTTCTCGCGCTTCGAAAGCGGTCATTGTTCCAGAGATGAGCAGGAGTTGGCAGATTCTCAAATAAATCGTTTCATTCGAATCTCTAGACCGCGCGATTCGGAGAGGAATGTTTCAGATTCAGATTATTTTGCTAACCCAGTAATGATAATAAATGCAACTCATTCAGGAACAGGAACTGCGAAGTGTGTGGTTGGAACGTCCATAGGAAGATGATTGTAACACAACGTCGCCGGAGAATCCGGCTCCCGAGGGTCCCGATGGTCCAGAGAGTCCCCAGTATGCCTGATGCAGCCTAAGGGCGCTAACTTCGCCTCTCTTCGTTCATTCCATGCTAGTGTTCGAACGCACTTGCATCTTCCCCATTCAATCTCCTTGTCTTTATTCATCATTCCATCCATGAAACATATCTCCGATGTTGCTAAAGCATGGATTCCGATTCGCGTCTTCGTTAGCAACCTTTCCAGACTGTGGTCTGCGTTCCCTTTGTATCCCAAACTGTTACTGCTCCGAACTAATTAGAACGCCGAATCTTTGATGTTCACTGACTAGTTTTCCTGCTGTCGCATTCTTCCCGATTTTGCGAGAGCTTGTGTAATGGGGACAGTCAGGCCATTGAGATTGGGTTGATATCAACGCGATTATCTCTGCCTCAATCTTTCCCCTAAAGCAGAACTTTTTCCGCTAACCCCACCACTCCCCAGCCATTATACGATTTATTTAGTTCTATTTGAATTCATTGAAAAAGATGAACCCTACTAACATTCCCGGATCAGACTAGGTAAAGAAACTATGTATCAATTTCCATGTGAAGGTACCATTCCATACCATGTTCGATGTTCTCTAATTGTAACATTGATAAAGTTATTATTTTAACGAAATTATACAACAATCTAATTGAAAAAAAATTCAATACGCAACGAATTATGCAATACTAAGGGAAGAATAAAGTTAGTTCACGGTTCATCAGTGATATTGCTGGAGCCGTAAAATAATTACGGTAACATGCATGGCTCACTTTTTTATTCTTTTCTTCGGCTTGTTTTCATGTTTTTTTTTAAATCAATTAGCTTTTAATGTTATAACTTTTTCTCGGTAAATCCGATAGATGTTCGCCTGACGATCACAGGAACTTATCCTTTTTCTTCGCTGCTCGATCTAACCAGTTTCCCCATTAGTTCTTAGCCTTTTTCGTCGGCCGTTCAACTCTCATCGCAGTAAAGCAGTTTAATTTCGTTAACGTCGAGAAGGTAAAAGACGAGGGATCGTTCCCAACCGCCAACATCCTTCTCCTTTCCCTTTTCACGCTCCTTTTTCGTTCAAAGGCATGAAAAAGGAACAAATACCGCTTCAAAAGAGTGTAAGAATCGTTTCAGCTTTCTGCATTCACAAATGCCATTCTAAACCGTGTTTCGGGCTTGTTTTCGCATTGTTTCAGACGTTTACTTCCCTCTTTTCACGCAAAAGCGAGTGGGCGAGTGAGTGTAGGGAACGAGGAGGGAGAGAGGAGGAGGAAGGAAGAGTAGAGGCGAGTGTGGCACTTTTCCTCCTCCAATCTCTTTCTCTCGATTCCCTTTCACTTGTTGGAGCGGGGGAGGGAGAGTAGAGGGAGGGGTGCAAAGATCGGCTTTTGTTCTCTCGATTAGCCTCACAGTTTCTGGAAACCGATACAGCCAGCTTGTTCTAAGAGTCATATTTGTGTTTCCATTCCAAAATCGGAGTTTCCACGTAGTTTCCGATTGTTGGCAGGCGTGAGGAGAGACAGAGAAACGGGCGGGCGGAGCTCCCTCCCTCCCCCCTACTCAATCTGTCCGTAACGTGCCCTTGTCTCTCTCCGCCTCCTCTCCCTCTCTCGTCGATCAATATGGAACGCGCGCGGCAGAGGCGGCGCAGGCGTTTTTGAGCGTGCGGTCACTAAGCTCAGCCTTTAAGATCACTCGCAAGCTCCCAAAGCGTTCTGTTAGTTATTTGCGCCAAAAAATACTTTGTTTGTCAAAGAAGGCTTCTTTTCAGAGACTAGAGACAAATTTGGTGGCTGCTCCTCCTTACAAAAGCAAGGTCACTCGCTAGGGCAGCAGCGAAATGGCCGAGGCTCCTCGGCAAAGTTCTTTGTTTGCTAGTTGTTTTTGAGCGGCGCTGCCTCGTGGCCACTCGCTTGTAGTTTCTCCTCAACAATCTGACATCTTTACTCCTCTCACCTCTCCTCTAATGGAGTCGCCGGGGCAACCAGAGCCAGGGGGGATGAGCGAATCAATCTTGCCATATTTAGCCAGTTTCCATCTTGTTTTTGTCACGTTTCTGCCGCGAGTGACCTCACAAAGAGGTGAAAGGAACAGGGGTTCTTCCTCCACTCTTTGTTTGCCATTACACAACGGCAGTGACCACCCTAGCCTTTGTCGTTCTTTTCCCGGGTTTCGCGCATTTAATTTTTTTTTCAAAGATGGCCCTTATAGGTCCTGTGACCTACCCTTCCCGCCTCAAATCTCAACTGTCATTCGATAGCCTCTCTTTCCTGTCTCTATTACGTGCGTTATGGCTCTTATCGCGCCCTTTCGCGGGTGCCTCTCCGATATTGATCGTGTCTCGCTATTCTAAACTATACGAGAGATGGACTCTGGGGTCCCAAGCCACGTTATTGTTCCCGCCAATCGATCGATACTACTAACGCTTGAGCATGGAATATAATAGCCCCCCTCCCTCGTTCTTATTGCCAACAATTGTGTGAATCATGCCCATTCGTGTATGGATTCCCCTCCCTCTTCTGTAGTTGTTTCTGGTTACGAATCGTGCTTTTCGTTCCTTGCTCGTAGCTTTGACTGCCGTCTATCCTCCGCAAATGACCCTTCCCACATTATTGGCTTTGCTTCTTCTAAAAGGCGCAGCCCAATTATGCATCCTTTCGATGCCTCTTATTACGTTTATTCGCGTATCCTATCGAATTGCCTTCCTCAGCCCTCATCCTCGTGAAACATATCGCTCTCTCAGCCTCATTACATCAGCGCTAATGAGCTCTCCTTCGCACTTGTTTCCGTGCATTCATACAGTAACCCGTTCCTGTCTCTCTCAGTTTGCTATCCAAACAACCTACCGTTTCCTTCAGATGCCGCGGCAGACATCTCGTGAAACATAGCACACTCTGAACCATCTAAGTGTCTAATTACACAAGCGCCAATGGCTTATTCTTAGAATTTGTCATGTTTCTGTCCATTCCGTGTTCGAATTTTGCACATCTCCTCTAATTTTCATCATTCGCGTACGTTGGGATCCTCAGGGCTCCAATAATAACAAAATTTATTCACAGGGTTCCAAAAATATCAAATTTCAGATGCCGCGGCAGACGTCCGCGCCCTCAACCTCGGGTACGAACAATGTCTACTCTCGACTGCGGAGTCGAGTTCAGGCTGCGGCCAGTCCGGCATTACATGCACAGTGGATGGTGCATGTGAAGTCGTGTACGGTTAGTAGGTTATCGCTAGTCTGATTAGCAGTAATTAGCATTTAAATTGGGTAAAGCTGGAAAAGAGTTCAAGCATGTGCCTCTCCGGCACTGCACGCGCAGTGGATGATCCATGTGAAGTCGTGCACGGATAGAAGAAAAACATCTTTAATCTTAAAATTTGCCGCGGGATTGATCAGTAGTTGTTTGAGAGATGTGGATAGGGAAGGCTTAATCCAGTCCAGCATTACATGCGCAATGGATGGTTCATGTGAAGCTCTGGTGTGCCGCCTCAAGTTGGAATCAAGCCTGGAGGCAACTTGGGGGACCTGGTCTCTTCATTTCACATACTATCTCGCACTGTCTCGCTCTTTTCCAAGTTGATTCCAAGTTGATTCCAACTTGGGTAGCCGAGCGAGAGAGTTAGAGAAAAAGACAGAGCGAGAGAGTATTGGAAATGGAGAGAGTTGGGTCGCTCCCAAGTTGGAATCAAGCCTGGGGGAAACTTGGGAACCCCAAAACGAGCTTGATTCCAACTTGTGGCGGCACACCAGAGAGTCGTGCACGGTGAGTCCTTGAAATATTTTTGAATTCATCGCGAGATTGATTAGCAGCAATTTGCATATAAATTGGGTAAAGCTGGAAAAGAGTACAAGCAAGTGCCTCGCCGGCATTGCACGCGCAGTGGATGGTTCACGTAAAGTCATGCACTGTGAGTACATTATCTTCTTATAGAATACGCGATAACAGCTAGGTGCCTTTGAAATAGCAATAGGAATAAGAAAAGCATCAGCTAGCCCAGCACTGCACGCGAAGTCGTGCACTGAGAGTAATTTCGATTTTGTTTACTTCAAAATTTAGTCAGTAGTTAAAATTTGTGTTTAAGATTATTGCACTCTTGGGGCAGAATGTGTAAATTGGGGGCAAGTTTTTTCTGAAAGTGTATCGTGAATGGGCCCACATTTCGACGCATGACGGCAGTAGAATCGTTTTCTGAAAGTGTTTCACGAATTGACGTATTCTAACACTCTTCTCACTCATGGTACTTATTTGAGTAAATTATCATTATATTCTTTTCATTAATTAATTATTCTCATTCCAGGTCGAGGACACGTGCTCCACCTCTTGCACCCTGCAGAAGAACGCACTGGCGCATGTGGAGAGTTGCACTGCGAGTCCGTGTGATTGTGAGTATCATCCTTTATCAGCGGTATCTTATCAACGTAAGGGCTTTATAATGATTACAGATCATGAAGACCATAATACTGAGTACAGTTCGTGTGAGACGAGAGATATTAGATCAAACGAAGAGTGATCACATGTCCGTCGAGGGATAAAAGTAGTCAATTTTGAATCGGCAAACTGTAAACCAGCACAGCGACATCAACTCATACAGCTAATCGATAGGCCTGCATCGTTTGCAAAACAATCACACATAGAATTTTATAAACGATCTTTCCAGACCAGTACTGTGATACAACTCGCAATATCATCCAACACTGGCAGACGTGCAAGTTGGGCAAGGCGTGCGACACGTGTTCGCCGTTGTTGGTCAGTTTGCGATAATTGATCTTCGTTTTTATGAATCATAACAATACTAAGAATTAGTGAGTGAGTTCTCTAATTGACCAAAATGGAAAAAATCTCCAAAATGATCTATTTCAGAACTCGCCCTACCCTCTTCCGTCTACCAGCTCCTCTTCATCAGGCAAAGTCAAGGTTTGTATTTGCGAATTTATGAAACATAACAGCGAAAACACGTATAATTGAATGGTACAGTTTGAACTTTAGACGATAATACAGATTTTATGGATTCAATATTATCCAGGCTTCCACCGTGTCCGAGCTCGCGCGTGCCTCCTTCTCCAAGGCTGTGGCAGCAGTGAACGGAGAGACGGCGGATTCGTCGGGAGCAGAGGAGGAGAAGGCGAAGAAGAAAAAGAAGAAGAAGAAAAAGCCGGTGCGATTTGTTCTTCCTCGTGAATATTTTCATACAAATGATTCATTTGGTAGCTGATTCTTTTCTTATCATGAAACTCGTTCCTGCGTCACTGCATTCTGCTTGTTCGCATTAGAAGCGAGTTTGTAAAAGATACTTTTTGAGAAAGTGAAAAGTTTTCTTCATAACGTTGGCAAAGTAGGAAAAATCGATCCGGTCCAAAACTGGTGTACAGGTAGTACTCACCGAGTGTAGCCCACCTACAACTTTTGGAATCACCTGGGTCACTTTTGGTTGAGCGGCGATGTATGTTTCATTGAAACATAACTCAGCCGACTTTACGATTTCGCAATAGTTTCAAACAAGCATGGGTGCATTAAATGCGCAAAATTCAGGTGATCATTCACCACAAGTTCCATCCCGAGTGCTTTCAAACTCGACGAGAAAAACAACTTTTTCTCCTATTTAGTCTTACAGCTCGCCGGGGAGTTATGAAAGATACCTTTTTTATTTCATAAATTGAAAGATAAACTTTCTATCTTGCTCCCATGGAAAGATGAACGAAAATTAAAAATACACATTTAGCCAATTTTTGCAAAGAACGCGAATAATTTCAAATAAAGTCAGTTCTTGATAGGCCAAAATACCGTATCCAAATTTTATCAAAGCCTATCGCTCGACAACGCGACGCAGTGTTAGCATTTCTTCATGACAGTGACTGATTGTAAGAGTCAACGATTCTAACGTGCTTATTTAAAGTATTTTTATGTGTGCTGCGCACTTTTAAATGGTCAGTTCTCGATAGTTTGGAAATTTCTGGAAAGCGGCCGCCTTGAGGGAAACGGTACTTTACCTATCAAGAACTAACTTTATTTGAAATTATTCGCGTTCTTTGCTAAAATTGGCTAAATGTGTATTTTTAAATTTCGTTCATCTTTCCATGGGAGCAAGATAGAAAGTTTATCTTTCAATTTATGAAATAAAAAAGGTATCTTTCATAACTCCCCGACGAGCTGTAAGATAAAACAGGAGAAAAAGTTGTTTTTCTCGTCGAGTTTGAAAGCAATCGGGATGGAACTTGGGGTGAATGATCGCCTGAATTTTGCGCATTTAATGCACCCATGCTTGTTTGAAACGATTGCGAAATCGCAAAGTCGGCTGGGTTACGTTTCAATGAAACATACATCGCCGCTCAACCAAAAGTGACCCAGGTAATTCCAAAAGTTGTAGGTGGACTACACTCGGTGAGTACTACCTGCACACCAGTTTTGGACCGGATCGATTTTTCCTACTTTGCCAAGGATATTTTCACTTTCTGAAAAAGTGTCTTGTAAATATTAATTACCAATATATTTTCAAAATTCATCTTTCAGACCTACTCCCTCACCCCCGCAGTCATCTTTCGAATTCACAAATAGGGAGTCTTGATAAATTGATCAAAACGTGCGAAACGAATCTGAAATACAGTAATTATCATTCTGATTGAATAATTGATTTATAGATAAAAGACACTTTTTGAGAAAGTGAAAACTTTTGTTCATAACGTTGGCAAAGTGGAAAAAACCGATCTGCCCCAAAACTGGTATGCAGGTAGTACTCACCGAGTGTGGTACACCTGCAGCTTCCGGAATCACCTGGGTCACTTTTCGACGAGCGGCAATGTATGTTTCAGTGATACGTAACCCAGCCGACTTTGCGATTTCGCAATCGTTTTAAACAAGCATAGGTGCAAAAAATTCGCAAAATTCTGCTGGTCATGCACACCAAGTTTCATCCCGGTTGCTTTCGAACTCGACGAGAAAAATGCATTTTTCATATATTTTAAATTGCAACTGGTCCGGGAGTTATGAAAGATACCTTTTTTATTTTATAAATTGAAAGATAAACTATCCATCTTGCTTCCACAGAAAAATGAGCGAAATTTAAAAATATGTTTTGAGCGAATTTTCGCAAAAACACCGCCCAACTTGCAATAAAATCAGTTCTCGATCAGTTCTCGAATGTTCGAAATATCGAGAACTGACTTTTTTAAAGTACACAATAGAGGCAAAAATACTTTCAATATGTACACTACAATCGTTGATTATCACTGTCATTGCCAGTCTTGAAGAAAAGCTGAAACTACGGTGCGTTGTCGAGCGGTATCCTTTGGTCAATTTTGAATACGGTATTTCAGCCTATCGAGAACTGATTTTATTGCAAGTTGGGCGGGGTTTTTGCGAAAATTCGCTCAAAACATATTTTTAAATTTCGTTCATTTTCCTGTGGAAGCAAGATGGATAGTTTATCTTTCAAATTATAAAATAAAAATGGTATCTTTCATAACTCCCGGACCAGCTGCAATTTAAAATATATGAAAAATTTATTTTTCTCGTCGAGTTCGAGAGCAATCGGGATGAAACTTGGTGTGCATGACCAGCAGAATTTTGCGAATTTTTTGCACCTATGCTTGTTTGAAACGATTGCGAAATCGCAAAGTCGGCTGGGTTACGTTTCACTGAAACATACATTGCCGCTCGTCGAAAAGTGACCCAGGTGACTCCGGAAGCTCCAGGTGTGCCACACTCGGTGAGTACTACCTGCATGCCAGTTTTGGGGCAGATCGATTTTTTCCACTTTGCCAAGGATATTTTCACTTTCTCAAAAAGTGTCTTATAAACATTTTCAGCTCTTCACCCTCACCCCTGCAGCCATCGCCTTCCCCAACTGGACGCCGGCCCAGAAGCGATTCGCGACGATGGAGCACGCGATATGGTGCATGAAGGATCATGTAAGCCCACCGCATCCTATAAGAATCCACTTTTGTTTATCTTGTCTGAAAACGAGCGTAGAAAACATTTTTGAAATCGATTAACATAATGAGCGATAGTCCAAAAGCGACATTATACAGCCTAGTAACGCTGTGAAACGCAGCAGAAGTAGTGTTTCAGGAGATCAAATGATAAGTTAGGCTAGAGTGAAGTATTGGCGGTTCGTAATGATAGTGCACTAACGTAACCAGCAAGGGAAATTATACCTGCCAGATAAAATATCGCTAAATATTATTTTTTCAGCTCCCAGAGCGCGCGCCGGATGCCGGTCCCAAGCCGGTGAGTAGCAATTTGTATTCATTTTTTTTATTTTTGGAAAGTCTAGTCAGCTTCATCTGCTATCTTTCAAGGGAAAACCTAGTGATGGTTGAAAAAAATTCAAAAATATGAATCAATTCCAGCCTCCGTGCCCGTACGTGCAGTGCGCGCTGATGGTCGAGCTGCTGGACCACTGCGAGAAATGCCCGCTAGCCAGTGGATGCAGTAGTGAGTGAATGATGTGTTGAAATTGCTATCAATGTTCGTGCAAAGGAGACGTTGAAAATCAAAAATCAAAAGCATACCTTCAAACGAGGAATGTGATTGCGAATAAATCATATGAAGTGCTCATGAATGTATCAACGATGTGCTGATTCCAAAAGCGCGTTGATACAAAACAAAATTATCCCAGTCCCCAACTGCGCCATCAAGTTCATAAAATTTTCTACAGTAAATTGGTTTTCAAGAATAGGATGATGTGTTCATTCGACAACTGCCTTCGTATAAAAAAAACTGATTCCAGTCCCCAACTGCGCCACCACCAAGTTCATCATCGTCCACGTCGCTCGCTGTCAGAAGACGCAGGCGTGCGGATTCTGCCGGGCTCTGAACAACAGGGTATGTTATGATGAACCATAGGGTCACAGGGAGATGAAACATGGTTATCCAAATCAAGGAGTCTCTAGAATTTAAAGAGGGATATAAGGCCTGTGGATTCTGCAGGGCACTGAACAACCGGGTATGTGTGAAACGTTATTTCCTGATTTCAGAAGGGAAATCAGAGTTTTCAAGCTGAAAATGATTGAATTCGGTATGAAAACAAAATGTTAGGTAATGAGACGTGCTGATTCTGCCATGCCCTCAACAACAGGGTATATCGGAAACATGTTTCTTTCCGTCGCTACTTCACCACTATATGCTGAAAATAGTCATTTTTGACGAGAATTGCACAACTGTAATGCATCGATGTAAATGTGGCAATACAAATTGTACGAGAGTGAACCAACATTTCTAGCTCACTGAATCCGACTACTACAGCGTGCGCTATGGTGCCGAGCCGCCAGAGATTGAGGAATACATGGTAAGCTATTTGATTATTGATTATTTTCTTAAACAAACGTTTTATTTAACAAAACATTATTACAATGTGCATTTCCAGCTCAAGACCGAGGAGCGACGATTTCTGATGAAAGCGAAGCCAATCAAGTTTTGCGGTCAGTTTCCTGATTCTTTATCGACGAATTGATCCTGCTCCATGCATGAACTGAGATCGATTCGAGTTTTTTTTAAATTGTAGTTAATTGTAATTATTCTCAGGCGTTTCCCTCTGCGACGGTTACGATTCGAACTCCTACCCATCGAAAGGACCGTTCGACAAACGTCAAGTACGTATTTCTTTTTAATATCCTTGCAGAAAGGATCCGTTTCTTACACTCCTATGGTAAAATTCTCCCAGGCTGGTTTAGTAGTCGATAATTGGATGGAGATTAGACCATCATCCGTGGAAGAAGAGAAGTATTAATCAACTTATTATAGGAAGCCCTGATCGCTTGCGTCAGCTGGCTACTCGACATACAGGCCGTGACACAGAAGGAGACGGTCAAGCACGCCGGAGAGTGCACCAAGGTGAGAATCTTAGCAAGTCATACCTAAACTTCGATGAAAATGGTAAACTAGGTAGTTGTGTGCTACTATAGGGCAAAATAGATCGGATTGTTGGTTATAAACTGTAAGGTAGATGGCACAGAAGGAGACTGTGAAGCACGCCGGAGAGTGCACGAAGGTGAACTTTTTGGCTTATTTTGGCTAGTCATACCTATAGATTATGCAGAGGTTTGGGGTTGGATCGAGAGATTTGGTCACACAGCGTTCTATCCCGACAGACAAGGGTGAAAGGGTAACTTAACGGAACTGCAAACTCAGGATTCTAAAGGAATTTTGAAACGCATCTCGATTCTCATTTTGTAACAAAAGCGATCGGGAGAATTGAGTTACGTTTCACAAATTTCTTAAATTCCGAGATCAATTTGCAGTTCGATTACGGTTTTGCGGGAAAATTCAAAAAGATAATCCCATTGTTCACCCTTGTCTGGAGAAAACAATGGGGGTCAGAACGCTGTGGTCATGGACTGTGAGCAAGAAAAAAAAGTAGACGGTGTTGCGCGCGGGGGAGAGCACTGACGTGAATGGGGCCTTGTTTTCAATTGACATCGGGACCAATTGAACATATAAAGTGCATAATGTTAGCCAATGTATAATAAATCTTGAACTTTCCAGGACGACTGCACGGTCGAGCACTGCGCGGGCATGAAGAAGACGCTCAAGCACATCCCGACCTGCACCAATGATGACACCTGCAAGTGTGAGTATTTACGACATATTCAGCTGTGTTTCACAGTTCGGGGGCAGACAATACACCCGTGAAGATAACATAGGAAGGACAAAAAAAATCCGATCTGCACGAACGATGATACTTGCAAGTGTGAGTTTCTGGTTGACGTTGTTATGACACGGGGTATATACTAAGAAGTTATTGATGACGGTAGTAAAGGACGTATAAAACAAAATCCGACCTGCACCAATGATGATACGTGCAAGTGTGAGTTTCCGTTCAACGTTTTTTTTTTATGATACGGGGTGATGGATAAAAGAGTACGGCTGCACAAACGATGATGCACAAACGATGCAGGTGTGAGCGATCTGGATATTCTCAGCTGTGTTTCACCATTCGGGTCAGACATGAAATACATAGTACGGATGATATAGAAGTGTGTGTATTTCAGCGCAATTGGGAGAATGTTGAGAACAGAACATCGTGTAAATATGGAAAAGACCATCTGACCACCTGAATATCCAAAGCAATAACTAACGCCCATTCCAGTCGACAAGTGCGTCACTACTCAGCGGACGATCAGGGAGTGGACCAAGGACGGCACGCACTCGCCCCTCCTAGCGGCACTGCTCAACCCCAACGGACCCAGCAGCAATGGTGGAGCAGCGGTGAGTAGTTAACCTTCAGTTAACTAGGGCGGTAGTTGTATAAGGTAGTGCCTGGATAGCTTATGATGGGACTATGAGTTCGGTAACACTGCTCAACACGAGTTGCAATGGAGCCGTAACGCTGAGAGGGGTGTTAGATACGTTCCACATGCATTGGAGAATGTACACGACCGGTTAAATACTGCTCTAGGCAAAAGATACATTCCCTAATGTATGGTTGTTGCACGAAAACGATTGACAGAGAATTGGTCTTGAGATTTAAAATTCCAGGCGAAGAAGCAGACCTCTCATCCGACGAAGGCCCAGCAGCACGCTCAGCCAAGTGTGAGTTGCCATGCTACTTGAATCGATTTGTCACTTGTTTCCAGTTATGAACTAGGAAATGGAGGGACTAGTGAATCTGAAGATGAAGATGAAGTCTGAGTGAATCTGAAGATGAGGATGAAGAGGATTAGTGACTAGTGATAGTGAATTAGTGGGATCAGTGAATATTATCATGACTATTTTCCTTTGCAGGGCCCACCCCCCGCGCACACCGCCGAGCAGATCGCGAACTGGATGAAGACGATCGACCTCGGGGACCGCGACAGCGTCGAGGCCGCCCTGCTCAAGGCCTTCCAGGAAGGGTCGATGCGGGGAGCGGGTGCGACCGCCGCGGCTGCAGCTGCTGCAGCACCGCTTGCTGCCGAGTCGCGCGAGGCGAACAGGGAGCTGCAGGAAGAAGTGCGCCGAGGCATGCACACGGACTGGATGAGCGCGGAGGAGCGAAGCGCCATACTCGCCATGGACTTCTCCAAACAGACAGGAGTCGCAGCTGCTGCAGCACCGCTCGCTGCAGCACCGCGCGAGGAGAGGAGGGAAGAGGTCCGCGCGGAGGGGCCGCGAACAAGTGCGCTCCTCACCATGGATTTTACTACACAAGAAGGACTCGCAGCTGCTACGGCACCGTTACCCAAGACGAACAGGGCGCTGCAGGAGGCAGTTCGCTGCGGGAACGCCCCCGCTTGGATGGACGAGGAGGGGCGCCGCGCGATCCTCGCCGCGGACTACTCCGGACCGGCCGGCGACGAGGCGCCGCGCGTCAACGCGAAGATCGATATCAACAAGGCGATACAGGATGACGTCCGCGCAGGATTCCACCCCTCTTGGATGAGTGAGGAGAACCGCCAGGAGATCCTCGCCATGGTCTTCGACGAACCGGCAGGCGTCGCAGTCGACGCGTCGCCTGTGCCAGGCGACGCGGCCGACGCGTCGCCCGTGCCAGGCGTCGCGGCCGACTCGTCACCCGCGCCAGCGGCGACGGCAGCTGCCAAGGGCGCAGCCAAATCGATCGACGCGAGCAGGATTCTGCAGGACGAGGTCCGCCGAGGGATGCACACGGATATTCTGGGCCCGGAGGCGCGTCGCGCGCTCCTCGCAGGCGAGTTCTCCAGCCCGGCGATCCGTTTCGACGCAAGGACCGAGGTCAACAAGACGATGCAGGACAAGGTGCGCGGAGGGTTCCATCCCAGCTGGATGAGTGAAGAGGACCGCCAAGAGGTCCTCGCCATGGTCTTCGACGAGCCGGCAGGCGTCACGGCCGACACGTCGCACGCGTCGCCCGCGCCTGCGGCGACGGCGGTCGTCGCCGACGCTGTCGGCGAGCTGCTCGCCGCCGGCGCCGTCGCCATCGACGACTGGAACCGGGCCGTCGACGCGGCCCGAGAGGTGGACGTCGTCAACCGCGCCGCCAACCAAGTGTACAAGATGGAGCGACTGGAGGACTCGGCGCGGCGCGCCTCTATCTCCGGAGGCGCCCTGCCATCGCGCCTGCTCGCCGACGACTTTGCCGGGCGCAGCCCGGCCTGGGCGCCGGCCTCACCGCCTCCGGGCGCTGCCACGGATGGAGGATACGCCGAGGTCGCGCTGCTCATGGACGCGGACGAGCAGGAGCGGCTGGTGCGCGCGATGCAGCGAATGGAGATGGGGGATGTCGGAGGCGAGGAAGACGTGGACCTCCGGGAAGAAGAGACGAGGCTCAGAGCGGAGTTGACGCAGACCGTCGAGCGCAGGAAGGAGTTGGAGAGGGAGATCCGCGAGCTACGGGAGAGGCGTATTGAGCAGAAGAGCATGGAGGGAGTGGAGGATGTCATCAAGATGCGTGAGGAGGCGGAGAGCTTGCGTGCCAAGGAGGAGAGCCTGAAGTATGAGGTAGAGATGGTGGCCGGGGTGGCGAGTTTGGAGGAGCTAGAGAAGAATGGAGACCAGGAGGCTGAGCCGCCCTTCGATGACGCGCGGTTTGATCAGGAGTTGCTGAAGGCGAGGGCGGAGATGGAGGTTCGCGAGAGAGAGTTTCTTGAGGCGACCGAGAGCTGTGCTGCGGCAGAACGGGAGCAGCAAGAAGCGATCGAGCAGGAGGCCGAGGCGAAAGCCCAGATAGAAGAGTGTGCGCGGCATATCGCTGCGCTGCAGAAGAAGAAGGATGAGGAAGAGGCTACGATTAGAGAGGGAGAGCCTGTCAAGAAGAAGGAGAAGATCATGGAGTCTCAGGACACTGCCCTGCTATTCACTCGCGATCTTGACCAGGCGAAGCGCGAAGAGGAGGATGCCAAGTTCCGCAAGATGCAGCAGGAGGCTGCCAAGCTGCGCGCCGCCGAGGAGCAGGAGCGGCAGAAGAGGGACGCCGAGGAGGCCGCTAAGAGCAGGATGGAAGCTGCCAAGGCGGAGAAGGAGAGACGCGAGAAGGAGGAGAGGGAGAAGCCCCTGTCGGAGCAGGAGCAGCAGGAAGCGTTCCGCGCCGACATCATGCACACAGAGCAGCTGCTGCTGCTGCACGTGCAGCTGGCCGGGCTGCAGGAGGTCCTGCTGCAGGGGCTCGCGCCGCCCGCCGCCCTCGACCCGCTCGTCTTCGAGGGCTTCATGATGACCCTGAACAAGTTCGAGCGCCAGATCGACACCCTGTCTGCTGAAGCCGAACCGCTCCGTGAAGACCTGTTCTCGCGCGTGCTCGCGACCATGCGCGACGCGGATCAGCGGATGCTGGACGAGTGGCGCGCGGAGCTCGCGGAGCTGAAGACGCGGATGGCCGCGTGGCAGACGGACCCGATCGACGCGGACGCGCACGCCAACCTTGTGGGCCGCAACCGGATCGTCAAGGAGGAGCTGGACGAGAGACTGCTGGATGTCAAGAGCAGAGATCTCGCCAATGTGAGGGCCATGGCCGACCTGCTCAAGAACGATTCCAGGGAGGAGAAGAAGACGGTCAAGAGCAATGGGAAGAAGGCGGCGCCTGCAGCTACTCCTGCCAAGGTCGAGTCGAAGAAGCAGAACGGGCAACGTCAGTCGCGCAAGACGGCGAAGACAGTCCAGCCCGAGCCAAAGAAGGACAATAATTTGAGCCTCGCCGTTGAGCTGTCAGAGTGGTTCGACACGCGCTGGCCACCGCGCGAAGGGCAGAGCCAGGCGGAGCGACGCGTCGCGATGGCGGCATATCTGGAGGCGGAGGAGCAGAGGATGGTCAGGGCGGAGAAGCGGGCGGGCACTTACAAGAACCCCGCGACGAATCAGAAGAAACTCGAGGCAAGAGACGCGAGGTTCCGCGCCATCATCGCACGCCCTACGCCCGCCACGTATCCCGATGAGCCGGAGTTGGAGAGGGATAAGGAGAAGAGGGAGTTACTGAAGGCGAAGATGGCGTTCGTTGAGGAGGAGGAGAAGAAGAAAAAGCTTGCTGAGGAGAAGAAGAGGAAGAAGGTTGAAGAAGCCGTGAAAAAGAATATTGAGGAGTACAGGAAGAAGCAGCAGCTTGAAGAGGAGAAGAAGAAGCTTGAGGAGGAGAAGAAGAAGCTTGTGGAGGATAAGATGAAGAAGCTTGAAGAGGAACATGAGAAGGAGAAGAAGAAGTTTGAAGAGGAGCATGAGAAGGAGAAGAAGAAGTTTGAGGAGGAGATGAAGAAGATTGAGGAGGAGATTAAGAATATTGAGGAGGATGAGAGGAAGAAGATTGAGGAAGAAGTGCAGAAGAAACTTGAGGAGAATGAGGAGACGAAGAAGCTTGAGGAAGAGAAGAAGAAGCTTGTGGAAGATGAGGAGACGAAGAAGCTTGAGGAGGAGCTTGAGAAGGAGACGAAGGAGCTTGAGAAGGTGGAGGAGGAGGCTAAGAAGTTTGAGGAAGAGGCGAAGATGCATGAAGAGAGGGCGAAGAAGCTTAAGGAGAAGAATGAGAAGACGAAGAAGAAGCTTTTGGAGGATATGAAGCAGCTTGATGAAGATAAGAGGAAGATGTTTGAGGAAGAGATGAAGAAGAAAATTGGAAAGAATGAGCTTGGGGAGGAGATTGAGAAGGAGAAGAAGAAGCTTGTGGAGGACAAGAATGCTGAGCAGGAGAATGAGAAGAAGAAGCTTGTGGAGAACATGAAGAAGCTTAAGGAGCTCATGAAGAAGCAGGACAAGAATGCCACGGAGGACCCAAACAACGCTTCCAGTGTGCAGTCCGACGACATCCTCATGGCTCTGTCGATCAAGAACTTCAAAACAGCGCTCGAGAAGTTCTACAGCGAGCTGTGGCCGAAGAGCGCGGACAAGAGCGACGCGCAGAACCGCGACGCCATGAAGTGCTACATCGACTTCGAGGAGAAGGAAGTGCTTCGGATCGCGCTTCAGCGGGGTGAGACGATGGGCAACTTGACGAAGGAACAGGAGGATCACTGGAGGCGGGTGCGCTGTCTGGAAGTGATCGCACGTCACTACGCCAATCCCGGCCTCTTCGAAGAACACGAGTGTGAGGTGCGCACCATGGAAAAAATGCTGCGCAAACTACGCAGCATCGTGGACCCGGCGCTCGATCAGCTTGGCGAGTTCGTGAAGCGCCACGGCGCTACCCTAGCGGAGCTCAGCATGGAAGAGAAGAGGATCGCCCTGAAAGAGTTCATGGTGGATAAGGAGTTCGAGCTGAGCAGACTGAAGGATGAGGAAAAGCAGAAAGCGCAGGATGAGGAACTCGCCGCGTTCCGGGCGCGGGTGATCGAGCAACTGCGCGAAATCGTGCACAGCACTGCAACCAGCACCCTGACCACTCGCATGGGCCAGCTCGCAACGATCCGCAAGCATATGGACCTCATGGTAACCAAATGGGCCGCCAGGAACCTGGTCGTGCCTGAATCGAAGATAGCCGAATTGAAGAAACTCACGCAAGATGCGCTTCGTGAGATGGACAGGATGGGCCGGGAGGCGCTAGAAGCGAAGAGGAAGGTCCAGGCGGCGGAGGTGGCCGATTTCAAGAAGCGCGAGAAGCACAAGCTCCAGAACCTTCTCAAGATCCGCACCGGCGACTTTGTGCGCGCGCGCAAGAGCGGCGCCGCCATCATCCGAACGGAGATCAACGAGCTGGAGGCCAAGTGGACCGCGCAGGGCCTGCCCGTCCCGCCCGCCACGTTGGCCGAACTACGCGAGATGATCGCCGACGCGCTGGGCGATCTCGAGCTCGCAGATGCATTCAGTAAAGCTACCGCGGCCGGACTGAACACGGCCGATCCGCACACGCGCGAGATGCTGATGCAGATCACGGACATGCAGGAGCGCTTCGTGGCGGCGTTCGAGGCGGCGGCCGCCGACACGGACGGCAACGTGCAGGCGCACATGGCCGACCTCGCCTCGTTCAAGGAGCGCATCGAGCTGTTCGAGACCAAGTGGGCCGCCAAGGGCGTGCCGGTGCCGGACTACCTGAAGAAGGAGATGGCCCGGAGGATGGAGGGAGTGATCCGGGACTTCGCGGTCAAGTTCGGCGGCGGCGAGCAGCTGGTCGACGAGATGCAGGCGATGAGCGAGGCGGAGCTGGAGCGCGAGAAGCAGCGTCTCGCGCTGGACAAGGAGGTGGAGGTGTACCGCGCGAAGCAGAACGCGCGGTTGGACGCGCTGGAGGACAAGGACATCGAGACGATCGACGCCGAGATGGACAAGCTCATGGAGGACAACGCGGCGTTCCTGGTGCATTGGAAGAAGATGGCGATCGCAGCAGGCATGTCGGGCAGCGAACTGGCCGTGGCACTGGCGGAACTGTCATTGGTGCTGGGCCTGTCCAACCCTTCATGCCCGGAGATGAGCGGCAAGCTGGGGGTCGCGAAGGAGATGAGCTGGCCCACCGGCAGTTACGAGTTCATCGCGGAGGCGCAAGCGTTCCAGATGGGCATCACTAGGAAGGTGCAGGGAATGATCGATAAGAACGTGGACAAAGCGAAGATTGAGAAGGAGATGGACGCACTCAGGCAGGCGAATGAGACGTTCCTGGCCGATTGGCGCAAGAGGGCGGTCGCTGCGGGCGCGCCGGAGGAGAACATAACGGTCGTGTCAACTCTCATGAGCACTTCGACTTCTCTCGCGCTGTCCAGATTTTATACGAATCAAGAACGGAAAAAGGAGGATCCTGCTGGTCCGTCCACGAGCACAGGTGCTCAGCAGCAGGGGAACACGACCGCCCCTCGCAACAGCGCGGACGTGGATTTGAGCACGGTTAGTGCCAAGCATAAAGCAGAGTTCGATCGATTGATCGATGAAGCACACATGTCCCAGGAGGAGAAGATGAAGATCAAGAACGATGTGCTGAGAGCTGCAGCTGCAGCCCGCAAGTGCCTGGATGCTAGTGCTAAGGTTGGTACGAAGGCTCCCGAAGGCATTGTGTTCGATGAGTATATGAAGATAAAGCTGCAGGATGAGTTGACAAAGACGGCGTCTCGCAACAGTCTGGACGTTGACTGCAACAGGAGCACGGTTAGTGCCAAGCCGCCGGCTGTTAAGGAGGTAGAGCTTGAGCAAGTGATGGAGGAGGCGCCTAGCATGACTCAGGAGGAGAAGAGGAAAATGCAGATCGAGTTGAACACGGTTAAGTTCGATCAACTGATGCAGAGAGCGCAGAGCGAGTTCTTCGAGAAGATAAAGAAGGAGAGGAAGGAATATTCGGCGAAGAAAGTGCCTCCCAATCGTCTGGACTCCACCTGCAGCACTGTTGCTGCCAAGCCGCCGGCTGAGGAGGAGTGTTTCGGGTTGGACAAGGAGCGGCTGGTGCAGATTCTCAAGGACGAATACGCGCGTCGGAATGCGCTCGAGCAGAAGGGCATCACTGCCGAGGACGTGCAGGCTGCTTGCGCCACTGCGTGCGCCCAGATCAAGCCGAATCGCGCCGAGACGCGTCAGGCGTCGGACGCGTCGGACGCCGACCCGGACGTGCGCGACGCGCTCTTCCGGATCATCGCGCGTCGCGGCCTGATCGACGTGGACGTCGGCACGTTCCTGGCGCAGATGCAGGGCGACGCGGCGCTCGCCGAGTCGTTCGCCACCGAGCTGGCCACGGAGATCGACGCGGTGCGCGCTGACGCCGCACGCGCGAACGCCGCACGCGCCACGCGCGCCGGCGCGCATCGCAAGGCTGGGTCTGATGACGAATCCGATGTGCTCGTCGACTCATGGATGCGAGCGCAAGCCGCCGAGCTGGAGAGGGAAAGGAAAAAGGAAGCGACCAAGAATGGAGCTGCTGCAGCGTCTGCTGCAGCTGCAAATGCTGAATCGAAGTCGCAGCCGAAGAATGGAGGCAAGAAGGACGCTGCGACGGACACTCGGCTAACTCATGCGGAGCGTCTGGCCGTGCTCGAGGACGTGGACGAGTACACCTCGGTGCGTGCGCTCGAGGCGCTAGCCGCGATGGGCGCGGCGCGCGCGGACGTGGACGCGCTGCACGCGCTCAAGAAGGAGATGCTCAGGCGCTGGGCGGCGCTCGTGCGCGCCACGCGCGTCGTCCTGATCGACCAGAAAGAGCTCAAGCACGACGTCGACCAACACCTGGGAGACGTCGCCAAGAACAGGAAGCGGTCGCTGATCACGCCTGAGGAGCGCACCCGCTGGACGGCAGCCTATCCCGACAACCTACCCGAGGACTTCGTGAAGGCCTTCACCGCCGGGTTGGTCGACCCGGCCACTCGGGGCCTGAAGAACCCGAGCTTGGAGATGGTCCTGCGCAGCGTGGAGGCGGCCAAGGAACGATGCAACGTCCTCAACTACGTGATGGGTGCGTACGTGTTTGCGGCCGAGTCGGTGATTCATGATGAGAAGTTGGCTGCGAACAAGCAAAGTGCTGTTGTCACGCCGGCGGACCTCACCGCACGGTTCATGGGCGAGGTGAAGAGCGCGTACGCCGTCGCCGGCTACAGCAAATGCGACTACAGGGACCTGTTCGAGGCGACGGACGTCTATGATGCCGCGACCAGGCGCCGGTTCGGCGCGGCCAACTTCGTGCGCGCCCTCGCGGCCACGCGCACCGAGCAGGAGCGGGGCGACATGCTGTTTGAGCTCAAGACCTACATCGAGCGCGCCGTGGGCGAGCACATGCTGGCGGTTGAGGACAAGCAGCGGCCGTCGCACGTGACTGAGCCCATTCGGCAGAAGATCGAATGGACCTACAAGATTTCCAAGGAGGACATGAAGAAGGGCACGCTCGACCCGAAGCATTACCTTTGTACAGTCACCAAGTTCGTGTACGTCTGGCTCACGGCCGACCCGCCACTCGACCTGGAGTCCATGCTGCAGCAGTGGGACATGGAAGAGGAACGCGCGCGCGTGACGGAGGAGCTCGCGCACGACACTGCGGTATCTGAGGAGGACGCCCAACCATCCACGTCTGCCGCAGCCTCAGCCCACGACGACGCGGCCATCTTCGACAAGATCGTCTCGACGGTGGCGGCCGTCGAGGCGGCGACGCCGGTCGTCGTCAAGCTCGGCAAGGCCGCTGCACCTGCCGCTGCTGCTGCTGCGAAGAAGGTTGCTGCACCGGCTGCGAATCCCAAGAAACCGACGACCGATGCGTGCATCTCTAAGATTGATGCTGTAAATAAGCGCGTATCTGCGTTTCTCGCTGCTAAGACGCCGGCTGCAGCTGCTAATAAGCCTGCTGCGCCTGCCACAGCTGCAACCAAGCCTGCTGCACCGGCTACAGCGTCGCAGCCCGCGACACTGTCGAGAGAGGATGTGCGCCGGATCGAGTCCGCGTTTCTGTCCGCGGCACCGCCGGGAAACCCGCACACGTGGACAGCGAAGCAGAAAGCGAGCATCGATCGTGCGGTAGAGGACGCCTTCAACCAGACTGCCGGTCCGTCGACTTCACGCGCTGCAGGAGCTGCACCGGCTGCGCGTACAAGCAGGACCCCCTTCAAGCAGGACCCCGCCCTGAAGGCGAAGCAGGAGTCCGCCATCGCGAAGGTCCTGGCGAAGATCCGGGCAGATGCGAGAAGTGGAGTGAACGAGGCTCTGGATGAGGTGGGTTTCATCATGTGAATTGCTTAGAATATAGGAGTACTAGGTCGGATAGGAACCCCTTCTCATCCCGTTATACGACGGTTCTCATCCGACCTAGCTCCAGAATAGATTCATGTTCTCTAAATAAATATCTTATTAACGTATTGATGCGAAATTAGGTTACAAATAGAATAGAAGCGGTGAAGCTGCTAGGAAGAGACAAGAAAGAGAGATTCCTAGAGAGATAACGCGGTCGTATTTGCAGAACGACACCGGCGACGACTCCGACCCGATGGGCATCTGGCAGTCCATTCCACGCACGGAGGAGAACGAGCAGCAGATACTGGCCAGCAACATCGTGCACGCGAGGCATTGCGTAAGTCGTCTGCTAGTGGGTTAAAATAGTCGAAATGGGTAATGCATGCCCATAACTAGAAACTGCCGCGTTTTTGACGTGTTCTGGCCTCATTGATAGCGAAACAAGAGAAAAAGAGAAGATGCTTCTGTATGAGTAGAATGGTGCGTTCTAAGCATCAGAGTTTTTTACAACGGGGAGAGTAGGGGCATCTGGCAGTCCATTCCGCGCACGGAGGAAAACAAGCAGCAGATACTGACCCGCAACATCGTGCACGCCAGGCATTGCGCAAGTAGCATCTGGGTTGAAATAGTAGTAATGGGCTAGGCACAGAGAACGTGATGACTAGCAGATTCTGCAATTATCCCGGTTTTTTTGCCCGTTTGAAAGCGAAATGAGCTTGAACTAGAAATTGCTACTGCACGAGTAGGATAGCTCCTCTGACAATCTACTATTTTGGGCTCTGTTCTGGTAGATGTCTCCCAAAAAAAAAGATGTGTCCCATCTTCAATGATTCCAGACCCCCTCCCCCCCAAAAAAAGATGTGTCCTAAAAAAACTACTATTTTGCAGATCGGCTGCGCAGTGGCCACGTGCGCCATAGTCAAGAGGCTCTTCCTGCACCTTGTGAATTGTCTCCAGACCGGCCCCTGCACTTGTGAGTTACCATTCACTGCGTTCTATGAGGCGGGAGCGAGAGAAAGAGAGTGCAGAGAAAACCGAGGGAAAAACTGAATCACACTATGAAATTGGCCACGTTCCGAATCCGGAACACAGTGCCATTTTCGAATGTGTTCCGATACATTATCTATTTTCTCCGTTATCGATGATATAATGATTCGAATTGATGAAAATGTGCAAGTTAGATGTGTTTTGATTGTTTCTCTATTCCCCAAAAGGTGGTGGTTTTAGCTGAACCCTTAACGTTCCTTCTTTCAGACAAGCAGTGCGAGCGAGCCCGTGTGATCCTCCGCCATTGGGTCTGCGCGAGTCAGTGCAGGATTGTGAACTGTGGTGTTTGCGTGCAGATTAAGGGCAGATCGGTGAGTCGCTTCGATTTTTCGAGCCTTGAGATTAGGGCTGGAGCGATGTGAAGCAAAAATGAATAAACAAGTAAAAAATTTTTTTATTGTTTTCTTCGCATAAACACCGATGAGGGCTGAAAAATAGGAGGATGTTTCAAAAATTCGTCAATCTCGAAAGGAAGGTTCGAAATATTTTCAGGAGAAACACACCGACTACCTCCTCAGCTCTCCACGTCTACTCATTGAGTGAGAGATTTTTTATTTTATTGAATATTTTATTGAATTATTGATTTTTATCGGGATATTTAACTTCTTAATTTTCCGTATTTTTCAGTGATAAGTATTTCCTAGAGAACGGTAAGCTGTGGAATATTGAGAAAGAGTACAAAATTGAGAAAAAAATAATCAAAAATTAATCTTAAAAAAATGTTCAGTGCTGGCCGGCACTCTCTCGCTGCGCAACTGATGCTGATCGGTGAGTCAATTTGATAATTTGTCTGTGCAAAAGATTGAAAATCGAAAGCAGAACGACTAGTAGTTTGAGTGTTTTTGGTCATTACGTTTCATCGGTGAGGCGAGAGAGTGTGTGAAATGGAGAGACGCCGACTCTCATTTCGAGTATTCCATCTCAGTATCCCCCACTCCGTCCGTGAACTCGTGCAAGCCCTTGCCTCCACAAATGACCTCCGTTCCATCGACCAGTCGTGGATGATCAACTCGTGAGTTATTTAACCAAGTAATTTCCGAATTATAAACGTAAATTCAAAAAAAAAGTTTAACTAGAGCTCGACGGGAGTGATAGTGGCTCCGATTCTATCAATAAAATCATTAATTCCAGACCCAGACGTGACAACCTTCAATCTCTTCTCTATCTTCAACGATATTCTTCTATTCTTGCTTCCACAATCATCTCGATTCAAGCGGAATCTTCAATGTCCTCATTCATTCTCTAGTTGTATCCATCCTATATTCTTCATTCATTCGCCCTGTTGTTTCCCAACCTGTATGCACCATTTTTTTTCATTCTTATTACCTAGTTTGTTTGTAACTTTTCATCAATAATCCTGTTTTTAAGACGCTTGCGATGCGCTCTCATCTAAGTTTCAATTATTTCAATTTCGCATCACCCCTCAGTTCTATTTAGCAGGTTTTTCTAGAACGCCCATTAGTTTTTCCTAGACATTCCTTCTGTTTTTGATTTCTAAGCATTGCCTCCGTCTGTCCTATTATTCTAGTTTCGTCTTCCGTTTTCCATTCACTAGCTAACAATTCCCATATTATCGATTACTGATCGAACAATCACCATCTATTTGTCTCCAATGATATTCATGTTTAGGCGCCTGTCCTTTAAGTTTCTATTTTTCCGTTGATACCTACATTAGCTAACAGTATTTCTGGTATCAGTCAGGTGAAATTTGCCCTGTGGTGAAATTCCCATTTCCACTATCCCCTCCATTACAGCGTTCCTATCTTTCCCCAGTGCCACCCCTCCTATCTCCGATCCCGATCTATCGTTCGGTTTCTACTTCATCTTTCTCTATCGTACATGCCCTATCGATCAATCGTTCATTTCTACCCTGTTCACATCGATAAACTGTGTTCTGTAACTGATTGAGAGCTGAGTCGCATCGGAAAGTGCCCTTCATTTTCGAAAGCCACAAACTTTGAACCATCGCATAGCTAGGATAATGAACACTCTCAATTCCTGCTTTCTTCCCGTCTCGATCCTTGGCTGTATTATCAACTTAGCCGCTGTATCTCACTGTCTACTTACTCGTTTGAGATAACGATTTCGCCTGCGATTTCCCTTTCAAGCCGTTCTCTTTTGATCCGAAATCGTTGAAAGTTGTGCGATTGTTTCAGGCAAATGGACTTATTTTCTCGCATGCAGCGATTGGATTTCAAATACTCCGAGCTCGTTGATATCCTCTCGGAAAAGGTGAGTTTCTAGATCATACTGGCTATGATTCAGTTACGCATCATACAATGCAAAAGTTGCAGGAATTCAACTACCACAGGGCGTCGAAATGGATGGGCGATCATACGTTGTTCACGATCCAGGTTAGTGATTTTCCTGTACTGGAACATCATGTGGCAAAACGAAATGATGCAATGTGATTGGGATTGGAGAAGAACGATCAATTGATACGGCAAGGCTAGGGATATCTTTTCACTAATAATGCTATGAAACAGAAAATGGAATATCGATTCCCAGGCAGTCCTCATTTATCATCAAAGAGCGCCACAGAGTTCGCTTGTTCCCTTTAGATCGATTCATAGTTTCCAAGCGAATCACAGTGTGAACTTGGAGGCGCGCATAGCTTGTGAAACACACGCGAGAACAACGTTGGTTCGACTCAGCGGAATTGTTCAACCATCAAATTGTAGGTTGTCCTCATCTACGTCGTCTCCATTCATCTCATCAAGGATTTCATGAGGGACAGGGTGCCCTTCAAGCTGACCCTGCCGATTCAGGTGCTTCTTTTAACGCCATAGGAGCCCTATTAAACCCCCTGGAAAACGAATACAACGCGAATACGTGAGTGCATTTTGTTACACAAATTGTGAATCTAAGTGAGGGACAGGGTGCCCTTCAAGCTCACACTGCCGATTCAGGTGGCTTATTTTAACGCCAAAAGAGCCCTACTAAACCCCCTGAAAAATGACTATAACGCGAATACGTGAGTGCGTGTATTGTTACACAAATTGTGAAAGAAAGAGAGGGACAGGGTGCCCTTCAAGCTGACCCTGCCTATTCAGGTAGCTTTAAAAGATATTTCGAAAATATTCTTCGAGGTGTTTCATCACTCAAACATCATAGAATGAATCGCATCACCCTCCATTCATCAGTTCTTGTGTAAAATGAAATAGTCTCCTCGGAATCAAGACAGGGTTCGATTTTCAGATCTGGAATCTCGCGGTCGCCCTGATGAGTGGCATCGGTGCTGCTGCAATGACGCCCGAGTACGTGTCGACGTGGTACCATGGAGGGTATGATGGTGAGTTGGTGCAACTCGGTAGTAAAATAGCCCAAGTGAAAGTCTGTAGTGAAATCGCTGACTTTCGTGATCATTTGCTTCTAGATTTCTACATCAACTTCTGCAATCAATGGAAAAACCGATTTGTTGCAGCCACAGTCTGCACCTCCCGCTCAACTTTCTTCTCGGGCAGTGGAGGAGTTGCGGTGTTCGTGTTGACACTGGCGCGACTCCCGGAGTTCATCGACACGTATTTCATCGTGAGTGATCACTCTAAGTCGGTTGATCTTGAAAACCCGTGTGATATCGAACTGAATTTGATAGTAGTATTAGTTGGAAAAGGGGCCGTGTTCGTGTTGACACTGGCGAGGCTCCCGGAGTTTATTGACACGTATTTCATCGTTAGTTTATTTCATTTCATCCAAAAGATACGAGAGCTATTTGGAAATAATTATCTTCTCCATGATATGTACGGCGCATTGAATTCAACAGAATCACTAAGTTTTAAGAAATCTCATGAAACATATCACTTGCATAGTTGCTCATCAGATTTGACAACTTTTCCAATTAATGCCAATTAATGCCGTTAATTGCAAAGATCAATGGCAGGTGCTCCGCAAGCGTCCGCTCCTCTTCATCCACTGGTACCACCACGCGTTCACGCTCTTCATCAGCTGGTCAGTCCCTCTAAATCTTTATCTGAACCCTTAGATGATCTTTGATCTTCGTCCTTGCGTTCATACTGTTCATTAGTTGGTTGGTCTATCTGAACTATTTGAATCCTTACAAGATCCTTGATCTTTCGCGTCAGCGTTAGCATGTCTGAGCTTCCGATGATCTGTGAAAATCTCGTTTCAGCAGCATTTTTCTTATTTTTATTACTTGAGAAAAAGGAAGATCCTTGCAGGTACGGCTACTCCAACCTGCTGCCCTGCTCGAGGCACGCCATCTACGTGAATGCCCTGATCCACACGGTGATGTACAGGTCTGTCGTCCAACCTTTCTTTCCACCAATTGCAAGCTAATGCTGTCGAAATTTCTTTGGTCATCTCTCTGTGCAGGTACGAAATTTGTCTTATCATGGTTACAAAGATAGGATCGCAACGCAATGATGGCTAGTTTTCAAGAAAGTCCGAAGGACGTAATCATTGATTTTTGATCTTTGCTCTTTCGTCTCCATCTCAGCAAACCACGGCCTAGCTTAGGGAAGAAGAAAATGTCGCATGATTGATCTTTGATCTTTGATCTTTCAGTTACTACTTCATCTGCTCCCTCAAGATCCCTCTCCCCTCCATCGTCGCTCGTCTCATCACCATCGCCCAGATCGTCCAGTTCTGCTTCATTTTCTACGCTGTGGGACATACGACTGTCATTCACTATGTATTCGGGGTAAGTTGTTCCCAGTCATCACTAGCAAACTATACTTCGACTGATTAACAAAGCTAGACGATAACGCAAACGTTACTGACTTGTAGGATATGAAATTATCAATTATTTCAACAAGCGAGTTGCCGATCGATCGTCTCAAACGATCTCATACGACAGTTCTAACTCGCGTGAAACATAACAGAACTATAACTCTTGAATTTCAAAATGTATTGTTATTTCCAGACTCGTGTGAACTACAGTACTACTGAGTTTGAAACTAACTTGTTAAATAAACAAACAAAATAATTTTAAAAATATAAATTCCAGACCCCCTGTGAACTCCATGACGAATCGATCGTCCTCACCTGGATCATGGACCTCTCCTATCTCTACCTGTTCGTGGACTTCTACTTGAACAAGTACAACAGGAAGAACAGAGAGGAGGTCAGGGCGTTCAAGGAGGAGTAATACATTTAGTAGAGTTTCATGATTCATCTCATCGAGAGAAGTTGATTTTTGTGTAAGAACTCGGTAGACAGCCAATGTCAGCGATTTGAATTATTTTTGGTAGTATTTTATGATTAGTTTCAACGAATTCTGATGATTTGCGTATTATGAATTAGTGTTGCATAAAATCGTTGATTTTGTGTATTATGATTTTAGTAAAAAATCGATAATAATAACTTATTTATCACTGTCTGGTTCCGTAGAGATTGCGATAATCACAGTTGATTGTTGTCAAGCTAAGAAATGGATGAACGATGCCTGAGAGGAGAGAAGTTCTACGAGAAACTATGGACCGAAAACTCGTGTGGTAAGGTCGCGCAATAATGATTATAGAGTGCCGATCTAAGGCTACAGAGGTGTAAACGGGGTTTAGGATTCTTTGGCGCTATCAGGAAGGGAGATGCGGTGTGATGACTACAAAATGGCGGCTTGCACAGTGAATGATCTGCAGTCGTTTACTCAGGGTGCATTGGTGGGAATTTTTAGGGAATGATGACTACTGAGTCGCCGCCGGGACAGTGAACATTAGAGCGAAGATCTTAGTGCGATTGGGTGGAAGCCGGGACATTGAAAGAGAAGTCCCTATCCTCCCACTCCTCCTTTCTGTCCTCGTTGATCGAGAGGAGACGGCGCTCGCGGAGGAAGGCCGAGCCGTCTGAAATTTTGTATTTTGAATTTCTTTGAAATTCTCCGGAATGTTCATCATTTATGCTTGATTTGTCATTGTACCAGAGTTCACTCTAATCCTACGTAGCACACGTAATCAACCGTTTCCGATAGTCATCATTGCAAACTATATTAGTACACGGTAAAGTGGTGTTCACATTTCCAAATGAGCTACACCCGCACAATAACTAGAGTTAGGGACAGTGGAAGACGATATCGCGATAGCTCATGTTGAAATTAAATTAAGAATCATACAATCAATAATTGAACTGCCGTACCCTTGTTCACAATCAACAAAGTTTGGCATCTCGTTCCATACAAATGCGTACGCATTCAAATATCAATCAATCAATCGACATCAACCGCGACGCAACCGCGACGCGTACCGTACCCTTGTTCACAATCAACGCAGTCTGGCATCTCGTCCCGTACACTGGAGGATTGCCGATGCGCACGCAGAGCGAGGAGAGGCAGCGCGGGTCGAAGGCCTTGACCTGGAATCGGCGCGATCATAAATTGTAAAATGGAAATGATGTGTATCAATTCATGTGCGGTTATCATCGTTGACAAATTTCTCTATATACCAACATCTCCACCGCGTTGTACCCCGACATACAAGTTAAAAAGTTTCTGAAACTCATCTCAAATCTCATTTTGAAACCGAGCGAACAGAACGAACGGTGTAATCACGATGTTTTAAAGAAACCTCTCAAATTGGGAAAAAATTTTGCAGTCCGATTTCGTGTCAAGACCTTCGTGGGAAAAATTCAAAAATATAATCCCTTCATTCACCCGTGTCTGGAAAGTCAGAACGCTGTGTCTCATGACCAATGTCAGTTTCACGAGTTATTCTACAAACTTAATCCCTGTATTCACCCCAGACTGCTCACCTGCTTGTCCAACCACTCATCCGGGTAGCACTCCTTCCGGTCCGCGCCGATGGTGAAGAGGTCGGAGGCGATCTGGAAAGGTCACTTCGACAGTGCGAAATACGGGTCGCCGTCTCCTCATTTCACACAGTCTCTCTTCTCTCTGACCGGTGAGAGAGAGTGTGAAATGAAGAGAGAATTACCCGTATTTCGCACTCTAGTCACTTCGTCTTACACGTGATTCGAAGATTCTCCCGTAAAAGGACAGAGAAACAAGCGCTGCGAACCCCCTAATTCTTTGATGTCTCTATAAAATTGCACTAAGCGCAAAGCGCCGATAGTGAAGAGAAAAGAGGTGATCTGGAGTAAGAATTGTGTCAACAATTTACACCGCCTAATTGTAGAGTCTTGATCATTTATATTTTTAGAGATGGAACACCAGAGGAGTATCGTTCGAGATCAACTCCCGATTCCTTTATGGGCTGAATGAAACGCACCTCGCCGTCGGTCGTCGTCTCGTTGATGGTGGGCAGGATGTCCCTTAAATATACGTATAACCAAAGAACAATAAGATTCCAAAAGTACGCCAGTAGATTCGGTAAGTTTTGAGCAGAAATAGTTCATTTAAGTTCTCCCCTCTACTAAGGGAGACTAGCTTCAAATGAGTGGTTCCTGTTCAGCTCCTGTCCTGTACTTTCGCCGGCTAGGGTCTTCTAATAGCTTCAATTTTCGATTTACTCACTCGAAAAGCGCCTTTCCGTGCTCCAGCTTCCCGTAGGTCGCGCCGGGCGGGCAGTTGCCAACCGCGTGCGTGTCTGCAATGCGTCCTCTGTTTCAGAACTTGAGTTCGAAATTCGGGTAATCGTCTCTTCATTTCATACGCTCTCTCACCGGTAAGAGAGACGAGAGAGTGTGCGAAATGAAGAGACGACGGTCCGTATTTCGAACTCTATTCAGTGCGGACGACTCCGGTTACAAGCTGGGAAACGATCTGCACAACACCATTTCATGTAACCCAACATTTTAGAATGTGCTCACTAATGGTTTTAAATGTAATTGCGAATAGTAAAAAGTGATACCTCTCCTCCACTCTATCGGCGCCACCAGCTCGTTCGTGTGCTCTCTATCACTACTTTGTCGGCGCCACCAGCTCGTTCGTGTGCTCTCTATTACTACTTTGCAGACTCGAGTCATGTTTTCGAATCTTTAGACTAAATACTCGACCCTAAGCCGTCAAACCACAAACTTAGCATCCCTCTCCTCCACTCAATCGGCGTCAGTTTATCAACCATTGGTAAACGAGTTCTCCCTATCACTATGTTACATAACGAGACCTGTCTTAGTGTTATCAGACGCTAGATCATATCTCTCATAGTTGGTACAATACCTCTCCTCCACTCGATCGGCGCCAGCTCGTCGACCAACTCATTGGTGAACGAGTGCATCTCATAGTCGCCGGAGGGTCTAAAATAGCAAAATAAAAATAAATTAAAAATGTGAACTAGAAAAAAATAAATAATTTCTGTTCTCTGTAATTTTGCCACAAGCTCCTCAGCAGAACAACGCTGAATTCAAGAGAGGAATACGAGGATTGAACAATCCAGACAAACTAGATTCGAGCTTCTTAGGTTGGAGAATCTTACCGATCAATAGCGACGAACGTGAATCCATTGTACTCCTTAGCGTGAGGGACGAGAGACGCGCAGAATTCCTTGCCGGTGAGAGGAGAGGAGAGGAAGTCATGCACGATGCGGCCTGGAAACGGAAAATAAGTTAGTACTCGTTTGGGAAAAACTTGATTCGAAAAGCGCTACTGTACCCCTGATGCCGTAATCTACCGTATACCTCGACTCGTCACATCCTTGCGCTGCTTGTTCGTGATCGAGAGCAGCACACCGATCTTGCCCTGCGAAAGGATTATTGATTTAATGATTATCGATTTATTGATTATTCATTTGTTGGATATCCATGAAGCAAAAACCAACTCAGATTCAAAAAAAGCTTTACACGGATGAGCTGAAACTCAACCACTTCTTGAAAGGACATTTACAGAATGAAAGTGATCCAAAGTTTCATGCACTTCTCACTGATAAGAACTAAGAAGTAACAAGATATTCCACAACGATGCGAAGATTAATGAGCATTCTCTAATGCACATTTATGAGCCTTTTCGAAAACCTAATTTTTATATTCTAAAAATAAATATTAAAATACCTGCTCATTCACGCCGAACCACGTGCCCTTGAGCGGGTCCTGCAGGTCGATACCTGAATGTTGTTGTTATTGTTGTTGTTGTTGTTGTTGTTGTTGTTTTTGTTGATGTTGTTGTTGTTGTTTATTTGTTGTTCTTCTTGCTGTTGCTGTTGTTGTTTTCGTTTCTCACTTTCCAGCAGAAGTAAAATTGCTGCCACAAGCTACTCTAATCGTATTGTGTCATTAATCGATCATCGTTATCGTAGAGACCACAAATTTCTCTGATCTTTGACGGTCGCTCTAATCGTTCAACTTCAGACTACAACTTTCCGTGCACTTTCTCACGTAGTCATCCTTCTTATCATGAAGATCACCCTCTATCTCTCATTTTTCTTGAACTATTCCCATTTTTCTTGAACTATTTGTTTATTTGTTGTTCTTCTTGCTGTTCATATCGTCATATCATCATATCGTTCATATCTTTCATATCGTTCAACTGTAAACTACAATTACCTTTGCACTATGTCACGTAGTCATGCTCCTTATCATTGAAATTATGATCTACCGCACTTTGCACTATGTTGCCGAGTTGTCACGCTATCATCTGCTCTCTTGCAACGAAAACATCGCGCCATCGCTCTATGATCTCTCGTTTCCTGCACATTTCGTCGGTTCGAGCGAGAGACACAAACACTCCGATTTCATAACTCGGTCGACTGATGGCCCTATCAACTTTATCTGCTTTTCACCGGTCAGAGAACGCAGGAGGCAACCATAACTGTAAGATACTAACGCACCAGAAATGATTCCGTACCTTCATTGCAGACACTCTCTCGCCGATCAAAGGTGAGCGTGCGCAAAGTTAAGAGTCGTCTACCCTTATTTCCAACTTTAACCAAGAGAGAGCCACGCACCGGAAAGGATGCCGTCCCTCCACGCAGCCTCGGCCGTCGGTCGCTGCAGCATTTCATCTCTGCAAACAGTCTGACTCTCTCTCTCTCTCTCTCTGTTCTGTGTGCTCTTTCGCATTGTCTGATAAACGATTGATCGTGTGAAGTAGTGGGCGTGAGACCTCTGGGTGTATGGTAGAGGGTTAAAGACACACAATTGCACGCAAGAGCAGAGAAAGAGCACACTCTATCGTGGTTTCGGCCGCCGAGCAGCGTTTAGAGATGAGTTGGAGTGAGCCAATCTGACCTGATGGACAGCAGGATCAGTCTGTGCTTGCTGCAGGGCGGCTGCAGCGTCAGAAAGAGGTTGCACATTGCTGCAATTTTTGTATCAAAGCTGTCCAAAAATTTCACGGTCTCTCACTTTCACGTGCTCTCTCGCTCTGTCTGACCAGCGAGAGAGCAGTGCGAAATGAGAGACCGTAAAATTTTTGCCAGTTCTGCCATTTATCGCCAGAAATAAGGAGAAATCAGGGGAAAAGGGCGAGATAGTGTGCGAAAGTGAGAGAGTCTAGGCGAAAACGAAGAGTGACGAAACCCGATAACAACGAGAGAGGGAACCAGAGGAACAAGGATGAGAAGAGGAGGGAAGAGGCGAAAGGACACAAAGTGATAGCGGATGGAGTGATTGTTGTTTTGCTGGAGTTTGTAGGGCAGAGAGGAGAGGCGCACATTTCAACGTTCTGGACACGTTCTGGGCTATCAGACACAACGATCAATTCATTATGGAGCCAGGGAGGCGGGCGAAATTGACATACGAGAAGCAGAAATAGAGAAACCGACCTGCACGCTGGGGTGAGAAGGGCTGAAGTGATGTGGGGTGCAGAAGAGAAGATGAACAATGAAACGGAATAAGCTGTCTCTCCACTTTGCCTTCTCTCTCACAGGTCAGAACGCGAGTGAGTCTGCATACTGCAGCGATTATTGTGATATCAGATGGACAGCGAAGCAGTTTTCGTCGGTCACAGTGCAGTCTAGTGTAGGGAAAAGAATGCGGAAAGCAAGAGTTGACTCTTCTAATTCTGCACATTTTCTCGCCACTCTGACCGGTGAGAGAGTGTGTGAAATAAGGAGAGCAACTCTTGCTTTCCGCACTCTACTAGGGAAGCGATGGCCTGATTCCGATGCGATGCCAAGTGCAAATCAGTTCAAAGGCGCACCGATGGAGGTTTGCCCGTGATGTACACTCCGACAGCCTTATCTAGTGCGACAAGTTGTGAGAGTAGATCCAGATATATTGATAAAATATCTTCATCACACAAAATACAAATAACACAACGAAAATGCATGAGTTTCACGGTCATCAGTGGCTGTAAAGCTGGAAATGCAACAAAATTGCTAATTTAAGGCCTAAAATGCGTTGGAAAGACTAACTTTGGTCCGGGGCGTGAGCTAGGAAACTGGATCACTGGTATAAATACGATTATGTGCATGACTAATGTTAGATTACAATAAACTTTGACAAAGTGATTCAGATGACTATCTTGATCGTTAGATAAGAACAGAACCTTGTGATACAGAGGGTGTTAGAAATGAAAGATTAGGGGAACGGCCTAGGCTGCAAATAATTACATATCAGATCCAATGTTGCCAATGTAGACGTTGAGTGCGGATTGGGACTGGGCCGAGTGGAGGTTGGTCTGGAATGGGATGAATGACATTTTTGGCGTATGTCTTTCCCCCATTATTTTCACGGCCTTTTCTATAATGATTGATTAGTGGCCAGCTCCTCTGATTTGCTTCGAGTTCCGAAAGAGTATCAGAATACTAGATAAACCGAACCGTTCGCTGAACGTAATCAGTACGCTTCTTTCAATCTTCCAACCATTCAACATCTTATTTCCAGCCCGATACTTTCGAAATGCAATTGAACTTTTTCCTCACTGTTCGCTGATGCGCGCTCGAGTCCATCACGCATCTTCCAATCTAAATACTATGCAAAATAGCAAGTTTAACTCGATATTTAAAGTTACTTAACACTTTTCTAACCGTTCGCTGATGCGCGCTCGAATCCATCACACATCTCGCGATCTGCGTCCACTTCTCGAGCGTGAACAAGTGCCGGTACTCGGGGCGTTCTGTGACTGCGAGAATGTCTGAAATGTGTATCTCATCCCAGGGATCTTTTTTTGCGATGGAAATCATCTGTTCTACATCGAAATTTCTGCATTTCTGTGAAAGTAGAGTATTTCGTACCTGATAGTGAATGTGCAGAGAGCAGTAGAGCCCGGAAGGCGTGGTCCCGGTCGATGAGGGACCGCCATCGACCTTAAAAAGTGAATATAAATGAGTATTAAAGCAATATTGAAGAAGTCGAGAAGTCTGATTATTGTGACCAGTTGAATTAACTTATAAATTCATTTGATCTACTGAAGGAAGCCGCACCCATCTCCTGCTCCGTCAACTTTCTCGGTCCGAATCCCCGTATCGACAGCACGCATCGTGCCAGCTCGTCGATGACCGCGGGGTCTTCCGAGGAGGGCGGGAGGGCTGGAATTATGGATTAAGAACTGGAAGGCAGAAATACTCAATGGATCTTCGGAGGCTGCCGGGAGTGTTGTGAAAAGAGTGTTCGGAAAAACTCATTTACTTTGAGCAGGAACGTTCGCAATGAAACGCTTTCGATATGCTTCATGTCGATTACTAAACTGTGATCTTTCGAGTGCCTCGATCATTTTCTCATTCTCATGAACAATACCAAAAAAATTTCTCGGTCGACTACAGCGATTATAAAAGCACGCGAATCCCAAAGATTCATTCAGGACATTGAAATACTTACCATGTTCCCTATAAATCGGCTCGTGCTGCTCCGTTTGCTCCGCCGCCTGGTAGATCTCCGTGATCGATCGATACGAAGAGATACTGTAATCAGAGAGTACGGTATCTTGTCATCGATTGGCTTGGCCATTAATCGGTATGAGGAGATACTGTAAGTAGAATGATTATAAGAGTACGGTATATGTGCATTCGATCGATAGGAGGAGATACTGTAATCAGAGAGTACGGTAATCGATCGATAAATGCTCTAAGTAGTACGGTAGTATTCGATCGATATGATCTGCCCACCCATTCTCATCAACCCTCGATTCATTCCTTTTCTCCTCCACTCTGCTTTCTCTAACAGCTCTAACTATGGGAGCTCCGAGAACATAAAGAAGAAAGTGGGTAAAACCCACCCATTCTCATCCACTCTCGACTCGCTCCTCCTCTCCTCCACTCGCACTCTGCTCTCTGGTTGAGCCCGTTCTGGAGCAGTGCCCGCTTCGACCTCGCGACTTGTCATCTGTGAATGGATAAGTGATTAGATTCTGAACATATCTCGTCATCTGTCAAGATTGATAGGCTTGTTATCGTGCCGTAGTGTCGTTTCATCAACAGTTATCTCTATCGAACTCTAGTATTCTTTCTACCCCCTTTCTGTTTCTTATCTTTCTTATCCACTACCGGCTGAAGAACTTGGATTGTCATAGGCAACTTACCTTCAATGCTCCAAAGTGGCTTCCCTCCCCGACCACGCCTCTCCTCCACTCACTGAAGGAGCGTGGTTGAGTTGAGAGCACGTCATCACCCTGAATAATCCATCTGTCATCAAAATCAGGCACATAAGATTTTTTTCAGACTATAACGAGAGATCATTGAAATTTTTCGGAAACTGAGTTTTTAACGAGCCTCTGAAGCAAATTCATTTCATCGTTCAAAATTCAAGGCAAGCGATAGCTAACCACATCAATCGCTCTTTCCTCACTCCTGATTCGGATGTCATCCACGTCGATAGGTGCGGATCTGGAATTGATTAGGTTAATTAGTCTAATTCGTCTAATTAATAAATTAATATATCAGGAGACTGTCTTTGATTGCATTAGGGACTGTCCGTAGGCCTCGAACCAAGGCTCAACCGTGACTTATGGAGGAACAAGACCGCCTTTCCTGACGCCGATTAATCGTAAAAGAGAAGGAAAACCCCCACCTTCTCGGCCTTTTCCCCATCTACGATACATGATTTAATTTGAGATACAAGCATACAATCAATAAAAGAACCTCGTCGGTGGGGGAGTTCTCGATCGCTGTCGATCATCACGGAAGGTCGTGGCAGCGTAGTGGGCTGCTAATTATTTATTTATGTCATAAATAATTATTAAATAATACTAAACTGTATCCTTAGAGGAGAATGTATTCAGTAAAGTAATGGTCCGATCAGGTATGCTTCACAGCGAATTAAAACGATTGAGCGGAGACGGATTCCCAATTGCATATTCTCTTGTTTTATCAAAATCATATATTTTCCAGCACATCTGTGTTGATGCGTCGTACACTATTGTGATCGATTTTGATCAATTAAGATCGAAATCGATATTTCCGTTACCATTCCGATCCTGGGACCTCCTTACGGACGAGTCAAAGAGGCGCTGTCGCGTGTTGTAGCCGGCGCCGCCTTAAATAATACATCGTGTCTTATCATGCACTATCATCTGTAGCTAACAGCTAAACCAGAAGTAGAGAGTCATCGCTTCATGCCGTGCGCTTTCCAGATAATGTCAGAATATTGGGAGAAGAACTAACCCGTCCTACTCGTGTTATTCGTCCCCCTCGTCGTCTCTTCAAACGTGTCAACTAGAGAGTGTGTACGCGCTATTGCATGGTTAACACCCATCAGAAACATCCACTTCACTCACCAGTCCTACTCGTATTATTCGTGCCCCTCGTCGTCTCTTCTAATGTAGTCGTCGACAGGGTCGAGTCTGCTGGGGAGTGCGCCATCCCTCGGCCACGACCGGTGCCGTAGATTCTGAGAATCATAGATTAGCTTCCCGGCTGCCATTCCTCCTGACCAGCAAGGAGGAGAACCCGTACATTTCAATTTGATCGAGGCTTCACGAATTCTCTTGCAATTGATCGCTAGCAAGGAATGCTAGCACGGAAAGTATACGTACCTCTCCACGCCACTGCTAATCTGCGGCCGGCTCACTCCTCCTCCCGCTCCTCCCATCGGTCCTCCGCCCCCTTGTGCCTCCCTGCCAGACCACCAGAGATGCCCGAGACCGAGCTTGCCCAGCTCGCTGGCTGAAATTGGATGCTTGTTTTCATCCCAAATGAAGGTCGTCAAAGAATGCAACGGAAAACTAATGAATTATAAGATCTATGTTTCTGGGCTTTTTCGTAATCTAATTCTTGCAACAACCGTGATCACGAATCAATTGCGATTGAAAAGAAATCATAAATCTTTGAAATGCGGGGATTTATCCCTAATAACAAGAGATGCCCGAGGCCGAGCTTGCCGAGTTCGGAGGCTGGAGTGATAATCATTTAATCACATTTTAAGAAGATAATTCAAAAATGAAAGCTGTAGTAAAGGACATCTTCAACAGCCTTTCGAAACATTGACGATTTCATCGGTTGAGTTAGGGAGAGGGAAAATAATCACGTATCTAAAAAAGTTTCCTAGAATAGTGTACTCCTTTTTAGAGATATTCGTGTGGGAAACTCACTGGGCGGCATGGATGGGCAAAATGGAATGATGGCATTTGGCATTTCAAAAATTCAAATGCATCAAAATTGATTTATCCAAAAGCGCAAATGGGCAAAACCGTGTCAACGTGGGCGGAGTTTAGCGCGTTTGCCGCATGGAATAGACTTTCCGACCACGAATTACAAGCGCATCATTTTAAAAATGTCGTAACTCACTCGGCGGCATCGACACAAGCAGGTTCTTCCTCGCTTCAGCGCGAGCCGCGCGTCTCTGGAAGGAAGAGAGATCAAACATCACACCATTGAGGTGGTAGTTCAACAAATAATATTTTTCTCGAAAATGATCATCTCGGACGTTTTTGAACTAAGAAGACATTAGGAGCAACTTTCTGAGTCAGTGAAATTTTGCTTGGCACTAGGGAAAAATCGAAATCCCTCAAAATGCGTGGGCTGGTAGTACTCCTCTAGTGTAGTTCAGCACTAGCTGATTTAGTGTTCTGGTACGTTCCCCGACGAATGGTGAAGTAGGTTTCAGTGAAACATAACCCAGCCGACTTTGCCATTTCGTAACCA
>LS490817.1:276891-298505 GCA_900490845.1 Pristionchus japonicus | reverse complement strand
ATGGCAAAGTCGGCTGGGTTATGTTTCACTGAAACATACTTCACCATTCGTCGGGCAACCTATCAGAACACTAAATCAGCTAGTGCTGAACTACACTCGAGGAGTACTACCAGTCGACACATTTTTAAGGAATTCGAATTTTCCCTAGTGCCAAGGGTCCCAGCCAAATATTTTCACTGACTCAGATAGTTGCTCTTAGATTAGCCTTTGTTCAAAAACAAAAAACTTCCGAGATGATCATTTTCGAGAAAATATTATATGTTGACTTACCACCATCACTGACGCCTGAAGTTCAGTAGATTTTGAGTTGGTACTAGAGAAGAGGTCGCTCGATTTGTTAGATACGCTTGAATTTTCAAAATATAAGTTCACAGACCCTTTCTAAGCCGCTGAAACCTGAGTACGATTTCCGAAAAAAAATTTACCTTCAAGAAAAATGCCAGCAGCACCAACAACAGCAGCATGACCAGGATGAACACGAGCAGGGCGAGGAGGAGGAAGAATGAGAACCTGGAATTTGGTTGCTAAACTTTACGAAAAGTATTTCAATCATTTTGCAAAACTCTGTTAAACTCGCTGTGTTTTACTGTGGTCTCTGATGAAGTTTTTTTGGAAACAGTTATAAATTGCACCGAATAACGTACCGTGACTTGCCCTGCTCCGCTTGCGCGTTGCCCACAGTGCCCAGCGATTGCTGCTGACCGTCTCCTGAATTTTATCTTTGCGATAAAGAGAAAACCTATCGGAGCTAGCTTCTCTTTACAAATTTTGTGATCTCCATCTGAAAATTTCGCTTGTCAGTTACTCAAAGCTTCTCACCTCCAAACACCGTCGCCTGTCCGATCTGGCCGTTCTGCGAGGTGCCGAACTGGTTGTTGAAACCATTTCCGAGGACTGAGTTCGAGCCAAGATCCGAGTTGAGTCCGCCCAAGGCGCTTCTGAAATTGCAATTCGAGATCTGGTCCCAACCAATCATTAGCGAGAAGGAGATTGGCAGACTACGTACAATAGACTGAAGATAAACTGTTACTTAATACTTTTGAACCATAATCAATGTGTTTTCACGAAAACTCACAGGTCATTCACGTTGTTCGTCCTATTCGCCGGGGTGATTGGAAGAATGGGCAATCTTCCTCCCTCATTGATGCCCATTCCTTGATTGCTCATTCCTCCGCCTCTCCCCAGCCCACTGAGGCCACCGAATTCGCCGTTTTGCTGCTGAATTTGATATTATTTATCACGAAGAAGATGGAGTTTAAACATAAACACTCTTACCTCGAACAGCTGGCTCGTGCCAGCCAGAGCATTGTTGCTGCTTGAGCTGCCGCTCAAGCCGCCGAACTGCTGCTGCTGCAGCAGACTCTGCAGCCCGCTGCTGCTGCCCGCAGCACCTGCGGCTCCTGCAGCCGCAGCGCCCAGCTGCTGCAGCAGCGCCGGGTCAACGGAGCCTGCAGGACGGGTGTTGGAGAGCGTAGCGACACTGTTGTCGGTGTTGGAAGAGCCAGAGAGTGGACCGAGTGCGGAGGTGGGTGAGGAGGTTTGGCTGGAAATTCACGATTCAAAATTCTGGAACATTCACGAGCGTAACAGATTACGATCCTATGTGATGGAAACTGTATTCAATACGCCTTGGTGAAGACTAAGAATGTCTCTACTTATTTTTCACACTATATAACCGATCAGGCAGGAGTGTGTGAGATGAGGACAGCCATTCCTAATTCTGACATCCCTACTATCAAAACTAGTCCTGGTCCAGAAAGTCATGAAAGTCTTGAAAGATTTTGAGGAACTTTAGATCGACCGACCTCTCAATATTGAAGTCGGGATTGATCACAGTGGCAGTTATGTTACTACTGAGAGTCACTACACTACAGGTACTACAGAACCAGCGGAGTGTGCGTATGCGCATCAAGCCTAGCTCTCAATATTGTTATTTTCATGTTAATCAAGTGATTTTCAATTTCCAACCTCTCAATATTGAAGTTGTGGTTGATCACAGGCAGCGGTAGTGTGTCCACTTCAGGCAGGCCGTAGACACACTTGACATCGAGGGTGTGATCGCCCTGGAATTAAAACAATTTTAAATAATAAATTTTGGATAATTAATTTAAAAAAATTTTCTTTCGGACAATTCAAAGTCGCTCGCCGCACGTCAAACAGCCCATGATTAATAGTTTTCAACAATTATAAAAATACTGTTTTGTAACATTCGTTCGAAAATAACCCCAAGGCAAAATCGACAAGACGTCGCCATTGAGTCCTTCAATCTGAGCGTGAAACTCATACGAAACCACGGCCTATCGTGCGACCCGCGTGGGAGCGAACTGCGCATAATGAGAATCAGGGAGATGTTCGTTTGGTGGTTTTCAGGATGATTTCAATCACGGCTTCATCTATTCACAAGAAATCAATCAATCGACTCATTCTGGGTGGGGTGTTATAAGGCCTGCTGATCTCTTCTGTTGCTGAATTCTTTGGGTGAAATAGACCACCAGTCATCACCGATAATGGAGTGGAGCTCGTCTATTCACAAGTAAAGGTTATTTGATTTTGCGTAATTCGCATTCTCGTGTCGGACACTTGACCAATCCGTGAAACTCACTTGCAATATCACAGACGGGTTCTTGCCGATTCTTACGCGATTCTGGAAGACGCCCGGGGCCGGCTGGAATAGGCTAATTAGCTTAATTAATTAATTAATATCTTTTGATTATTGATGAGTTCTTCACTAGCTTGCGCCTTTTTCGATTCACCCGGAACTCAGCCAGTCCATTGAAAGTGCTTGGGTCTAAACGCTCAGCCCACAACAATAACCCATCTCTCTCTCGATTGCTACCAGTTTATTCATCATCCCTTCTCGTTCTCTCTATTCCATCTGTTCTCTTGCCGAGAAAGCTGGAGAGCCGGAGAGTAGGTATAATGCGGATCTAGCAACCATTTGCACTGTCGCGGATCTGTTGAGTCATAAAGTATGAACCTGTCACTATTATGCGGGATGAGAGTAGGTATCATCGGTGTGGCAGATGGGTATCTCATTGTATGCCCCAGCCAAACTAATGTCTGATGGCAATGTACTTGTTACTGCAAAAACGACCAGTTGTGTGTCCACAAGAGAATTTGGCATAATATAGCCCGCGTGGGAGGGAAAAGTTTTACCAGAGTTATAGTTTCCGAATGAAAAGATGAGTAGGTATCATCAGTGTGGCAGGATGAGTATCTCTTTGAATACTATGCCAATCTGCTCGGTAATGTGTACTAGTAGGTGAGTGCAACGTTGCACAACCAAATATCTTGCGGCCCCCCGGCCCCCCACTAAATGGTTTATGATTGCATTCTCTATCAAAACACCGTTGATCTCAATAAGAGATTATAAACTAGTACCCGTTCAAATTGCTGACATAACCCCTAACCCCTGGATAACCCCTGGGGAGAAAATCTATCCATGATTGGGGCATGCGCCGACTATAGGCCTAATTACAGACGAGCAAGGTTATCGCGCGCTCACTCTCTCTTCCCTCTTTGTTTCACTCTCGATCCCGGTCAGAGGCAGGGCATTGTTGTGCTCTTCTCCGTTTTACATGTAATTTGACCAACGAGGTTGCTCTCTCAAATTCGCATGTTCTCTAGGCGTGTCTGACTGGAGATAGAGCAGTGGTGCAGGTAGACGAGAAAGAGACTGGTGGAAACATAAATTGGCGCGCCTCACGCTTGCGTGAATTCTAGCAGTGAGGAGTAACGATGACTAACAAAACAGCTACTTTTGAGGGGAGGAAACATGCGGAACTCACGCAACAACAACAACACTCGTATGAAGCATTACAGCAGAAGCATGAGTAATAGATCAAGAAGATGTTTTAAGAACAACTATGCGCAGATCGTGAAGATCAATTTTCGTCGTCGTTATTGGTGAAATAATCAGCAACCAACCATCTGCGTCATACAAGGATCGTTAAAAGCGATTATTTTTAATGCAATTTATTCCCACTTTGGGTGACTAAAGTTAAGATATCCAGTAACCAACCATCTGAGTCATACAAGGATCGTTGAACACTGCGATCTCAATCACGTAAGTTGTCTCGCCGTTGCCTTTGAGGCGGCATTCCGGACGACCTGGAATAAATCGATTAGGCTACGGTAACTTAGGAAATACTGCAGTTTCAGGGTCCTTCGAAGAAAGATCATCATTTGTTTAACGTTCCTTATTTTGAAAAAAAGGATTCGAATTCGAATATGAGGCCGGTTGCGAGAGAGTCGAGCAAGGGCTGGCACAGCTAAAAAAATTCGATTCGCTCTAACTGTTTGTTTCGGGATTCGGAGGGGTTCTGATGATGATGAGCACTTGTGTTTGTCATTTTGAGCCCCCGTCGGCTTCAGACGCCTTCACGTCGAAATCGGGTTCTTTTGAGTAACCAAACGTTGAGTATGGCTAAAATTAAGTAAGTATGGCACCCGGGGTGGTTTTTCATGCTGATCACGCCTGTCCACTTCATTATTCATCAAATTCAAAAATAAAAATCAGAAAATTGATCTTCTGAACGCTTGCGATCTGTGTTTAGCAAAGCACATAGATCGATCCGGCATGACGAGAGGATTTCAAATCTATGTTTAAATTTTTAATACCGCATCCGAACTCCGAGAAAATCAACTTACAGTGCAACAGCCTTGTGATCAAATTCCGTCATCCTCCCCTTCCCTTCCACTTGTTTACTTGGTCGTTTGACCTCGCTGACCACGTCCTTTGATCTACCTCGAGTCTCTCATTGTTGTCAGCCCAAGATCAGATCAAAAGATCAAACCGTGGCGGTGAGACAATGAGAGACTCGAGGTAGATCAAAGGACGTGGTCAGCGAGGTCAAACGACCAAGTAAACAAGTGGAAGGGAAGGGGAGGATGACGGAATTTTATAACAAGGCTGTTGCACTGTGAGTTGATTTTCTCGGAGTTCGGATGCGGTATAAAAAATTTAAACATAGATTTGAAACCCTCTCGTCATGCCGGATCGATCTATGTGCTTTGCTAAACACAGATCGCAAGCGTTCAGAAGATCAATTTTATGATTTTTATTTTTGAATTTCATGAATAATGAAGTGGACAGTCGTGATCAGCATGAAAAACCACCCCGGGTGCCATACTCACTTAATTTTAGCCATACTCAACGTTTAGTTACTCAAAAGAAATCGATTTCGACGTGAAGGCGTCTGAAGCCGACGGGGGCTCAAAATGACAAACACAAGTGCTCATCATCATCAGTACCCCTCAGAATCCCGAAACAAACAGTTAGAGCTAATCGTCTTTTTTAGCTGTGCCAGACCCTACCGGATTTGCTCGACTCTCTCGCAACCGGCCTCATATGCTTCACGCGACTTGTAAGTAAGATGGCATGCAGATTGAAGCGATCGCATCCCGTTCCCGACCTTTTCAAAGCTAATAAGTGTGATTGAATTGTTTGAAGAAACGCTCACCCGTAACCCCAACGATGATCCAGTCAGTGAACCTGCCTCCAGCCAGATAGTTCTTGTTGAAATTGACCTCGATTGTGATCAATTGCGCTCCACATTTAGGAACCACTAAAATTTGTTTTGATGTTATTGCCATTATTATTTGTGATTTTGTTTTGTTGTTGTTATTGTTTATGTTGTTCCCCTTGGGTGCCCTTCCGGCATCCTTGGGCGTGATCTCTGTGACCCCGGGACTCGCATAATTACAGATCTCCCCATCTCATTCAGTGTGAATAATCACTCGCGAGGAGTACTGAGGGACTATCGACCTCAATTGCCCGATTTTCACCTCGCATCGAAACGTTTTCTACGGGCCAATTGGCCCTATGAGTTCAGTTGGCCCGATCATGCCTATAGAGTAATACTCAAACCATAATATTCCGATCCGAAGCGACTTCATGTCGATTATTCGAGCAAACTCTTTGCAATAATCACCATTCAGACCGTATATCGATCAGTCTCTTGAATAGGTTTGCGTCGGATCGCTCTAACCATGCAACCATCACCGTCGATTCGAAACGGCTTCCGGTTACAGTCGATAATCCGCCCCCAGTAGTGGGATTGGATCATCATGGCAAGCAAAATCGGACTAGCATACAGAGAGATACAGTCGACAACCGGTTTCTTGCTACCAATGCCCTTCCTATTTTATTGTAGTAAGAGAGGGGGCAGCGATTACCCGACTCATGGCTTGACTCTCTACTTGGTGCAGTCTCTGGCGCTTTCTGGCCAGAGAAAGAGCCAAAGAAAGGAGACGATTACCCGGAAATCGACCGGGTAAGAGGGGGAGGATAATAATTGACACTTGTGAAGTGGGTAGCGCTCCTCTAACCTCTCTGGATGAGGGTATTGAGACGTTGCCTCGGGGCTCAAAGTAACATTTTGGGGCTAGTATTTAGCAAAATTAATTAATTGACGTGTAAAAACGCACCGGATACTCGAGGAGGCACTGGGAATTGGCAGAAGATCGGTCGAAGGAGGACGATGGTGAGGGAAATCGAGAAAAGGAAGTGGAAATTCATTTTGCGAGGTGTTGAGTCTGGTTCAATATCATGGGCACGCGCCTGAAAACGGAATTTCTTTTTTTTATTTGAGCGTGCTGCACGCAATAAATCTCAGTAGCAATAATGAGAACTTTTAGAATATGCATCATAATAACTATGAGAGCGCGACATACATACAAAATCGTTAACACTGCAGGCTGCATTCGCTAATAATTGAAACGAGGCTAATTGAGAGGAATTGGCACTGGCGCTTTGAGGAAATGTTGTCGAAGAGGGATGCGCACGCATGTCACGACAGGGGACAAATGAGCGAGCAAAGAATTAGTTCGTTAACAGCGGTCTCGTCAAATTTCAAGAGTTGGCTCATTAGAAGCTAATCATTCTTCACCAGAATGAAATGAGGTGAAAAAACTATTGTATGTTTGAGAAAGGTCCAGAAACAGAACATGGACCCAAAGAAGGGAGTTCATTAAAAGCGAACTCTCTGCACAGACAGGTGTGCGTTTCCAGGTCAGAACCATTGTTGGACGAAGGAGAAGTGGGGAATATTATGTTCTCGCTCTCTCCATTTCTTCTACTCTTTTGGAGCCTGCGCAGGCTCGAGAAAGTGAGAGATCATGGGAAACAGAGAGATCTTGAGGAAAAGTGAGGAAAAGATGACCAACTACTGTCAGCTTGATTTATGGATACAATGGGCGAGTTCCGGGTGGTAGGAAGGGAATCAACGAGGAGAACAGAAAGTATGGCTCAATACGATAAGGTTTGACCTCGAGGGAGGCTACAGAGCAAGATGAAGTCATTTATAAATCTGATTTTTATAAATATGGCTGATATTACGGAAAGCATTGTTCAAAAGTACCAGAAATGAAGTTAGGCAGTCAATAGAATCGCATGTAATGATCAAGATAGTTCTCACGAATGTCAGAAATAAAGCTCTGCGATATCGATAAAAGGATACGCAAAAGATCTTGGCCAATTGGACGAAATTACACCAGTAATGTTCTGCGATTGCTAGTGTCGAAAGTAGTTCACATCAGGCGAAAGTCGACCCTCTCAGCGGTTTTGCGAGCGCTTCTTCATTCTAAGCATATGAGAAAAGTGAGCAATGAGAAGACCACTCAATTGGCTTTCGATTACTAGATCTAACTAGACCCCGGCTCTCCACTCTTTGCATTGTCTCTAGCTCGCTCTGACCGGGTAGAAGGCTAGGAAAGTGAGACCATGGCTCCGAGTACTAGACCCCAGTGTGCCCAGGGGTGAAGAGCGAGGCAAAAGGGAGAGGTAAAGAGTTGGGGATAGTTGGGGGACTAGTTTGCGAGCTCGGGTGGCAGGTAAAGCTTATGATGAGTGATGGACCGAGAGCTATGACTATTTTGTCCCCTGGTTGCTTGCCCTGGGGCACAAAAAGTGAGCCATTGAACCATCGAGAACAAAAACATCCCAATGGATGGGCTGGGAATAATATTGAATCCATGAGTAGGTAAATTCAAACGCTCATTTCGAAGGTAATGATAAAGCATGAACTGAAGAAATTGTGGAAGAAACTGGGGAACGACCTTCGATATGGAAAATCGCACGTTCCGGAACCAGGAATGAAAGCGAGGCAAAGAAGGAGGGATAGACTCGTGTTTCATCCGCTCGCGCGAGTTATGAGAGTCCCCAGCCAAGGTCGTGTAGTGACACCCCCTGACTGTGTGAGGGAATGCGAGTCTCTGCGTCTCTCAATTATCCTTGCTCTCTCGCCCTGTCTGACTGGCGGGGGAGAATGACAGTGAAGGGGGGACCGAGTAGATACAATGGAGAGAGATGGGTTATTATGATCGCTGGTGACTCTTTCTCTCGCTTTGGAACGGAGGAGTGAGAGGTGTCCCTAGAATGGAGGAAGGAGGGTGATTTACGTTGCAATCTCGAGAATAGACCGCTACAGTTTGTACGATATTGTCTTGAAAAATCAAACTGAGCAAATCACGGATAAGAGTAGTAATGACATCACTTCTACTTCGTCAGACCAGTCAAAGATGTTTGATGAATACGCTCAATTGCGTCTCTGGTTTACGTGACGAGAGGTTGGGTGCGTTTCAGCTACAGCTCGTCAAGACAGCAAACGAGCACATGGAGGCACTAGTATTCTGTGATCGGATTGAAAATTCATTTTTCACTCGAACTGATGATTTTGCTATGCAGAATCGATGATCACCGAAATGCGTTTTCTCGTACTTTATCGCGAAAAATATCAGACAGCAGCAGCGTAATGAACATTGGCCGAGAACGATTGACATGGCAGACAAATATCGATTTTTAGCAGAAAATATTTACAAATATTGTTACAAATATCGTGGATGCTGACAAAGAACCATCGAGGAGCAACAAATATTTAGAAGGTGAACTAATCTAATGTCAAAGGGTGCACGAATGAGGATGAAATTACGGTCGGGTAGTTTGCGAGATGAGTACTGATTATCTGGAGGGTGGATAACGAGAGTGGTGATTGGCGAAAAAATATGCAAGAAGGAGGATTCAAAGAAAAACTCTACTTGGATGGTTTCTGAGAGGGTCACACAAAGGGTTGCACACTATCACACTAATGAGTAGGAGAAGATGGGTGGTGGAGGAGAAACTGATCGATAGTTTACAGTTTCTTCTGCGGCTTCTTGGCAGCCGTGATCACAAGCGTGCCCTTGTTGAGGGAGGACTTGACCGAGGTGAGGTCCACGTCCTCAGGCAACTGGAAAAAGCTTGATTTTTTCAGGGAAAGTTGCCACATTTCAAAACGATGCAGAGCTTAGTGCTCAAAGCATTTTCCTTAAGATCCTAACCATTTCTCATCATAAACCCAAAGCAACCTTAGTATCTAAGGTCCTAGTCCTAGTACCTTGTAACTGCGAGTGATGCTTCTCGACACGTCACCGAGCTGATCCTGTCTGTGCTCGTGCTCGAAGTGGATGTCGAGGTTGTGGCCGATCACTTTCACCTGGAAGAAGATAGCTTGAATCTCTCCTGCAGGCCTTATCTTAGAGTTCGAAATTCGGGTAATCGTCTCTTCATTTCACGCACTCTCTCACCGGTCAGAGTGGCGAGAGAGTGTGTGAAATGAAGAGACTATTACCCGTATTTCGAACTCTACCTTATCTCACATCCCACATTCAGTTGCGATTGTAAAGAAATCAGGAAGCAGGGAGTATCGTGCATGCATTGAGGCGTGAATCGGAGATCAAAGATCAAACTGATGCTCGAACCTGAATGTCCTTCGGTTCGAAGTACTGCGCATCGAGGTCCACCTCGAAGTGCTCCGAGTCGTTCTGCACCTGGAATCATCCCACTTTTAGCTAGAGACCTTAAACTCCGCCAACTTTGAGGGGATAGAGGCACGAGCCAAACCTGCGCATGCACTGTACTCTGCGAATACTTAACCGATTTGGCTATTCTAAAGCGATTCTGTATGTTAGGTTCCATGCTGGGGTTTCAACTCTTAGCGGTTTCAGATTTTCGATAAGTGCGAAACACTGGGAAACAAAGTGCTCCGAATCGTTCTGCACCTGCAAGAAACTAGTGTTAATTTTCGGCAACAATTCATCTTTTCTATTTTTCGAAACACAGTTCCTTCATTTGGTGGGCAATGTTCCATCAAATGAACTCTATCCTCTATCTGTGCTCCATCTGGCTTAGTAGTAGCACATTTGGCGGGCATGATTAGGGATGCCAGAACAAAGAATGACTCTCCTCATTTTCCACACTCTCTAACCGATCAGGCAGGCGAGAGAGTGTGCGAAATTAGGAGAGTCATTCTTCATTCTGACAACCCCTTTTCTAACCTTCAAAACTCCCTCCATCGACTGCAGCGACTTCAGAGGCCAGTCCCACTTGCTCTCGTCCATCGGGATGTGCATTAGGGCGGGCTTGGCAAGAAATGACTCTCCTCATTTCGCACACTCTCTCGCTTCTCTGACGAGAGAGTGTGTGAAACGAAGAGAGTGTTTCTTGCAAAGCCATCCCTAATGTGCATCTACGTAATGCAGCCCCTCCGTTGTATCCCTAATCTGGCGCTTCTCTGTTTTTGGCCCAGGCTATTCTCAGAGAGTATTATATCCCTACCATTCTCATTCTTCACCTTGCGCGCACTCAGAGGTGTCGTAGCCAGAGCCAAAAAAAACAGAGAAGTTCCCCTAATCTTCCCTAACTCTTCCTCTCAAAAATTTAAGGATCATACCTTAACAATGCCCTCAGTCGACTGCAGTGGCCAGTCCCACAGGCTCTCGTCAACGGGGATGTGCATCGGGCGGTTCATGGTTGGTTGTAGCTGCAATGGGGCAGTAATTTTTGGTTTTCGAAATAATTGCAGAAAACACGAATAGTTGGCGATGAAATGGGTGAAATCAAGCCATAAATGGGGATGTGCATGGGTCTTTATGGTCGTCGCAGGTTGTAGGTAGACTTGTAGCTGCAACGATTGAATCAAAAAGCATAAAAAAGCACAACGCAGAAGTCAAATCAGAAGATGGAATCGATTGGGCAGCAAAACCCTAGCGAATCAAGGTGGAAAGTAAAGCGAAGACTGATAGGGCATTCTAAATCTCATTGCAAAGAATAGAAAGCTGAGCCTATTTATACCACACAGCTGCATGTATTTACCAGGCACTGATGACAACAAGAGACAACTATTGCCAAATAGTTGTTCCACCCAACCTAGTGACTGACTAATGATGAAATCGGGGATGAATACCGAGCGGGATCGTTGAATACAGCAACGAATGTAAACTCACTGCTTTTCGTCCTTTTATACTCCACAGCAGCACATGTTATTGCGAACCATGGAGAAAAATCACGGGGAGAGGAGGAGCTCAAGGAGAGTCAGGTCCTCTTCGCCGAACATGCTGCTTCGCTACTCTGACTGGATAGAACTCAGAGACGCGGGAGAACCGGGAGGGATGAGAGAATGAGGTTTGGTGCGCCTGATTCAATACAGATTTCTCCATCCTCTCACCAATCAGAGAAGCGAGGGAGCACGCCTGACTGGTAGAGTTTGGGGATGACGGGAGAGATGAGAGAAAGAGGTGTGCGAGTGCACCGGGGGTCATCCCCTCCCATCTGTCGGCGTCAACAACATCTTATGTGCTTTTGCAGATTTCCAAACCGTCTCGCGGATCCGAGGGTAGAGGTAGTGTGCGAAATGAAGAGAGTGTTTCCCGCCGCGTCAACCCCGCTTGAAAGACAGCTGATCGGGTTCTCAGCAGATGCATGTTGTTGACTACATCTTCTGTTTCTCTACTTTTCACGTGCTCTCTAGCTGCATGTAAGAGAAGAGAGAACGCACCGCAGCCTGCAAAGCAAACAGAAAGTTCTCGTGTTTTCCCGGATCTTCTCGCATCTGGAAATCTAGGAGATGAGAGAGCACATGAATTGAGGAGACTTGGGAGGAGAGGAGCTGATCCTTTCGTGTGTTTTCGAGCTGCATGATGGCCGATCAACAGGCCGATGAATAACCACGTGATTGCAGGCTATTTTTACCCCCGGCTCGAGTTCGGTTGAGAGCTCAGAGAGCCGAAAGACAATTGTCTTGTAGGAGTCGGATTTGCGAAATTCTTCAGAGAAAACGAAGGCCTCAAACAGCAAGGAAGCATCAGAGACCGACTATTTTTACGCAGTATCCTCAGGTTTTTGGTTTTTTCCCAATCACATGATTTTTGCATAAAATACAATAATGTTTGTGATGTGAATCATAATTTGTCGGATTTTAAAGATTCACACGCATTTTCAGTTGTGTTTCAGAACGGCTGTAAGACTGATACACAGTCGATGCATCATCGGCTGTCGGAAAAACATATTAGAATGCTCTAAAAGGAGCATAGGCGGGAAACTTATCCTTTGTCCAACCCTTCTCTGGAGAGAACAATGGGGCCAGAACGCTGTGTTCCCTTTCTACGTAGTGATTTACACGCTGGAATGTTCAAGGAAAATAAACGAAGCGCAGTCGTCGATTGTTAAATACCGATGGTCTAAACAACCTTGAAAATTTAAATCGTTGTGTTTGCAGAAAAATCATTTCTAGAATTCACTTTATCAGCGTAAAGCAAGACAATTGAAAGCACCACAATTGGTAACGTGAAAATGTCGCTGACTCTCACTTCTACCGGAAATTATCAACTTAACGGAAAGATTGAGAACAATGGGAACCCGTGTTTATTAGTGATTAAGGACTAATTAGCTAATTATCATAATACATGGAGTAATAGTCACTCTCTTTTCTAAAGTTTTTGGGCGCCTGAGTCGATCCCGGGCTTCCCGAGATGCTAATTCGCCTCATCTTTGGCCGAGAGGTGGATGGGGCAATGACCAAAGGAGCCGGCGTGATTACTGGCACAGGAACTGGCTTGATTGCTCTAGGCACCACTATGGGGACGATGGGCCGAGGGCGAGGGGTGGTTACGGTAGGTGGGGAGACGGTAGTCTTGGCTACGGTAGTCTGCCGGGTTGACGAGGGCATGATCTTGCTCGTTTCCATGAAGTTTCGGCCCACAACGAGCATCTCGACGGGCTGGGAAAATATTGATTTTGTTTCAGCGCGAATCCTCAAACTATTGAAGGTTAGCTTCAGAATTATAAGGCGTTGGTGAAACCTAGATTTTTTCAGAATCGTATGAATGAAAGAAACGGAGAAATACAGGATTCTTCTCTAAAAATGGTTCAAAAGCCATAATCAGGCTGTCGATAGGTTCACCTTGGCCGTGATATTCGTCGAAGCAGGAATCTTTTCATCCACGACGATTTTCTCATCCACAGGAGGCATCGCGTCTACGCTCTTCTCGAAGGTAGAGCCGTAGTCTTCCTGGATAAGATTGATGATGAGAAAGAGCGAAAGAGTGACAACCAAGCAAGAAACCATTAACGCAGCCGCAAGAGCATTTTCGAAAACGAAATCCGAAACGAAAGATCTGGACCTCATCAATGTTGAATTCGAAATCGGGCAGCGGGATCAAATCTCCCTTCTTCGGCAGGACCATCACTGGAGAGGTCGATGGGGCTGCTGCACGGGTCGTGGATTGAGTTGTCGTAGGTCGGAGGGTCGCTGCTGCACGGGTAGTGGATCTAGTGGCTGCAGCTGTCGCAGGTCGGACGGTCGTTGAAAGAGAGCTGGAAGCTGCAGAGCGACTGGTGGAGGTGGAGGTGGAGGTGGTCGAAGGTGAAGTCGACCTGAAACAGCAGTATTTCATCTCCAAATATCAGTACATTTCCAAATCTAGTGATCTTCCATTCTTTCTACAGCGACCAACCTCATTGATGTGCTTGGCGGCTTCTCAGATACCGTCGTGCTCGATGGTCTTCCTGTCGTCGAAGTAGACGTCGTCATCGTCGATGGTTTCTCCTTCGTCGTCGAGGTCGGCGCCCTCGTCGGCAGTCCGAGGATGTCCCTGTCTTCGACCTCGAAGTCCTCATCGATGTTGGTGACGATCTGGTGATTGGCTAATGAGTTTGATGGCAAGTGAAAACCGAAAATCAATAGTCAATGTTTTTGAAAGCATTGGCACGACTTTGCAAGAGTACTGTTGTCACGGAAACTGAAGGAGTAGCAATTCTCCGAAACTCTCGAAATCTAATTTTGCTGACCTCCGAATAGTAATCCTCCCCAGCTCCGGCTCCCTTCGCTCCTTCATCAATCGAGAAGGAGGTCTCGGGCATCACGAAAGCAGGGTCCTTGTCCTTGTCGATCTAAAGTTTATTCATTTTTTATATATTTTTGTTTCTAAGATAAGTGGGCAATGCGCAACACAAGTCTTGGTATGATTTCACAACGCGCACAAAAGGAGAGGCGATCGAGTTTGAATGATGTTTTGTTGAAAGTTTGAAAGAAGCGTTTGAAAGAGGAGCAAAGTGCAGCACAAGTCTCACAATGAGTTTCACAAAGCGCATAAACGCAAAAAGCGCGTTCTATGATTTTCGAACGGCGTCATCATATGAGGCCGGTTGCCTAAGAATCAATAGTTCTTGCGCGAGGGTTGGCACACTGAAATTTCGAAAGCAAGCGAAAAGAGGTTCTCAAGGGTTGTGATAACCATGGGCAACTTCATTTTTCTCCAACTCGACCGGTGCAGCCGTGTTGCAGCCATGCTGCAACCATGCTTTAAAACATGTTTTGCTCATAACTATTTTTCTAGTTGACCGATTGGGCTAAAAATTTGACAGCATATAGTTTGAAACATGAGCAATCCATCCATGAAATTCTTACTCGATTAAGTTATTCGCATATGCAAATAGAAAAATCGTTTTCGAATACCAGGAGGTAGTGGAAGCTGATTTTAGCAGCACCCGATGCGCCTTGTTCTGTGGATCATTTTTATGTCCTAGGTTGTGGGTTAAAAAATAGGACTTTTTGAGATAATTGAGGATTTGTATGCATAATTTCAATGACTTACCGCACTCTGCGCGCGTCGAATGGGAAATGAAGGTATGTTTCATTCGATGCCACGCCATTCCTGTGGACTAGGGAAATAGTAAACGATGAAACAAATAAGAAATACACTACAAAAGCTCAATTATCTCAAAAAGTGCTATTTTTTAACCCACAACCTAGGACATAAAAATGATCCCCAGAACAAGGCGCATCGGTTGCTGCTAAAATCAGCTTCCACTACTTCCTGGTATTCGAAAACGATTTTTGAATTTGCATATGCGAATAACTTAATCGAGTAAGAGTTTCACGGTTGGATTGCTCATGTTTCAAACTATATGCTGTCAAATTTTTAGCCCAATCGGTCAACTAGAAAAAAAGTTATGAGCAAAAAATGTTTTAAAGCATGGTTGCTGCATGGCTGCAACACGGCTGCACCGATCGACTTGGAGCAAAATGATATCGCCCATGGTTATCACCACCCTTGAGAACCTCTTTTCGCTTGCTTTCGAAATTTCAGTGTACCAAGCCCTTGTTGATTATTAGGCAACCGGCCTCATATAATATAAAAACCAAACCTTTGCCACCGCACTGAAGTCCGTGCCGAAGTCGCCGTCTTTGCTCGTGAGGGTGTCTGGAAATTCATATTTTTGTGAATTTTCGATGCTGAATCGACGCGATCTCTCTGGCTTCCTCGACCCTTTCATTGGAATAAGAACCAAGTCCAAAGACGAAAGATCAAAGATCAAACCTCCGCCCTCCTTTGCAACCGCAGCCTTTGCACCGCCCAGAGCACTACCCAGCATCCCGCTCAGACCGGCGCCTGTAATTAGTTAATTATTATTTATAAAAAAAAACAATTATGCTTGTCTCGTTTATTCATCCCTTTAAGACGTTTTTACATTGTTTCATGTTGCTGAAATATCGAGCGAAAGAGATGCTGTTTCTGGTTGTGTTTCAACAGTTCTACTAGAGCGGTGCGGTTCGAATGAGTTTAGTGTATTCGGCGTTTGATGTTGTTCGAAGAAAAATATCTTTAGTTTCATAATTATTCAAAGTCCGACCAATGCCGGCGCCTACTCGCTAATCGAATCATGTGCGCAAGATTCAGACCACAAGAAATTCGATGAGCGTCTATAGATTTCATAAACAAGCAAATACCCACCAATGCCGGCGCCTGCTCCTCCACCAATTGCCGCAGCCTCACCTCCTCCACCTGTGAAGAAAAACATGGGAGGAGTACTCTAATTCGTTTCCTGTACCCTCAACTATCAAAATAATAGATTGTTGCCACAGTGCAAACCGATGTTTTTTAGTTCACCGAACAATACAAAGTCTAACAATAAAGAGTAGTTTTCTCTAAGTAGGAAGATATTCACTAAATACCTGTGAATTGTGCGATCAACTCCGGATTCGACAGCATTTTTCCGAGGATCTCCCATCCTTTAGGGTCCTGGACGAGTTGGAGGGCGGTCTGGAATATTCAAATAAATAATGTAAGTGTCGAGAAAGCCAGGGGGGAATGCGATGTAAAGAAAATGCGCTCTATTTAACTGAAGCCCTATCCCTTCGGGTCCTGGATGAGTTGGAGGGCGGTCTGGAAGAATGAAATCATGAACTTCGGAAAACGTTCCCTTTGGTAATGCTATGAAGCGCGTATTACATAAGATGCTTTTTTCACTAGTAAGACACAGCCCTTTGTGTCCTGGATGAGTTGCAGGGCAGTCAGTAAGAATTTGTCGCGTATCACGCATGCGCGTACTGGATTCACACACATAATGCAAAAGATAAGAATTGTTGTGCTATTTAGATCTGAAAAGAATCTAACGTTTCTGAATATGCTTCATTGATTTCACAAAATGGTAAGTGCAACAACTTCGACAATGACACTTCGGTACTCGTTAAAAAAAAAAACCTGAAAATTGGAGAAGAAGTCCGACCGTCTAAACTCGTCGATCGTTTATATGACGACCGATGTTTCGACGAATAGTCTAGTCCGTTGGGCCATGAAGGCAACTAATGGTTCGGCTCTCACGCCGGCGTTTTTTATATGGAACAAACCTGAAAGTTGGAGAAGAAGTCGGATCGTCTAAACTCGTCGATCGCCTTGTAAATATCCCCGCACGAGAGACGATTGCAGATGCCGAGAAACTGCAAATCGCCGTGGTTTCCGAGTAGGTTCTAGAATATGGACCGATTTGATACGCCAAAGGTACACTCTGGTTCAAATCGCTAAATTAGAGCACGCATTGGGGCACATTTCCAAGCAATTTCAGGAGCCTCTGGAAGTGTTTGGTAGCAACTTGATGAGAGCCGGCTCAACGACCGGAAAAAAGGGAGCCGGATCGCGGACCGGGAAATAGGGAACCGTACTAACCTCCGGCAGCTCCGGACCCGGCTCTCCGAACTCGTTCTTCTTCTGACCGCCCATGAGCAGAGCGTCGAAGACTTTGGCGAAGTCCATGTCTGGAATTTATTAGATCTGGTTTTTGATCTTTGATCTCTGTTCAGGTTCACATAGCTTATGAAGTGGTCATGCTTTCGATGAAGCCTCAGCCTTGGTCATTACCGTAGATTCTACACATTACACTGTACTGAGTTACAGTACTCCGGATACCGTACCCTTATTGATCTTCCCATTGCTTGGATCTGCCTGACTCCTCCTAGCAGCCTCAGCCATCGTTGCCTGGTCGTTCTGTCTCTGGGCGTCCATAACGTGGAAAACGTTGGTGAGGACGCCTGCAGGGCATCATTTATGAACCATCTGTACAATCACTTGTTCAGAATGCTTTGAAATTTAGCGTGAAGCGCGCTGTCAAGAATGCGATGGGTAACAATATTTTAGGCACAGCTTCCGAGTGTGTGAGGCTATTGCAAGATGATTCATACGAACGACTCACCCTTCTCTCCGAACAGCAACTGCGTGAAGCCCTCGTCCTTGATTGACTTGGGCGGTCCGCCGGCGGTCATAGGGGCGATGGCGGCTCCTGAAATGAGCAGTTGGTTCTCCATTTCAACACTTCTCTGTCCCCGAAAACGTTTTTGACAACAAATTAAACCATTTTTACAACTCATTGCTGTTACACTATCATCACTATCCCTGAGATGACTCACCACTGGGCACGCTCTCAATCGCATCATCGTGCGAGAGCGAGGCCTCGAAGTTGCGCGCTACCTCGATGTCTGCTTGAGGAATGGGAGGCCGGGTTGCGAATGCCTGAAATTGAAGGTTAGAGATCAAAGATTAAGGTGCACTTCGTGGTTATCAGAATAAGTAACCGAATTAATTACGCCCGCTACTAGTGAACCTAACGTTAGGGTTGGGAATTCGCTGTTGGAGTTATGTCCTCGAGATCTAACATTGTTCCTTTCTTCGGTCCGTGTCACAGCCTTTGCTGTCTTTCAATGGTCATGTTACTTGAGATTACTCGGCTATGACTACAGTAAATCATTCAGGACATCTCTAACCTTCTTCGGTTCATCCTTCTGCGGCGCTGCGACTCCTCCAATATACTGGATGAACTTCTGGAAGAAGCTCGACTTGGTGAGGGCAGAAAGGATCTCCATGAAGGTGCCTGCAGAGATTGTCTATTGTCGTATCCGAAAAACCAATTTCGGGTTTTTCCAAGATTTAAGCTACTTGAAATCTCACCTCCCGGAGGAGCATCCGCACTCTTGTCCGCTGACGGATCAGCGAGAGTGAAGGCGAGACGGCCGACAGATTTGTCAGCGGCGTTCTCGGCCACTCGGGTGCCTGAAATATGCATTTCGAAGGAATTGCATGATATTTTGGCTTGCGTTTCAGAACTTGCACAATACTGAATGACTCATAATTTTGCCGATAGGTAGACCATGCGTTGTTTAAAAAAATCACAAACTATATTTTCTCCACTATTCTTTAGACTCTGTCATTAGACAGTGTTGAAAAGAGTTTCACTGGGCCCAACTAACTGAACTGTTCTTGTGGTTCCTTTTCCCTTGCGTTTCAGAACAATTACAAACTTCACAGGATCACTATCTTGTCGATTTGCAATACACATGACGGCAGAATAAATTAAAACTTTTTAAAAACATTTTCTCCCCTATTCTTTTAGCGCGGTCATTAGTCAACACTGAAATGAGTATCACTGAGTGCAAGAGTTGGAGCATCAGAGTAAATTCGCGTTTCAGAATGAGTTTCACAGCTCCAACATAGTTGTTGTGGGAAGAACTTTTTCTCAATTTGAATGAGGATAACGATTGAAAAGAATCAAACTCACTCTCGCTCGTCGGGAACGCTAACGTGCTGTGGAGGGCGAGAACTGTGATGAGCAACGACGTTCCCACATGCATCTAAAATGCAGAACATCAGATTATGTTTGCTTTTCATGAGTCAAAAACGAGCGATAATCTAGCGAGAAATGCAATGTTTTCGAAACCAGATTTCCGCCTTCAAAAACGCATCTGAAATGCACGACTCTCGGGAGAAGAGTTCATGACATCAGATACTACATAATGAAGACATGATAGAGGCTATTGAGGCTACAAGGATAATAACGAATTGACAATCTCTCTGCAAAAAAACGCAGTTCTGAATGAGGAACAAGATTTCCTCTTCAAAAAACATGCAATTCGTTTACGAGTTCGTTTCACTCCCAAGGGCAGTGACCAATTCGCATACACGATAAGACAGGCACAGAAACAAGTATACTGGTATAATTGGCATTAGTCATCGCGGAGTAGCTCTCTGGCATTCTAGCGATCTCTGAGCTCTCTAGCCCATGAAATAACATGCAAAATGGAGAGATTCGTGTCATTACTTGTCAGCCGAATTATCGACCCAAGGGCTCATAAACGAGAATTAATGCGAACATGCACAGAGTGTGAGGAAGAAAACGAGTAAGAACAAGCTGAGGAGCCGAATGGCACCTTTTTTCTCTTCCTTTTCCATGATCCCTGACCAATCATACAAGCGAGATAGTGCACTAATCGAGGAGAGTCGATGAGACGAGAGACTTAGGCCAATGGCAACTTTCACCATCTCTCTAATAGCCACTTTCCCTGGGCGCACGAGCGGGGAGAGATCGGGGAAAAGGAGGAGAGACAAGTGTTCAAGTTGCCGCAGGGAGCGCGCAATTGATCGGAAAGAACGACTGGCAAGGATTTCGTCATGCCTAGGCAATAATTAACTACAGCATAGAAAGCTATGAGAATTGGGTCCGGACGAGAATTTAGCCGAGTTAGTGCGAGAAAGTTCGAGAAAGCGAAACCAGGGAGGGGGTATCGCAAGGAGAGAAAACCAAGGATTGTGTGTGCACGAGACACGCAAGACGATGCTATTTCCGAGGTCGAGTTCAAGGCTTTGGAACAATGCTTGGAAGAAAGGGGGGTAAAGGCGCAAGAAATGGGAAGGATCGGCTCTCTCAATCCCCAATTCTCTCTCACAAGTTAGCCAGAACGAAGGGGTAAAAGTTAGAAAGAGCGAGTGATCACTTGAAATGGAGAGGTGAAAGTCGCAAAAGGAGGATTGACCCAGCTGTCTCTCAGAGTAACAGTTGTTGTAAAGCGAAGAAAGGGGTAATTGAGATGGATTGGGATCAAGAAACTGTACTTTCACTCTCACAGCTGACCTCAAACTCTTGGGAGAAACTTCATCTGAGTTGTAGAGCCAGGCTAACCGCTGGACTTGAATCTAGAGTCAGGAAACATTGCTGAGGAAACTTCCGAGTTTTGAAGCCTGACTTGACCGTTCGAGATCGAAATCGAGCCACAGAGTGAGAGGAACGAATGATAAGGAGTTGAGCGAAGAAGTGCAATGATGAGAAGCAAAAGCAAAACTTTGACGGTACTGGTTAGAGTCTGGTGTTACTCACACTCACTCTAGAGGTCACAAAGAAGCAGCGGAGCGAATTGGTTATACGGTTGTAATGAGCAAGTATGAGTCAGAAGGTTAGATCGAGGGCTGGTTCTCTACTTAGAGTACGCTATCTAGTGGATCAGACAGGGTGAAATATCATGTAAAATTATGACACCTTCGAAGGTTAGAGCTAAAGCAGAGGAGAAAAGCGGTGAAAAATGCAAAGCTAAATAGCTCCAGGCAATGAGTGCTCGCGATTTTTGGCGGTGAGTCATCGAGACGAGATCGAGAGAGGCGATAAACTTGCAAGGTAGATGCGCAAAAGCGAATTGCTTCTCTAGTCTTTTCAAGTCTTTTCTAGTCCGATCGCTTGACTGCTTGGAATCGAAAAAGCATTTCACAGACGAATCAAAATACCATAAGAAAACATGTTCAACAAAAATTAGTCATGCAACCGAGTCTAGCATTTCCCGTCATGATCGAATGACTACAAGAAATCGGAGCAGTGCTTCGAAATATAGTTAGGACAAGAGGGAAGGGGTGTAAAAAGTTGGGTTGAATTGAAGGTTGGGCGATCGATTGACTGTTGACTAGCAGCGTTTCACAGTTAATAAATCGCAAGCGATAAAGTCTTCGGATCTTTGGAAAGTTCATATGAAAGGAATGAAGGGAGTTGAAGCAATGAAGGGAGTTGACTCATTCTCTCTCGTCCCCAAGTCAAGTCTTCCCTCCCCTCGTCTCTCTCCCTTCCTCAACGGCATCGTCGGCATCAACGGCAACGTCAACTAGCCTCGTCTCGATAGTCGGCAAGTGGGAGCCGACGAAGGGTGTGGTCGTTATCCCACCCAACGAGGTTAGTAAGTTTCTACGCTTCTCCCCCAACACGCGCGATG
>LS490817.1:251342-269547 GCA_900490845.1 Pristionchus japonicus | reverse complement strand
CCCAAATCCCAACCCCCCCCCCCTCCTTGCTGCCAGGCATCCCCCTCCCACCGATTCGACAATGTCGACGGACCTCCGTTTCCTTGCCCATCCACCATATCGATCTTCCCTGACGCCATGCCCCCGAACGGAATAAAAATTGAATTGAATTGAATTGAATTGAAGCGATGGTTGGGCACACCTGATCGAATGAACACTAAAAATCTGAGCTGGAAAGCTTCAGAAAATTCGTATGAAAAGAGAGGAGAGGGGTGCCAAAAGTTAGGCTCAATGAAGGTTGGGCACACCTGATCGATTGACTGGTAAGGCCATAAAGCGCCCCATGGCACACAGGAAGAGGAGCTTAGTCTCACTTTCTCTCCATTCTATGAGATTAACTCTCCTCTCTTTCCCCGATCTATCGACTGCAGAGAAACGAGTATAGGCACAAGGACCCTGTCTCTCTATGGCATCTCTTGGCAATGAATGATCTGTGAGAAAGCGTGCTAAACGAGGAGAGCTCTCTCAGTCCACACACTCCGACGATCCGAATGATCGCAGAGAGAACAAGTGTGGAGGAGAGACAGTGGAGGGACTCAGACCATCTCTCTCCTCAGGGTCCCAGCAGCTCTCCTTCAACCAGTTCACACACTCGCTCACTCTCTTACGCAAGGGGATCTTTCTACAGGTAGACTTTCTCATCACTCAAGGGAGTAAGGGAAAGTGTGGAGGGACAACTCTGTGGATAGTTGCATGAGAAGCCTTTTGCTCAGCGTTTAATTTATGGCGATTTGTATACCCAGAATATCCAGGCATAGACAAACACAGTGAGGTTGAAGGCACCGAAGTGAGCCCACGCGAGTGCTTTGTGCGTGTGAAGTTTAATTTTTTTGTGAATGGACATAAAGAAAATACTATCTATACTGAAGTGGCCGACTCATTCGTACTAACGATGCCTTTGATACTCAATCAGAACTAAGGTTGAACTTCGACACAGAAATGAAATCATGCGAGGGCCTTGTGCGAAGGTCAGTCCAAAGACAGCAGAAAAAAGAACTCATGTGATTGTTACAATTGTAGTCAGCGGAAACGATAATAGCGCTAAAATACTACGTCTCCAAGCTGGTGTAGTGCACAACCACCGCATTTTTTTCTTGGAAAAAATGAGATTTTTGTGCAAGGAGAAACTCGAGGCCTTCTCGAGTAGTAGAATAACTGGTACTCATGATCACGTTGAAACTCAAACATGAAGTCAGATCACGAGTCCCTTCTGCGAAGGTCAGTCCAAGGACAGCACAAGAAATAGTCGATCGCTGAATTCTAGATGATTTGATAAAGTATAACACGGGTTTTCTGTAAGAGTGTAGGAATGCATGCCGCAAGAAAAAATTTCATGACCCGAATTGGTTCAAAGTTGTTCAGTAGGACCCATTGGGGGACTCTTTAAGATGCATCCACTCATTTGGGTCAAATTTGCATATTATCGATTTTTGTGATCTTAAACTAAGAATCGCCATAAGTCGCTTCATTTTCATCGTACAGCGAGTTTACACATACCTATGAATTGGTATTCGCGAGCTCTACAAAAAGCTCCATTGTGATCATGGTCGAAAATGTCGTTTTCGGGGTGAAAAACTCGAAAAACTGATTTTTCGACCTTAAAAGCTGGGTCAGTGCAAATCATGGTATACATCACGGTATCCTCGAGAAAACCTTCGAAAATGTGCTCAAATGAGTGTTAATACGAGTTTTTGAAGAATAACTTTGAAGGCGACTGTCCTATCGATTTGGTGATCATGACCTATTTTTTCAGTCTCTAAATTGGCTACATGCCAGTTTTTAGAAAAATGGATTTCGACCATTTTGAAGCCACTTATGATCATTTGAAGTTTTGCTGAAAAAACGACTAAGTCCTGAAACTAGCCTAGTAAACGGTATTCAAAGGCCAGAAATACGCAAAACGGCTCGCGTAGGCACCCGTAATCGGGTCCGGAGAATCTTTTAAAACAATAATATCGATGATCACAACGTCATTTTTTTGAGTTAGCCCAGCTTTTATGGTCGAAAAATCAGTTTTTCGAGTTTTTCACCCCGAAGTCGACATTTTCGACCATGATCACAGCTTTTTGGGAGCTTTTTGTAGAGCTCGCGAATACCAATTCATAGGTATGTGTAAACTCGCTGTACGATGAAAATGAAGCGACTTATGGCGATTCTTAGTTTAAGATCACAAAAATCGATAATATGCAAAATTTGACCCAAATGAGTGGATGCATCTTAAAGAGTCCCCCAATGGGTCCTACTGAACAACTTTGAACCAATTCGGGGTCATTAAATTTTTTCTTGCGGCAAAAGGGTTTCATTTTCCTACACTCTTACAGAAAACCTGTGATAATATTATTAGTAATTCTTCTTTTTCTATTCTTCTCAATGGCAATCGTTCAAAAGACCATAAAACAATTTATCAACGCTCATTTTACTATGCACGCCGGTCTCTCCTCCTTTTCGTGCTCCCGTGCCACGTACGGTACGGTAGACAGGAGTGCTTGAGGGTTCTCATGGTCAACTACCGTACCCAAGGAGAGATCGATATCCATCAGACACTTGCGAAACGCGAACTGAAATAGCATAAGTTATACTGTATAACCGTGTTAATCAGCATGATGTGATGTTCACCGTAGACGTATGCCCTGAATAATCGTGAAATGGTAGCTGTTTGCGCCATCGCAAAGTCTTGCCTGAAGGGCAACTGAAATACGAAATTTGTGAAGTTTATTGAGAGAATGTGCAACGAAATCACTTCAATTTGCAGGGTCTGAATTGTTTCTCGGTTTCGATAGCATCACATGCTAAAACGACTCCGAAATATGACGTTGGGAATGTAAAGAACTGCAAATTCATAATCGAACTGGTCCGAGGGATAAGAAGTTAGTAATCAATTCGCTGTCTAACAAATGAATCGCTTGAAGCGGCAGCACCATTATTATTAAAGGCACTAGGTCGGATGAGAACATTCCAATGATAACCAACTGGATGAGCACCATTTGTATATTCCGTCAATAACAGTTGCTCTCTCGCCCTCATTAGGTGCTCATCCAGTAGGTTCCCATCCAAATGTTCCCATCCGACATGCGCCCTTTTAACAATCAATTCGCTTGAATCACACGCACCCCATACGAAGCGCCAGCCACTCTGAACTCTCCTTCGTTGCTCGATACATGCATGTCCATCATTCCCCAGTCGGGTTCTGGAACATCGTAACCACTTCATTCATCAGAATGAGAAAGATACCGTTCAGCGACTCTTTGCCTGACAGATAAACTTGCACGGCGCTCATTGGCTCAAAAGTTCCGTTAGCTGAGCAGCCAACTCGACCCTGGATGTCCACCTGGAACAAAATATTCGAAAAAAAATTCGCTAAATTAGGTATTGTATTAGACAAAACTCACTAGTTGAATGTATTTTGCGGGTCCTGGCGCTGGATTGAACTTGAATGCATGCGAGAAGACAACAAAGAATATCAGAAACTTCATTGCACGACGAAAGATCTGTGAAAAGCGAAGCTTTTATCTCGTTCGCTATTCCATCACCGTAACCAATTCATGTTATGGGAACCGTGTTAGTGTGAAACGCTGTTTGTGTTGAACATTTCATCATTGCTTCAAAAACACAGCATAAACGAGAACTCTTTAACCAATCAGAATGATCAATAATTTTCCAGGAAGCATCTCGGTCTCTCGGTTGAGTCCTGCATTCTGGGCACGTAAACGGTAGGCAGAAGTGCTTGTGGCTGCGCATGATTGTCCATCACTTAGTCTTTAGCGAGATCGAGGTCGAGCTTGCAGTTTGTCTGAAGATGTCTCACTTTTCGAACCTGTTTTATGGACACATGACTAGAACATACCTGCTGAACTTCTGGCTTATCGAACATGAAAGAGACTTCTTTGCTCAAAAGCCAAGACTTTCCTTTCGGGCAACTGGAATTTGGATTCGTACGAGGAAAACTTACGAAAGACCTCAGATTGCATGACTTGAACTGTTTCTCAAAGGAAAGTAGGTCGCCGAAGTTGCTCTCCGAGATTCTGGAAGAATATTTACTGCTCAAGAAATCGCTGCAAATCGTTGACCCATTAGAATCTAACTTGTGATTAATCGATGGAGAGTGAAATTGATAACAATCAAATTTATAGTTCCACGTGAACAATGCAAAAAACGAGTAAACCTAAACTGAAAGTATGCATGAAGTATGTGACTTGTCATCTTATTGCTCATCCTCTCACTCTCGATTGACTCTCGAATTCGGAGTGAGAGAGCATTCGCAGGTTTGTTACGTGGAAAAGAGTGGATCGTCAAAACGTATTTCAACAACAACCGAAAGTGAAAAGCTCAACACCATTACATTCAAGAATCCATTTGCTGCTGAAAAATGGCGCTTGAACAATACCAAAATGCACTAAAATCAAACTGTCTACTGGAAATTCGTAGTTTTAAACGGGTGGTGAATCCATCAGAAACACTCTTCCGTGCATCGGCTGCGATGGGCAAAGGTTCGTGACCAAGATTCCTAGCTAAGTTCTCAATATTTGATTTCTCAGTTTCGATACTCCTTCTCCTTTCCATTTTCGTCGTCTATTCCCTTCAAGACCCAGACTGCTTCTGGACCGAATGTGGCGAACACAAGGAGGGTGAATGGACGGGAATAGTCCTAACCGAACTCAAGTGTGAACGAGAGGGATACACGGAGCTCGACAAGTACTATGCAAATGGAAACTCTTCATACGCTCCGGCTTTTGGAAAGTGAGCATTGAGAATATCGGATTATTCCTAAACATTCATTAGAGATTAGGCCCTCCGGACTGAATCGGCCTATAGAAATAAGGACGCCAGTGCCTTGAATTAGGGAATACCTTTGCCTTTACATTTTTTAAATTCTAATCTCTTCCTAGGTGCTTGACTATTACAGTTCTATATGTAACCCGGTTTCGCTGCAAGTTCCTAAACTAACATTTTGCTTCAGGAACTGCCGCGATATTTGGTCGACGCGGCTTCTCAACTTCGACTACAAAATGCTGTGCTGCAAAACTGAGCAAGTTCACGGTGATGTCAAGAAGGTTTGGACTCTGGCAACGTTTCATCGTGCTAAGAAAACTCTTTTTCTAGCAGTGTGAGGTGGTGAGAAGAAATTGGAGGGATAGTCCAGACTGCGGCGCCAAAGTGCTTGTTGCCTCGGGAATCCAGTCAAGAAGTGGCAGTGAGAGTAAGTGGAGATCAGGGATGTTCAAAAATTTTACGGTCTCTTACTTTCACATGCTCTCTCGCTCTCTCTGTCCGGTGAGAGAGCAGTGCACAATGAGAGACCGTAAAATTTTTGCACAGTCCTGGTGGAGGTCATGAAGCTTAACAATCATATACCAAATTATCTCAAACGCTCCGAGCTTGCATACACGAGAGGACAGGTCTCTCGTGCTGCAGCTCAATAAGCAAGACCATTTTAATGTATGACTATTTTTGCAGCTGATATGCTATGCTGCAATCCGGATTTTCTCACTGCGAAGAAGTTGAGCTAGGCGAATCGAGACCTCACTGTGCTTTGGGCATAACATCTCTGGGCTTTGGGTTAATGGTTGCAGTAGTCAATAAAGTTTTCATCAACGCAAAGTTGTTCGACCCAGACAGACAGCGTTTCAACCAATGCATAAAGCCAATCTCGTTCGAACTCTAATCGAGTTTGTCTTCTTGCGATATTTCAAACAAAAAATATAATACTGATAGCATTAACTCGATCGATTTGTATCATAACACTTATCTCATGCAATAGTTTATCCAAATACAATGTACGACAATGAATAGCAGTGCCTAGCGGTTTAACCATACGGAAACGCATATAGTAAGGCTCGAGAGTTCGGATACATTCATTATGTAGTCGGATCGCATTGAGTATCACAAAAAAAAACGTCGAAGCATCCGTCTGGGAACATCTGTTAGTTCTGCCCTTCTGCGAGTACTGAAAGAATGGATGATCAGTCGGAGTGTTGTTTTATGGGGGTCTAAGCATTCATAAGAAGCTAAACGAGATCAATGGCTGGGAGGGTGTATTTTCAGAGTTCTTATCTCATTTCGCAATGCTCTCTCGCCAGCCAGACAGAGCGAGGGAGCATGGGAAAGTGAGAGATCGTTAGATTGTTGCACAGATCTGGTTCTTACCTCTCAAATCGCTCATCGCTATCGGCGTTATCGACTTGATACCGTCGCTGTTGAAACTCACACAGATGACCGCCAGCACTGGTTGATCATCTGCATCAACGAGTGCAGGAGCAAAGAGTGATGTGTTGCTTCAATTCCGAAGCTACCATTGGAATGCCAATGAGATCAACGGTTCTCAAGGAGTATTTTGATAGGTTCTTACCTCGATTCTTTATCCGATTCGCGTTTTTCTTCCAGTTGATCCCGTCGCTGTTGAATCCCATAACGTCGATCACAGTCAGACTCCAATGCGTGCATCAGCGAGTGCAGGAGGCATAGAGGCAGAGTGCTCGAGTAATCCTGAAAGGCTCTTGTCATCTTCTTCTCGTTTGGCACACTGTAGAGTTCGAAATACGGGTAATCGTCTCTTCATTTAACACACTCTCTCACCGGGCAGAGAGTCGAGAGAGTGTGTGAAATGAAGAGACGATTACTCGCATTTCGAACTCTAATACACTGCATTCGCTGAGGAAGTGGGCCGAACGACCTAGGGTTGGCAGTTGGTGTCCAATAGACTGTCTCAGGCACAATTCTATCCTATTCCTTCTCTCTCCCCTCATACGAGGCAGTCGATTCTAGGGTGAATGAGAGAGAGAAATGTTTGGGACACAATTGTGTCCGAGAGGCGAGAGAGCATTTTTCATTCGGATCATTCCTGTCCGTAATGTTGGAAGTAGACTTTGAAAGTCAATGTGTTATGGAACTAGGAACTAGTTCCCTCCAATTCCAAGGGAACTAGTTCCCTGCAAAGGAACTAGTTCCGTACTCCATTCTCTCCATTTTCGCCGCTCCTGACCGCGCGAGCGGTTGGAGAGGAGTGAGAATGAGAGGAACTAGTTTCTTTCAGTGCCAATAAAGAACTAGTTCGTCTTAAACAACTAGTTCCTTCATCGCTATGGAACTTGCCAAAATGAGGAATAAAGGAACTAGTTCTTTATCTTTCAAAGTCTAGTTGGAAGGAGATCGGTTGTTTGATACACAAAATGGCAACCCTAGAACGACCCCTAACAACGTTCTGGATTTGTTGAAACAGAAGAGTTCTTCATGGAATGAGCTACTATCAGAAATCGCGATATTGCGGATTTACATTACCTGATTTCGTTGATTCTCTCTTGCATTGCTTTATTGTTCATCTGATTGAATCCATCTTTCCTCTTTCTTCAGGTGGGCAAGAAGTAGAGATCGTGTAGAGATCTTGAAATGGATCTTTTTTGCTTGAAATTTGAAAATAGAAAACAAAAATTGATAAGACTCAGGGAGCTTGAGCATAATAAGAGCGGGTAGGTTAAGTCAAGGGAAAAGGATGGAATGAATGAGAGACACAGTGGCGTCCGATCTCGTTGGAAGAAGCCAAGCGTGAAAGTACGCTTGCAACTTTCGAATCTTTTTGAATAGATGACCTTGTGGCAAGGATTCAATGAATATATGAGAATACCATCTGACCCTCTGGAAGCGCAGAAGTATAGAAATCCCTGAAAACACTGGGAAAAATACAGTTCAAAATTTATCCAAAAATGTCAAAAGAATGCCACGAGCCGGGATCGAACCGGCGACCTTTCGATCTTCAGTCGAGCGCTCTCCCAACTGAGCTATCATGGCAGATGGTTTGAGGCCCTTAACTCGTCCACTCATCGTACCTTACTCCCGTGACACATTCCCACGAAAGAATCACTAATTTAAATTTTCCCGTAAGAAAATGCGCTTCATAATGAAGTAAATGTGTTTTATGCTCCTGTTAATTCCATCCCTGCCAGAAGGTCATGTCGTCCAAACGCTCAGGGTTGTAATGAGTGGAAACCGAAATCGGGTGCATCCAATATCGGAATTCACCGACCTGTTTGCATAAAATGCACTTCATTCATTCCATACCCCATCGCTGCTTCTGCCAAATTTCTTTTGTTGTTGTTGCTATTTTTGGGCATTTAATCTGCTTTTGATTTTTTTCTTCAGATCTCTACACGATCTCGATTTGTTCTGCGTGCGAGACGGGAAAACATCATTATCATCAAGATGTGCTCAAGTCAGACTCATTCGGTGAGAATATATGAAAAAAAAATGGATTGCTATCTGGAAAAATACGGAATAGAATCAACAAACGTGTTTAAGGCAAACAGAGAAAAAAGAGCTCCAGAAAAAAAAACCTGAGGCAAACAATTTGGACTGAGAAAAAATCGCCCATTATCATCTTTAATTTTCCAGCAGACACCTGCGTTGAAGCACGCCATGTCTGTCGAGTCTTGAATGAAAAACTGCCGGAAGTGACGATGAAGGACACGAGAGAACACAGTGGCTGAGCATCAGAATCTGAAGTTGAGAGCGATCTCTACTAGTTGGGCATCCATTAGATCGCCAGAGTAGAAGAGGAATACATCAGTTGAATTGCATTCATTTTTCAAGCTTTTCGATAAATACACTTATCTGCTCACATATGAAGTATTTATGAAACTCATTCTCAGAACAATGATGACAATGTGTTGATGCGCATTCTCCACGAAAGAGATCCACAATAAAAATGACCATCGCATTATTCGAACGAACGCTTCCTCACTTTATTTTCCATAGTTTCCGTCAATCCATTCCACTCTCGTCAAGGCAGGTCCATCATTTTTCTGACAGCACTCTCCTCTCTCCCAATCCATTATTCCCTCTCTTCCAGTTCTTTTCCTTAGTAGTCTTCGAGCCAACTTCTTCCTGATTTTTGCACACTCCGATTTCCTCTCCTCTCAAACCATCCGGTCCTTACCAGCTAGCCTCGTTTTTCTTCTGTCTTCTCACTATTCCCATCACCTCAAATCTTCTCTTCTTTTAGCGCTTTCTCTTGTACCACACGTGTGTTTCCAATCCGATCGATTCGAAGCAAGCTAATGATAACATAATCAAGTGAATAATATCCAGATTCTTCGATCTACACTCGGAGCCTTGTCAAATACGACTTTTAATCTATCGATTCAAGATTCTCAGAACTCGTTCAATAGGTCCTTTTGCGATTTCTTGTAATCCTCCACAATCAACTCTCTTCAGAGCAGCTGTTGGCTGGCTGCCAGATTCAATCATTGCGCCAGGCTTCCCATAAATTGTGTCATGAGTCATTATTTCCTGTTCAGTGCAAGCCGGATAGTTCAAGAGCCGGATAGTTCAAGAGCCGGATAGTTCAAGAGCCGGATAGTTCAAGAGCCGGATAGTTCAAGAGCCGGATAGTTCAAGAGCCGGATAGTTCAAGACTCTCCAAGCTAACGGCAAAGCGTGCCATAAATGCCGCTTGCCTCGTCTATTGCATTTCATGCTGGTGATATGCACCGATAAAGCGATCCCTCAAATATTGTTCACAACCTAATCACGAAAAAACTGGAGATAGGAAAACGATTTCATCATTTACTTCTACTTATTACTCATTGCTCTCACTCCTCCATCTTCATTTAACAATCTATCTCGATTCTCTCACAGGTGAGAGGGTGTGTGAAATATGGAGACCATTACTCGCATTTCGCATTTCTATTGTGAACCCGTTAAATTAAAATCGGAAAGTGACGATTTGCATCCACTCTGGAGATCTGTTCCCTTTCTCGTTTCTCTGAACGCCTCAAAACGAGAGTTTGCATGGAATTCGTTTCCCTCAACGAGCTCTTGATTCAATTCCTACAAACGCCCTTCTCCACCAATTTTCCCATTAATGTAATGGCTCTTTCCGTTTTTCTTCCCATAAACTATATCAATATTTTAACGATTAGAAGTATCCGATTGTCCCTATTTAGAGGCAAGAGAAGCCATCATTCCTTTATCTCTCATGTTCTGTTCCCCTCTCCCAATATTTCTTTCCATCTTTCCCTGATTTTCGGTTGTTATGTACACTACTGCATTGCTGTATAATATTCTTTCAGTTTCTCCGATCTACATTCGGAGGTTGGTCTGCAGTGCAATGATGCTCAAAGAAGGGTATGCGGTCCAATTTTTTCAGTAGTGCTCGAAACGACTTGCACGAATCAGCAACGGAGAGCCAATCCGAGTGCCCAACCGCACCACCCGAGAATGACGAGGCGTTCATGCTGAATGGGTCGAAAATATTGTAGAGTAAAATTTGGCAAATGGAAGAGGAGGACACATTTACTCATAATGGTCGCCATCTGTGCCAGATTATTGTAAACATTTCTAATGCACGTACTGTATTCTTCATAAAATCGATAAATATAATATTGACATCAACATTCCTGATCGCAAACTGCAACAACCAAAATGATGGACGATTTTGTCGTGTGTTGAGAATGTTCTCTCAACTCTACAGTATGTCCAACTCTACAAGTTTGACAGTCGGCCATTCTCTTCATTTTTTTTCTTCAGATTTTCAATGTGAGGTGCTTGTGCGAAAGAACAGACGGTGTTGGCTAGCTCTCCAGATTGATGGGCTCCCGGCTATTGGTGATCCCCTCACCCTTTGTTTCAAGTGCCTGAGTAGAGAATTTGCCTAGACAGCTGATCGAAATCGCGAGAGAACGTGTATTCCGAGGAGAACAAGATCATTCATCACATTGGCAAATCAACACGTCTTCTTGTTTTCCCACATTGACCTCGATTCTTGCTTCCAATCGTTTTCCATCCATTTTCCCCCTCTCCTCCTTCAATCATTCATTTGTATCGAACACCCATTATCCACGATGCAACTGGCCCAGTGCAGAGTGCAGGGAGATAAAATCTCGATCACACCCTACTCTCTATTTAAATGCGTCCCTGTACCATGCGGGTCCCCGCCCAAGCTCAAAGTTGTCTCATCCCCCTAACGTTCCTCACTTTCCTGTGTTCTTGCGCGTTCGTACTGCCTCTTTCCTGTTCTAAAGTTCTTACAATCCTTTCAGTATCTCCGATCTACACGCGGAGACTCGTCTACGATGACTGACTTGTGAGCAACGACACAACAACAGGTTCGACTTCCTTGATGCTATCACAAGTCACTGATACTAGAGAGAACTCGTTCTAGCATTTCGTTCGTTCGTTCTAGCGTTCTAGCTTTGATGCTATCAGGCTCTACGCTACATGTTCGCGATAGGAAGAGCGAGGTTTCGAGATAGGAAGAGCGAGGTTCACTTGAGAGAACATGTCTCGTTCTAGGACTACATTTCCTCACGAATCAATGGGAACGGACTTCTACGGAGACGATTGTCACGGCGGATGCATTCATCGGACCGGCAGTGCGTGTTTGATCTTTGGTCTTTGATCTTTGGTCTATTGAGTTTCTTGAAAATGCTCCAACCAGTACTCACTGATAAGACGTTGGTTAGTCAGACAGCCCTCCACATTTGGAAGAAGGTTGTATTTTCAGAACTGGCACCACTCGGGCCCCTCGAGGAGAAAGAAGACTGGAGATCCCACAAGGAGAGTACATCTTGTTCAGTCCACCGACTCCGAATATTTCACCGCCGGAGTAATCGCCTGCCTTAGCGTCTAAAATTATTGTGAAATGGCGCAAAACATGATAAAATCATTCCTTTAATTGAAAATTCTTTCACATTCTGAACTCTGTTTTTTCCTAATGCTTCTCTTTCCCTCTTCCCCCCACCTCTCCTCTTACACCTGCTCCCCTCCTCCTCCCATTCCACCGGGTGTGAGTGACTGATCCTCAGACAACTGACACTTCGCAGAGTGAGAGGTGATGGCGTCCGAGTGTGCTCACCTCATCCTAGCGCTTCTTCTTTTCTCCTGATGAGTATTTACTCTCCATCCACCCCCGACCATTAGCTCCTTGCGCTTGGAAATATCTTACTAGGAAAATGCGTGAAGCCAATCCAGGAGACCTAGAGAAATTCCCTCCTTCCGCCACGCGTGAGTGACTGATCCTCAGACAACTGACACTTCTCAGAGTGAGAGGTGATGGCATACGAGTGCACTCACTTCTCCCTTTTCTAAGGAATAGCGCCGTTGTTTCTTTCTATCCCCCCCTTTTCCGAATTCTTTCCATCTACAAAATCTCGAACACGCATGCCGTAGTTGTTCGTTTTGTTCGAGCTGATATCGATAAATTTCCCAATCAACTGCATTTTAAAGTTCCAAATCTCTTCAGTTTCTCCGACCTACACGCGGAGGCTCATCTATTTGGACTTCAACGAGATACTTATTTCGAATTTTCGACTTCAAGAAGGAATCAAGAGGTGAGCTGTTGTGTTTCGATGTTTTCATGACAGAGACTTTTGCAATACTTCCAATATCTATGTCGAAGCGAACAGATTGAGAGTTCCATAAATCAATCGTTGATTATGTTGGTTTATTCGGTATTTGCAGACCGGGAGACTGCGTATGCACTAGACATTGCAATCACTTCACGTGCGAAGATGCTATGTGCAAGAGTGTCCTCCTCCGTGGCCTCTCTTCTCGATCGCAATCGTTAACGAATGTAAAAAAAAATTATATGCAAAGTAGATAAATGATCTTGATGATATCTTGGTTAGGTTTCACACGACTATTGCGAGGGGAAAGAGCTCCCTTGGCATTTACTCATCATTGTTCCATACTCGATCTTTGCAAAGCCAGTTCATTGTGCAGATTCAGAACAAATGGCGCACTACGAGAGGTGACACAGTGTGTCAGAGAGGGGAGACAATTCAACTAATGCGTCCGAGGAGAAAAAGCGTGTCTCTCTTTCCCATCTCTATCATTCTCGCCTCTTTCGACTAATCTGCGCGGTCGAAAGGGCAAAATGAGAAGAACTCGATTGGAATCTTTCAAAATGTGACATTTTGAAGTTGTCCTTGTGTTAGAGGTCTTGTAAAACGCATTCAATACAGTTCACGTAAAGCAGGGATCAAAAGGGCCGTGGATCCACTTTTTAGTGGTCGTTTCAAAGTTGGCTTCGGAGCAAAGCGCAGTAATTTGCTGAACACATGTTCTGTGGAAAGAAAGACCATTGATCACTCCTTCAACTGGCTTTCCCTCTACCTAGAGTGAACCCCCTTTCCCATCCTTTCATCGAAGTGAATCGAATGCTCGCCATTCTCCAGACTAATGGCCCTTTGTACAGTGAAAGGAGATAACATCTGGGCTATGCGGGGGTCCCCCGCCCAAATGCGCTGATGTCTTTCACTTTTCCGTCGTTTTCCGTCTAGAAATACATTTTAAAAAATATTATTCGAAATCTATTCAGTATCTCCGACCTACATGCGGAGAATCGTCCTCAAGGACTACTAACAGTCACATTTTCGAATCTACAGATGCCAAGAATGAAGGTGATTGCACTACTAAGAAATTATCGGTACCATACAAGTTTTTAGCTGATCTTTCACAGACGAAATTCAGACTCTCTATTTCTATGCCTGATTCGCTCGCTCAAAGAGCATAACAGTGCGTTCGCCTAAGAATCGCCACTTTCTCCGGAAATCCGTACAGCAAAAAAAGACCCACCTGGTTTTTCACGTTTTCTGATAGCCCTTGGCCTCAGGAATCGATTTCAGTTTTTAAAATTTTTTTGAGGTCATTATGTGCTTAGTTATTTAAGGTCAAACTTAAGCACATTTAAGGGGTTTTCGAGCGCAAAACACTCAGAAGTTATCAGAATCGCCTGAAATTCTGGCTCCTGGGCTAACTTCGACCTACGAACACGTCTGAGATTTTGGTTTTTCATGAATCATGAAATTTGCATATTCATCAAAACTTTGAACTCAAATATCTGGAGAGCAAAAAGAGAAACCCCTCCAGTTTTTTGATATGTTATAGTCCATGACTAGGGCTTTGCAACGCGCCCAAGAACGACCCTTTTGAGCGACGTCTTGGGGACTAAATCCTTTAAGAACGCTCAGTGTCTAAGCGAGCGTAAACCCAGTTCCTCCCTCATTTCGCTCTCATTCCTCTCATTTCACCCCTCTCACAGCGCCCGCGCGGTGTGGAATGAGAGGAATAAGAGGGAAATAACAGGTGGAAATGTGTTTACTCTTGCGTAAACACTAAGCGTTCTTAAAGGATTTAGTGCCCTAGACGTCGCTCAAAAGGGTCGTTCTTGGGCGCGTTGCAAAGCTCTAGTCATGGACTACAACATATCAAAAAATTGGAGGGGTTTCTTTTTTTGTTCTCGAGATACTCGAGGTCAAAGTTTTGATGAATATGCAACTTTCATGATTCATGGAAAAACAAAAACTCGGGCGTGTTCGCAGGTCAAAGTTAGCCCAGGAGCCAGAATTTGAGACGATTCTGATAACTTCTGAGTGTTTAACGCTCGAATAAGCTTAAAAAGTGCTTAACTTTGACCTTAATTAACTATGCGCATAATGACCTCAAAAAAATGTTTGAAGCAGAAATCGATTCTTGAGGTCAAGGGCTATCAGAAAACGTGAAAAACCTAGTGGGTCATTTTTTGCTGTACGGATGGGTGGCGAGTTTTACGCGAACGCACTGATAAGATGAAGTAATCATGAAGTAATCGTAAAATACTTGCAGTCAGGGCAATTACCTGTGTGCACCGGGCATGAGTGGAGTAGGCAAATCTTCACTTCCTTCGTCGTGTCCACTATTCGCCCCCACCTTCCAGGCCAATCCACGACGTGAGTAAATACTTTAAAAAATGTGGTTGCGCGTTATTTTGACCTTTCTAGCAGTGTTTCTGCTCATTGAATCGCATATTGGCATTGTTAAGATCATGATCCAGTTCAGTAAAGTTACCAATCGAAAACTTCCACATCTTTATGAAAGTGCTTTTCTGAAAAATGATGAGTTCAATCCTTGATGAATATCCCATTTCAGAAGATGTTCATGATCTTCCGGGCCGAAGAGATCATCGACATCTCGTACTCTTCCGAGGCTGAGGGACGCCCATCCATCATTAATTTTTTTTGATATTTGTTAATTATGTGCAGCGAAGATAAATGATGATTTCTTGGTTATGTTTCACATGACTTTTGAGAGGAAGGATTAACTACTAGCATTCTATTCAACATCCTTTGATTTTCGTTGCTGTTTGCGAGAAAATCTCCAGTCCTGAGGACCTTTGACAGTCCTGAGGACCTTTGACACTCTGATCATTACTCTCTTCTCGATTTCACCATTATTCTTCTGCTAATTGGTTTAGATTCGAAACAAGTACAGCTCATAACTTCACCCGTTCGGAGTTGTGATTGTTGGCTTCGGCACAAAGCGCAGTAAATTGTTCTCCTAAAGTATGCTCGCCCCAATACGAGAGAAGAGAAAGAAGATAAAGATCAATGATCACTCAGCAAATGGATCCTCCTCGCTTGCCCTTTACCTACTCTCTCTCCTACCCACCCATCCTTTCATTGAGGCGAATTGAATGGCCATCGTTCTCCAGACTAATGGCCCTTTGTACAGAGAAATGAGATAACATCGGAGTCCACTTTCCTTCCCGCCCACAGGTGCAGTTGTCCTTTCCTTTCGCTTCTTTTCCAAATTGATCCATCCTTCTGTACAGTGTTACATTTGAGTTCTATTGTCTCATTTTTGAATGGCGAAGTGACATCTCAAGCTTTGTTCCACGTTCCAATTTTTCCATTTTATTGATTTTGATTTCAAATGCACTCAGTATCTCCGATCTACACGCGGAGGCTCGTCCACTTCGTGGACAGAATATTCAGGATGCAGAAATGAAGTAACGAATGTTCGGTGAGGAACCAATTCGACCTGAGGCTTTTGGCCCTCTCAATTAAAGCCGACATCGCCTGTTTCACACAATATCATTCTATTCCATCCACGAATAATGATTTAGCAAATACTGAAAATCCATGCCGATCCTTTTGTCCGGGAATGTGCTGAAGCCCCGTCATTCGGTGCATAAATTGGGAAAAACCCAATAAATAGATGCTTTTTTTTAGAATCGCTGCTCGACAGGACTGCATTATGGGTTGCAAGAGCATGTGGGTTTACGCTCTTTGATATTATTGATCACTCATGACGATAATTTAGCTCCCTGCTATGCGAAACAAAGTGAGAGGGAACCTGCATTTGCAATAAAACCCCAATTTCAGGAATGGCTCTCGATGAAGAAAGACGTCGCTGTGAGGAAGAGGAGAAGGAGGGCTCTGCTCAGATTCCATTTGCCTGGACCAAGTGAAGGTTAGTTGACCATTGAACATTTCCATGCATCTGATTTCCTATCAAACGTCGCGCGCAATATTGCACCGTTGGGATCTTTGAGTTGAGCGATTACAGAAATACTGTTCAGGAACGGCCGCCAAGATACTTTCAAAGACCAGGAATGATGAAGATCCTCTCTGTCTACTCTGCACGCACCAGTGCCTCTCTGCATGCACATCTGGCCAGATAAAATAATTGTAAATTGTTGATGTGTTATTGGAATGAAATGATGAATCGCAAATGCCACGGCTAACAACCTGAAATCCAGCGTTGCTACTGGAATGTTTTAATGAACTTCCTTCTCCATGCTCCACGGCATTTTCTGTGTTCTGATTAGATGACTACTGAAGCAAAGAGTGATTCTCTCCATTCTACATGATCTCTCACACGTCAGAGTGGAATAGACATCGGCAATCTACTTCCTCCATTCTACTATGAGTCACAGTGGTCTCATCTAATTGGTTCACCGCGTGTTTCATTGTCTTGTTCCACAGAAACTCTCTTCTATTCGCACGCAATCTTCATGGTCAAGGAAAGGAACCATTTTCTGCTCTGGAGCTATGAATCATATCGATCTCCACTTAGATTACTTCTGAACGAAACACTTCAGTCAATCTAAACGGAATGGCCAGATTTCGACATCTTCCTTCATTGCTACTGTGTATAGCTGTTATCTGTATCGGCAAAGATTGGAGGCAGGAGGAACTGCGTGACCACGGTGAGAAGTACGGGACTTGTGGAGTTCCCCGGAAGAATGGATATGTTTCACACGATCTATTCAATAAACGAGGTTGACGTGGGGTTGGTGATAATGATGGACGGTGGTTAGACACTCCTCTGCTGAACTCCACAAATACCAGAAGTTCAATTCATACCAAAGGGAAGGTAAATACGTCTATTTCAGAATGCCGTTCGTGCCGTGCCGTTCCTGTCAACTCCTCCAACTGTCCTAGCTCAGGCTTCACATGCGATGAGGCTCAACCACTGAGGGCTGCAGGTTTCGAAACCACATCATGTTGTTCTTCAATATGATTTTTCAGTGCTCACAACTTCGGACGAGTGCCGTTGCCAGACAGTCAAGTGTGCAAACAGAGAGTGGAGACTGGCGGTGAATGGGGCCATTGTTGATAAGGTGATTTAATAATATTTATCATTACTTATTCATGTCAGGATGAGGATGGGGCAATGTATTTATTATAGTTTTGTAGAAAAATGGTTTACTATTGTGCAAAAGTGCTCAAACCTTCTTTTTTTTGCTATCGTTGCTTGCCAGAATATATTTGTTCGTAAAATAAAATTTCTAAATCACACTATTTCAGATCAAATGCAAAGGCAATGAGTGGATCACCTCATCTGGGCTGCCTGCGCCATCTGTTGTCTGTGCTAAAAGTATCCAAGATGTCAAATGCAATCAATCGCCTGTGTTTCAGACCTTCCTGATTCCGTAGAGACTACCACTGACGAAACCACAACCACGGACATCGATTCAACAACGACTGCTTTGGCTACTACAACAACAAATGATAATGGATGCGTGCCCCCGCCTGAACCCTGGAAGTGCAACAAAGCACCGGTATGTGCTCAATCGAATCTATTTTTTTCATACATACGGGTGACTTACTATTCACTGCTGCAAATAAGAAATGGGTTCATTGGTTATTTATACTTATAATTCTTGTATTGAGCTCTGTTTGAAGTGCAGTGTTCAAGTAATAAACTGCCCTTCTCTAGAATCCGCTGTCACGCAGTTCGTCACGATCCGTCACGGCGTCCGTCACGAAACGTCACCGTTCACGAACTGTCCGTTACATGTGACGTTTCGTGACGGACGGCGTGACAAAGTGCGTCACGATCGTGACACTCCGTAACCTCAAAAAGAGCAAAAAAAATTGCAAAAGCGTTGCTGGAGGCAGGGTGTGATCCC
>LS490817.1:191432-250441 GCA_900490845.1 Pristionchus japonicus | reverse complement strand
GAATGTGATTTTTATGTCACGGTGGGACGTATCGTGACACCAAGTGTCACGCCGTGACTACCCGTATTCCCGGTCGTCACGATCCATCCCGATCGTTACCATTCGTGACAACATTTGTCACGAAACGAACGGAACGTGATGGTTCGTGACGGACGCCGGGACGGATCGTGACGAACTGCGTGACAGCGGATTCTAGAGTTTCAGTTCGCTGGAGCAATCTTCTCCCCCGCCTGCTACAACGACCCGGAATGGAATCTACCCCTGTCTATGTGTGTCGGCGACCATGTTCTAGTATTTCAAGTGCCCGATGTGCTGTTTACCGGATATTATGTCGCGGTTGGTGTGGTTTAACAAGTCGATTTTGATATTGTGGAACATAAAAAATATGTTTCTTGTCTACAACTAATTATAGACGCTGTCACCAAGTAGTTTTTTTCCAGCAAGATGGCATCGTTCAATGCCAAACAAATACACAGAAATATTCCGCCAATACGTTCGCAACACGTTTCGAAGTGAGTAAAAAGATAAAAAAAATACTGTTGTTTTACGTTTCGGTACTTATCTCTGAATGACGAATTGCGAAAAAAATTGTCTTTAAGGTGAGCCAAGTCGCTTGCATGCCTTGTCCGCACATGACTGGGGATGTAACGACGACTTATGGAGGAGGTTTGTTTATTCATTCTATTGAAACTTCCTCCTTCAATCATTCTCGTTTCGATGACATTTCCAGCTTGCTCTACGGGTTTAATTAATTTGGCCAAATACTTGCGCTAGCGAGCACAGAATGCCTAACGAGAGCGCTTCTTGATTTTACCATTCACTTCGGTTGGCGGAAAGCCGCTCAACCGGCTCAACGCTCAACCGGCTCGCCCGGCTTCAGACAAAGATTGCCAATCTATATTACAGCACACGAGCCAGCTATATACGATGTGTGCAAAGCCCGCTGCAACAATGGCAATCTGTTCGGGAAGCAAGCCGGTGGAGGCTTCGCTCGGATTAATGGTGGTAAGTGTCTGTTCCATACTCTGGGTTCTTCCAACCACGAGGAAACTATCAAAAGTGGGCGGAGTTAAGGCCAACTACTAGGCAACCATAAGCTCACCACTAGGTGGGCATTCCTGCTTAGTGGTTGGAAGAAACCGGAAACCACTCAACTTTGAAGTGATCAGTGACAAAATATAGAGATCACTATCAGTTCTAGCCTATGACGTATAGACACGATAATTTTAGATTTCACCGATAACTGATTTTTCAGTCTCCGCATACTATGCGTACACTGCATCGCCAACTCCGAAGTTCGTCTTCCTCGATAAAGATGGAACCGTTTTCGAGGCGGATTTCTACTGTGAAAATAGTGCTTGAGAGCGATTTATCTGATAAAGTCATCCGATAAATTCATTTGCATCTGATAAAGCATTCGGAATGAATAGGGACAGTTTTCACGATATTCCTCGACAAAGATGGAACTGTTTTCGAGCCGGATTTCTATTATGAAAACAGCGCATAATGTGGATGTGTAATCTGTATCTTATAAAAAATAAGAACAAAGAAGGTTTATTCAATATTATCCGCAAGTGAATTTTTTTCACTTGATTTGTTGAGAATATTAGTGATACATTGTTAGAAGGCCGAAGGATGATGACATCACTTCACTGCCACTGTTCTCTCAGTGCGCCGAAGTATTTCTGCAATTAGAATTTGTAAAACATTTTCATAGTCTGGCTCTGACCAGATTACTAGGGATCAGGGCTGTGCAAAAATCTTACGGTCTCTCATCTCTCGTCGGTCAAACAAAGCGAGAGAGAGCATGGGAAAGTGAGAGACCGTAAAATTTTTGCACAGCTCTGCTAGGGATGTCAGCACAATTCCTCGCGGGCTTTCACGAACTGACTTTATGTGGGCTATCACGAACTGTTTTTTATGTGGGCTATCACAAACTGACTTTAATGCTTTTAGCCCTACAGAATACCTCATGCGGGTTCTTCTCCGATTTGAGCAGGTTGTGAACGTGAGAGACTCGCTTGAATCGACCTCTTCTGATGAGGATGAGGAACATCAAAGGGCAGAGGAAGCAGTAGTGGGGAATCACCTGATATTTCACTATTACTCGATATATGAATGAGATTCAAACAAAATAGTATTTTTGCATGCTCAGTACCACATTTCAGTGTACTTCTATTTCATAAGACTAGGTGCAATTCTAAGAGAAAAGTGAGCGGACAGAGGAAGCAGTAGTGAGGAATCACCTGAAGAATTGCAAGATCAATGGCCATTAATGACTATTCTACTCGATAGTTAACGCATAGACATCCTTCTTTTCTGACTCTTTTCTGACTAATGGGCACAATTCTCTGAATTGAAGCGCGTTGTTACTCACATTCGAAGCCGCACTTGTAAATATGTACCATGCCGGGCTCATTCTCGACTTGATTTGCTGACTGAAGAAGACGGTAGCTGAATTTTTAAATTTAAATTATTTTTTAAATGTGCACAGCTATGGCTAAAACCTTGCGATCTTACAGAGAACGCGTTTTGAGTTTAGTATCTAACAGAGAGTTTTTTTTTTAGTTTTGTTCTCGATAATCTTATTGATTCATGTACAGACCGAAGAACAGTAGATAAACGACTGCATGGAGCACCGCGACTGGAAGGAATTGCTCCATGGCGTAGAGATTCTGACGGCGATGAAAGGAGCGGGAAAGCTCGAAGGACTGTCTGGAATAGAAGTACAATACTAAACGGGCTGAGTGAGTCCACTGCTTAGTTACTTTATTGCTCAACATCTTTCGAATGACCGCAAAACAAGAGCATCGAGTTCGGGGGGAGGGGGGGTTGATTACTCCTTGGCTTACTACGAGGACTAGGCAATCCTTCGATCTCTCCCGCTCCTTCCAAAGTCGTCAGAGGTTCTGACGTCGATGGAAGGATCGGGAGAGCTCGAAGGATTGTCTGGAATATTTTGTTTTCTTTAGCATTGAATAAAGTGCGTTTAAGTGATTCCTTCATAATAGTGTATTTTGGCAGTCTTGCTGGTTAGGGATGGATGCTGAAAAACAAGTGTAGACTCTCCTCATTCCACACACTCTCTCGCCTCCCTGACCGGTGAGATAGCACGTGAAATGAGGAGAGTAAGTCTTGCTTTCCGCACTCTAGTTAGCGATGGAGGACGGATGTGAGAGGAATTAGGAAAGATCCAGGCATGTGTGGGAGTGCAGAGAAGTAGTTGACTCACTCAGCCTTCAGCTTGTCCGTATTGTACTTCCATAGTAGGGCTGAAGCCAATGCGTTGAGTATGTCGAGAACGAGAATGAGGTGCAGGTTGAACATGAGAACCTGATGAAGGAATTTAACGTTTTGATGTTTACAAGGAAACATGATAATTACAGGCTAGCACACCTACTGTTGGGGATCATTTGATTTTTTTTCTGGCTCTTCTATGAACTCTTCCTGGATGTAACTCTTATGCACGCAACAGGATAGACTAACAGCTCCACTGTTAGCGATGGCAAGTATTTTTATCTTGATTCGTGCAAAACAGCTCTTAACCAACCTACACTCCACAAATTACTTCACTGAATAAAAACGTACACTCTCGCTATTCGCCGTGAATCCGGAACAATATGCAATTATTCAATTAGTTTTGATCAAATAATATTCGATGTGTGTTTAGTGTAATTTTTGTATCTACAATGAATCTACTGAATACGTGCTCACACTCTCGCTATTAGCTGTGAACCCGGAACAATATGCAATTATTCAATTAGTTTTGATCAAATAATATTCGATGTGTGTTTAGTGTAATTTTTGTATCTACAATGAATCTACTGAATACGTGCTCACACTCTCGCTATTAGCTGTGAACCCGGAACAGTATGGAGTTCTTCCTTCCAGTGTGTCTTTGTAGTAGGCCATGACGGCGAAGAGGATAGTCATTTTAATCTCCCCTCACCCGCTGACACCCCTGTTCACCCCCCCCCCTCTTGAATTGAAAGTGCGGCATATTCGAATGCGCGGAGTGCAAGAATCTCCCCAAAAGTATGCCTACCCTCCTTCCTCTCCTTTCCACCCTCACACGCTTGGGAAATAATATTGTGCTTACACCCTCGCTATTCGCCGTGAACCCGGAACAGTACGGAGTCCTCCCTTCTAGAGTGTCCTTGTAGTACTTATTCCAAGAAGACAAAGCAAGATCGACTAACACCTTTGTTGTTAGTGAAGCAAGGTATGGTTTGCTTCTCTCTTACTATACAACAAGCTATTTGCGAATGTCTCGATACGCTTCTCAAAAGGAAAAAAAAGAAACTTACCCCCTCGCTATTCGCCGTGAACCCGGAACAGTAGGGAGTCCTTCCTTCCAGTGTGTCCTTGTAGTAGGCCATGACGGCGAAGAGGATCGGGTAGACGAACTGGAATGATACGAAATGTTTCTCGCTGGGCGATTCGAGCAACGACGATTTCATAGAACAGGTGATCTGTGAAATCCTCGTTCCACCAACCCAACGTTAGGCAATCTATCATAGAAGTTCGAAAGTTTGTCGTACACCACCAAATTATGCGGTGGGAAACGACATAAGTGCAATGCACACTCGCACCACACCACGAACTTTGCCACTATTTTCCAGGATTTGTATTTTATTTTTGTAATTTCCAAACTAATAGTGGGTAACTATAGCAATAGCAGAAACGATTTATAAACGCAAATAAGTCTAATTCGCAATTTCACGCGCTGGTGCGCACTTTTCTGAACTTGCACTTTTGAAACCCCGCCCCCAACCGTCAACAGTTTCATGTTCGGAACGTTTTAACTCTGTAATAATTAATGGCATTCGCGAAACATATCCATTCTTCCGGGGAACTCCGCAAGTGCCGATATATGAACAAGAATTCCGAATACGGGTATTAGTCTCTTCATTTCACACGCTCTCTCACCGATCAGAGAGACGAGAGAGTGTGCAAAATGAAGAGACGATTATTCATATTTCGAACTCTAAAATGCACTCACAGAAAGACCAATCGCGAACCGAGTGACGAGCATCTGCCATCGGCGACCGTATCGGAAGGATGAGAGGGCGTGCTGAATTGAATGACTCTTTCATGTCATCATAAGGGCAGTGCAAAAATTGAACGGTCTCTTATGTTCCCCTGCTCTCTCGCATTGTCTGCTCGACGAGAGAGCATTGCGAAATGAGATTTTGCACGGCTCCAAATTCGCAAACCTGAGCAGTGATTCCGATGTGCACAATCACAAAGGAGAACACGAGTACTGTGAGGATGAAGCGGAAGATGCACCAGGACTGAAATGGAAAAATCAAACGCTAGATTTCGAATCTTCGATCCACCTCGGAGATCTCTTCCCCTGACCTCTTCATAAATCGTTGAAAAAGTTTGAATCGTGAAAAAAATCGTTCCACCTTTGGAGTTTGCGCATCGCACTTATCACGAGCGATGTAGCGATAGGTCAGTTGTGATGCCTGTAACTTTCATGATTCATACTTTCTTCCAGGAAATAAAAAACATTCGCTAATCAATCTTTGACTCTGCAGGTCACGAGGTTCAACTATCAAACAACTGTTACAGGCAGAATGCATGCACTATTTGTTGAAATACCTAAGCCATTTTCTATTGTACAAAATTTAGCAAGTCACACGGTTCTATCAAACAATCAAACAGCTGTTACAAAATGTGCATAAACCAATTTGTACAATGGTCAAACCTGCATGATTATGAGGCAAATCGAATAGAAGATGATGTAGAAGTAGAGAGCGAAGATGAGCTCCTGATGAAAGTTTTTGCTTTGTTTAGTTCATTGCTTATTATCCACCAGTGAGAATAAGTCTGTGAAAGGGAAACTAAATTGTTGTTTTAGAAAAAAAATTACGCTACTGAGGAAATTTTAGCAGGTAAGCTGTCAATAAAACGTCATCTGTGGTGCGAAAAGACTCAATGACCTCTTTGAAAACATTGCGTAGGCGTGCGCCACTCTGATCAAAACAAGAGAAAAAATCCTGCCAAATCCTTTTTCACTGAACAAACAACTACAAACCTTGGTGACGTTATCAAAGATTGTCCTTCTCAGTGAGTGACGAGCTGTGTAGACGACGAGAATGACGGAGAGGATGGAGGTGAGGATCTGGAATTCGGCACTTTTCGATTGCATAGAACAGGGAGCGATATTTTTTCGAGCGCTCATTTTACAATGCTCTCTCGCAGGTAAAAAAAACGACTAAACGAGAGAGCATAGGTTAGTGAGAGATACAGATCAGCAGGGCACGAAGTTTAACCATCTAACATCTCCGGAAAAAAAAACATGTTATTCTTGAAGGCATGATTTGGCAGAACAGCAAACTTGTTTTTCAATCGAAAATAGCTCAAATCCTCACATAAATCCACTGCAGTGCCTGCAGCGGGACGAGATCGTACAACTCCTCAGCGTACGCACAGTCGGAGTTCATCTGAAAAAAATAGAATGAGCCGTGAAATAGCAAAAAAACGTGAAATAGCTAAGATCGCAGCAATGGCAAAGATCGGAAAGCTATGAGAAACGACACGTCTGCTAGGTTGATGTCTTCATGGGCGATATGACAACAATTCTAAACAAATGTTCAAGATCATGAAGAATACTACGAATGCGAATGAGAGGAGAGAGAGATCTCCGTATTGCTATTCACCATCGTATTGGGGGTGAAACGAAACGGAGATTCAGAGAAATCACCCCGAAATCAGTTTTTGTGGCCTAAAAAATGGAAAAGGCAGTGGAAACGGAGATCTCCCCATTACATGTGGGAGATTTTGCGAATTCGCTTCGAAATATTTTTTACACCGCTACAAAAACCAGGCCTCTCCATAACAACGCTCAGGTGCAATAGGACAAGGAAGAAGGAAATGAGGCTCTGGAACGGCACGTGCGGCAAGAGGAATGCAAATTGCAGGATAGTGAGAGCCTATTTCAGGAAGGGTTTTGCAAGGCGTAAAAATATCGAAGCCTCAAGCATGTTATGACACAACTAGAGAAGTGCCGGGAGTCCTGCACGTTTCCATTCATTCGCGAACACAATTAGAGCGCTGGAAAGTGTCTGACACCCGAGCTAAGCTATTTTGACCCTACGAACGACCTACTAGCGAAGAATGCACAGACTATTTTACACTGAAGCAGCTGAAATAGGTTGTTAGTGAGCAGGATAGCTATTTGCTATTTCTGATATGATTCGAATGGTGCAGAGGTTCTGTAGATACATTGATTCTAACCAACACCTACTCGATACTTCAAAAAATTAACTTGGCGCGAGTGAACAATTCGAATCTGATGTATCAAAACCAATCTGAACCCAAAGCACATGAAATAGAGACAAAGTTAAAGTGAGTCGCGTTCCTGCTCAATCGGGAGCAATTGTATTAGAGCGCCGGACAAGAGTCTCAGCTCCGTGATAAGCTGTTTTTGACGCTAGGTTCACTCAGTCTGCAGAGTTAACCCACAACTGTTCTTCTTACACTTTAGACGCTTTGGCACGTGCCATACAATCGAAAATAACGAAACAAGACGAAACGAGTACTAGCGTAATACTCTGACTACTCTACACTGGAGCAGCAGAGATAGGCTACTACTATTCTTCTAACGCCCTACACGCATTGATACTACTTCGCACGCAGATATGGGTGTTAGATACGCCTATCATGTGAGGATTCTGTTTTCGAATATAGACAAGGGTGATCTTTCAGTTTGATCAAGAGACAATGTTTTGAGGGAAGCATAAGGGCATTGAAAGTGCAAATGTATTAGCTGCAGTAGGGAAGTAAAATTTTCCCAGAAAGAGCCTACGTAATTCAGGGAACAGTGAAAATGAGAGACTAGCAAAAACTGATTCCCCAAACATGCTAGTTTGCTCAGAAGCAGACGAAAAAAGTGGTCATGAGAAAGGTAATTCTCAAAACTAGAAACGAGAGTCTGTCATTTGAGAATTTGTTCAAAAGCGACTTTACCCTGGACGTGTATGAAATGAGCTATCAAATTGTATCTGCATTTCACTCTCATTTTTCTCCCAGTCATGCGCTTCAAGAGGAAAAAAGTTGTTACTGGAGAATTAATTCTCTCTCGGAGATCAAAGTCCGAATAGTTATTGTTGTGCATCCTCGTGTGAGCTTATTTACAGCTTGCTGTGGCGTGGTAGTGGAGGGACGGCGAGTAGTGATGGAACTACTTTATCTTCTTAGACGGGAGAAATAAACAGACGACTAGCTGGGGCGAGAACCACCAGACTACTCACGAAAATCGGCCACGCGCGAAATGTACCGCGCGTGGAAACTACCGTATGCTAACAATCGTGGTGAGAGTTATTACCAAACGAATGAGTGCGGTGGGTCACACTCATGATTGACTATTAATTAATTCCTATACAACACCTCCCCTTCAAGATTGGCATTGCCGATCTTCAAAATACAAAAACTGGGGAAAGGAGGTGAGGTGAGGGCGTAGCACAGGGGATGGGGTTACTGCTTCATCATCATTGTGCTCGTCTTCTTCTGAGGCTTGCCCTCAAATCTCTTGAAGTCGCGATGGTCGACGATGGAGACAACGGAATCATTCCGTTCCATGAGATTCTTGTCCTCATTCTCATTCAGTTCCTCTCTGAACTCCTTTGTCTGAATTGCATTCAGCTCCTTGCGACTACTCATTCCAATAGACGTGGTCTCGGGAAAGTCCCGCTTCACTCTCTCAGAGTCTCGCTTGTCCTTCTGGAGCGCAATCTCATTGACAATTCCATTTTCATTAGTCACAGGTGCAGGGACCTTGACTATCAACTCGGGTTCCTTGTGGTCTTGGGACGAGCCCACTTCACATTGATCAATCTCCTTCGCCTCGGATCCGTTGTGGTCTCGGACAGATTCCGCTTCACATTCGATCTTGACGAAATTGATCTCCTTCACAGCCTCGGGCGCACTTGCCTTGACTGAATTGTTGGGCTTCGCCTCGGGCTCACTTGCCTTGACGAGACTCCCATTCGCCTCGGGTGCCTTGTGGTCTCGGGACTTTCCCGCTTCACAGTCCACCTTGACGGTTTTCTCATTCGCCTCGGGTCCTCTGACCTTGACGAGTTGGAGAAGCTTGATGAAATTCTTGCCCAGGAGGTTCATGCGACCGTGTGTAACGTACACGTCGCTGGTAGCTGACACGCCACCGTACTCCATTCTAGCACAGAATCTTCCTCTCAGCCTCAGATCATCTCCATTCGCGCACTTCACTGTGCCGCGATCACGCTTGCAGTCTGGTCTTCCGAGCTGCTTCCACGTTTCATCGGAGACGATCGTGATATCTGCTCCAGTATCGATCGCCATGGACGCTGACAGTCCGTTGATCTCCACCTGGATACGGTAACTGGATGCACTCACATCTCCCAGAGTTACCGTGTTGACCTTCTTGGTCTTGTTGCACATTCGGGCGAGGTGACCCTTCTTGCGACAGTTGTTGCACCTTGATGAGCGGAACGGGCACTCGAAGCTCAGATGCTCCTCTTTGCCACAGCAATAGCATGCTTTCTGTCCATCCTGGACCGATCCCTCACTGCTTGAACTACTGTATCTCTTGTGCTGCTTGTTCTTCTTCTGCTGTCTGGATCTACTGTCCACATAGTTCACTTGTCTGCTCGACTCCGTGATCGTACGCGAGTCCTTCTTGAGCTGAGACAAATCGTTGTAAACCGAAAGTAGATCGTCCAGCATGCAGTCCTTGCCCTTCTGCTTGGCTGTTTGCATCATCTTCAGATGTACATCTGAGTATCGAGGTAGATCAAGCGAGTGCAGGAAGGTGAGAACCTTCCACTCATCGATCGATGCTTGACTGACTTGTGCGTTCTCCACTGTCTGATTGACACGTGCCGCGAGAACTCGCACGTCCTCGATGTTCTCTCTGCTCATTTTCAGATCGAGCATTGTACGTCTTCGATCGAAGATCGACGTGTTGTCGCCAAACAGCGTCAGCATCTTGTCCTTGACCTGCTCGAGCTTCATATCGATCCATTTAGTGGGCGCGATGGACTCAGAGAAAGTCCTTTCCACAGACATGCTGACGTGTCTGATCAGGAGTCTGACCTTCTTCACATCACTCCACTGTTTGAGATCGATCTCGAAGATGTCCTCGTGTCTATTCCACCACCTCTCGAAAGTGGATCCATCCTCCGGGGAGTACACGAACTCCTGGATGCGTGATTCGATCGCGTCGAGAGTAGTATTCGACAGCTCAGTAGATCGGGACGCGGCCTGGTTCTCGCTCTGTTTCTTGATAATCTGGGCCATGCTGGCCACCAGAGCCTTCAAGTCGTCCATTTCCGTCATTGTGTTGATTTCGTCAGAGCTCAATTACTTCCCTTCAGTATTGATTGCCAATCAATAACCGGGCTGAGCGTCCAGCTGACGAAATACACAAGTTGTTGATTTCTCCGCCGCTATTCTCCTCCTTGGCAGCCTGCGCCTCACAAATCACAGTTCTCGACCGGCGAGTCAACTGTCTCGATTTGTCACCCTGACGAAATTCAGGTTTCAAGCTCCCTTGCTGCGTAAACAACAAGATCTACGCTAACCACTGACGAAATTCGAAAATCGGGCAGCACTTCCCCCTTATAAAAGGGTTTCTCAGGCTTTAGCTACTCTGTTGGCACGACCAAACAGGATCTACGCTAGGCTGCCCACCACCAAACACTGACTGGCTCGCCCAGAAAGTGTAAACTCACGAGTTCTGCTTGATCCTGAACGCCAATTTGTTGTGTATCCTCGTGTGAGCTTATTTACAGCTTGCTGTGGCGTGGTAGTGGAGGGACGGCGAGTAGTGATGGAACTACTTTATCTTCTTAGACGGGAGAAATAAACAGACGACTAGCTGGGGCGAGAACCACCAGACTACTCACGAAAATCGGCCACGCGCGAAATGTACCGCGCGTGGAAACTACCGTATGCTAACAATCGTGGTGAGAGTTATTACCAAACGAATGAGTGCGGTGGGTCACACTCATGATTGACTATTAATTAATTCCTATACAACAGTTATCAATTTCTGAGCCTGGCAGCAGGGCTTCCACTGCTATTCTTTTTGGGATAACATCAACGAATCATATTGTGGAGTGGTTCTCTATACCTATTTCGGAATACACTTCAGATATTCTACCTGTTTTTCCTCTCCTGGGACTGTTTGCGAATTATTAACATTTTCATCTCGGGTGTGTATCCGAAGAGAAACACGAATAAGTTTATCAAAGTTCTCAAAAAGCAAATTAGTCTTTGATCTCTCCAACATCTTTCTAGATCATTTATTTCCCAATGAGATGGGAAATGTTTTCACATCACCCGTTGAATCAGCTTCCAAGATGACTAGGCGATGAATTCCTCCTTTCGACGTACGCGGGTTTCATTTTCTCCCTTTTCCCCGCTCATTTCCTCGATTTCCCTTATGTAATGGCGCAGAACGATGCTACCACCCGTCAGGTATTGATTATTTGGTACTTGTGGAGTTCATATCTCACCATCCACCCCAACCACCAACCCTGGTTAGGGCAATAGAATGAGTGAAACATATCCGTTCTTCCGGGGAACTCCACAAGGGCCGATTATTTTGACACCACTTTTATTCAGATTAATCGCTCGCTTAATTTCAGTCCTACTTCGGTTTCTATGCCGCAATATTCATGCAAGTTGCGCTGTCTCTCGCCGTTTGCATTACCATTGCTGTTCTGTTCTTCACTTCTAAGACAAAGGATCTCGAAGTTGAAATGGTGCGTTTCATCATTCCATTTTCGTCAAATTATGCGTTTATTTATCAGATTTGGGACTAGGTCGGATGAGAACCGACTGGATGAGAACCATTTCCGAGCGTTCTCATCCGACCGAGTGCCGTCAAAATACACGTTTACTTATCAGATTTACATGGATATCGCAACGGCCTTGTCTGAATATGTTCTTATAATTGCTGGAGTTGCAATATGGTACAACAGTGTGCCGGTGCTACGAGTATTTCAGATATCAGTGGTAGGACTTATTCATTCTCCTGTCATCAGGTGTCCTCAAAGTCGCAACCACTGGCACAATGGTGTTCCGGTGGTAAACATGGGAGCCACAGAATGTTGTGATCAATCGATATTTGCATACAGTATCGAAACGACGGCTCTCAGAGAATCTATTTCTCTGGTTTCTCAAAAATAAAAGTACGCTAACTTGTGGCCTATTAGGTGAAAACTCTCCTCTTTTTCCATTGTCTCTCATTTCCACCTAATAGGTCACCTAATAGGGCCCTATTAGGTGATATTAGGTGGCCTTTTAGGTAATCTTGAGAGAGTATGGGAGATGAGGAGAGTTTCACCTAATAGTTTTCACCCTTTCACCTACAAGTTAGTGTACTATTTGGTTTGAGAAACCAGAGTTCGAATGCACATTTCAGATCTTCTACCTCTTCTTCCTTCTCGGGGACTGTATGCGCATCGTGGAAATTTTGATTGCGAGTAAGTCTTACTTACTAGGGAACGGCAAACGTAGGCCCTCAGTCATTGATATTCGCTATCACACGTCGATGTACACCCGTCAGGGGATACTCAAACCGTTTTCGAAAGTTTGGATTTTTTTGTTACTCAACCTGCTCTCACTAAAAACTGACAATCCTTGCAGGCAAGCACTTGGATTTGCACATTTATGTCTTGGCCTATGTGCTGATTTCCGTTGCTCTTCTGGGTAAGACTCAAATATTGCGTTGAAATTTTGTTGTTGTTGTTATGTTAGGGATGCGTTTCAGAACATTTGGAAACTTTTTTATTAGTATTCCTAAGCGCGAGTTCTCAAACGTCAAATTACCGAGACGATCTTTGGCATTTCAGTCTTTGCTCTCTACAAGACGTCCTCGATGCGCGTGTGGTTCCTGGAGGCGAAGAGTCGAAGGATCTATACTCCTACGCCACTACGCGTCTACGCGGTTGCGCCTCCGCCGCGCGTCGCGTCGTGTCCGGAGCTGCGCGTCGCGTGTCCGCAGTCGCGCGTCGCGAGCGGTTACGGCAGCGACTCATCCTACACGACGGCTCCGGAATACCCACTCGCTTGAATGTACAGTAACCTGCTTCTGCAATAAATATTTGCCATAAAGCCCTCAAGTTAATCTAGAGAAACAAAAGCCCACAATTGTGGAAGCGATAAGTGAGTCTGTTGATGTTGAAGTCTCGTTATTCAATGTTGGACTTATGTGAGTTTCTAATCGAGACAAAGAAAACAAAAGGAGACAAAATATCAAATTGTCTCTTGTGTTGTTGAAGGCTCGTGATTGATGAAGCTAAAACAAAGCCAAAACGGGAGAAAAACAAATTGAGGCTACATTTCGATGTCTGGGCTCCTAACGAGTCTCATTCAACCTCAGCCAGGCCAGTTCGGTGCAAAACATTCCCCAGTGCACCCATCACATTACGAATTCCGTCATTTCAACTAGGTTTTTGACATTTCAATCTTCCCACTCACGAGCTACTTTTTTTGCTTCACTTTTTGCTTGTCTCAGTTTCTTTGGTGGGAGTTTCATGAACTTCTCCTTTTGATTCATTCCCTTCAAGGGATCTACCTGACGCAAGACCCAGTTCTCTGTACTTCATAGCAAATATTTTCCCCTCAAGGTCATCAAAAAAGATGGTGGAGATGTTACTCCGGATACAAACTAGAGTTTCCTTTACTTCCTCGAGTCTTCAAGACAAAGCTGTGTTGTTGCACCCGCGTTGCACTCTTTTTAAAATCCTTAATATCTTCATGCCTTCATTAGCTATCATCCGCACCAAGATATTCTAGGAATAGCTTCATAATTCCCATGTCTGTAACTGATACATCACGTCTCCTCATTTCATTCGATCTCTCATCGGTCAAGTGATGAGAGATCCGGCATAATAGAGATACGAATTTGCCTCCGATGCCTTAACTATTATTCGAAATGTCGTCTTTTTATTTCGCACCCTCTCTCGCCGCTCTGACCGGTGAGAGTGTATTGAGATACGATTCGTCCCAGTTCTCCGATGTCTTAACCCTGCTCCGTTGCTCCCTACATTCCCTGTTTCTCCCCCTAATACTGCGAATATCGAACAATAGCCTCGCGTCTCTCACCGAATCTCACATGATTTCAACGAAATGTTGTGCTAGGGCGTACCCGCGGTGAGTCCAGTAATAGCCTCTCACCACTGACTTTGTGACCAGAGGCGTGTGAGAGTTCGAAGCGTTGAACTCTAGTTGAACCCTAGACGTGTTAGGCGTGTACCCATGGCTAGGCCAGCAATAGCCTCTACAATCTGACCACTGACTGTGAGAGACGTCGAGGAGCTGAACTCATCAATGTGCGGAACTTAGGAATCCCTATTTCTTTGTCTTTCGCTTCTCCCTCTCAAAAGAGGAATTTCATAAACGGCTCTTAAGAGCAAGTTCGATCGCCCTCAGAGCTTGCACGCAAACCACAGTGACCATAACGTCTAAAATGAACTCTAGTGTCAAGGCGTGTTAGGCTGCTTGTACCCTTGATTTTATCTCTTTTCTGACCACTTCCTTTGCGACCAGTTCTGCGTGAGAAGTCGACGCTCTGAAACCTAGTGTCAATTATTGTTCGATAAATTAGTCGCCGTCTCTCAATTTCCCATGCTCTCTCGTCGGTCAAAAGAGACCGTTTATCGAACTCTAGTGTACATAATAGCTAGGCTGCGATGTGAATAGACTTTTCTCACGCTACGTCTCGTTTCGATGACCTCACGAGTGTGAATTGTGTGCCTGGCATGCGCCTGATTTCGGCTAGACCCAAACCCCAGAAGTTCGTCTTTGCAGTATTGCAGTTTCTCGTAGTTCGCGTTCTAGTTTTTTCCCAGTACTGAACCCTGACGAATCTGCAAATAGAATTGAAGTAAGCTCTAATGAACTTAGCAAGATGGGATGCAAGGCCATTCCCGATGTTTGTTTGAGGATCCCGATTAGGGTTGCCGGAACGAATTCGAATTCGAATACGTCGAACACTTTGCATACGCGAATCTCTCCCGTTCGAAGTTGAAGGAGGCGTGTATGCAAAATGTTCGAAGTCTTCGAATTCGAATAGGAAGGTTTGAAGACTTGTTAGTATGCAAATTGACGAGAATGATCGCCGGCCTCCATTTTGGGCGCGCTATCTCGCCTTCTCTAACCACTCTCGTCTTCGAACTTCCAATTCGAAGTCTTCGAACACTTTGCATACGCGCCTCTCTCCCGTTCGAAGTTTCGAAAGGGAGGGAGGGAGGGAGGAAGCGGGTTCGAAGTCTTCGAATTCGATCTTGCAACCCTAATCCCGGTGATTGCAATCTCTGCCTGGATGCCCTGGGAATCTCTCGCTTCTCATTTCACGTTTCTCTTTCGCCCTTCTCATTTCACTGTTTGCGAGAAGGGGACCTATGCAATAGAAGAAAGGTCGTGAATCCTTTGATGTGAGGCTTGTGCTTACACTTCTGAACCTTCTCACATGCTTTTTTTGTTTCTTGGAGTTTTGAGTATCTCTTTCACGTTGTCACTGCCCTTTCTGGACTGCATTTCGTAACATTGCATTTTCTCAGTCCTCTTTTCCAAATGAACGATTGGCCCAGATGAAGAAACATGCTTATTTCGCGCAGTTGCCATCCATTCAATGATTCCTAGCACTTATTGTGTCTGCTTTCTCGCTTCTCTCCATGATGAAAACGGCTATAAGATGAGCTGTAAGATCCTTCAGATGAATTCTGACTGTCCTTTCACTTTCAAAACTTTTCGAATCCCATTTTCGTTTTTCCTACTATGTCTTTTCCTGATTACATTTCGAGACTTGGCATTCTAACAAACTCAGTCTTTCTCTCCAAATGACCGATTTTCCCGAATGAAGAAAGAACATCATTTATCGTATTTTCCGTCCCTCCAGAGCGTCCTTGCGCTTCTTACATTTTCGCACCAAGACAATCACATCAGATGAATTCCGACTGTGCATACGCGGAGGAGCTATACGACCTCGCTCCACTACAGGCTCTGCAGTGGTTCTATGTGAGTTTCGAAACAATTGTGCACTCAAAAAGCATAGGGCCAACCTCTTCATAGGAGTGATTAGAGTGATTGCGGAAAATGAATCAGGGAGTCAACACTTCTCCGAAGGGGTGATTGTATTTTACTCATTCCTGAAGTGAGATTGTCTGATGCTGGGGGAAATGTCGGATAATGACGGTTGTTAGGCATTTTACCAGAGTGATATAGAAGTACCGAAACTATTTTCAAGATCTGCACCTCCACCGCCTCGATCATCCTCGTGTTCTACTCGGCCAGGCACTGCATGCGCAGGACGATATTTGAGAATGTTACGAAGGTATTTGAAAAGGCCGGAACTTCTTTATCACAAACTCCTAAGCTTTATCATAATGGATAGCTGTATGGTTTTACTATGGGTAGCATATTTCGAAATAAGATCATCCCCGTGTGCTACTCAGCCAGACACTGCATGCGCAGGACGATATTCGAGAATGTGACTAAGGTATTGGGGAGAATGCACAGATTTCGCTTATTTTCCGTCGATAATATCGAATTGGATCGGGGTTGCTTGTCGGCAAAAATCAAAAAGGGATGGGAAAAGGAAACCATCATCCTCGTCGGTAATGGGGTATTGGGGAGAATTGGAAGGTAATGAGAAATGAGTATGAGTAGAATTGGAAGGTATTGAGTAATGAGTGTTCTACTCAGCCATGCGCTGGACGATATTTGAGAATGTGACTAAGGTGGGACCAACCATCTTTTGAGCCTAGTCGACTTGACATAGTCCTTTAGAAGGTCGTAGCTTCATAATAGTGCCATAAACAGAGAAACCAGAAAGTTGTCTTTTACTCTGCCAGACACTGCATGCGCAGGACGATATTTGAGAATGTTACTAAGGTATTAGATAATTGAGAGACCGGAACTTCATTATCACAACTCCCGAGCTGCATCGTAATGGTAGACTGTACGATTTTGCTATGAAAGCATCTGATCGTAATAGGAAAAAGGCAAATTTGCTGTCATTCATTCAATAACGTTACTCAGGAGCTCATCATCTCCCTCTACTTCTTCATCGTCATCTACTCGGTTTGCTTGATTCTCTCGCAGGTTTGTACTAGAGATTGCTTGGAAAGAACCTACTCTCCTCATTTCACACACTCTCTCGCATATCTGAGTAGTGAGAGTGTGGGTGAAGTGAAGAGGTCTTTCATTGCCAAGAACACTTTGTTTTTTTTTGTACTTTGTCTTGTTCTCTGTTAGTGACTTTCAGAGATCCTGGTCTAGACAGACATCAGCTGAAGTGGAAAACAAGCAAAAAACAAAAAAAAATCGATTAAAAAATACTGCAGATGTCTCAACTCATCTATCGCTACAGTGCCCGACAGAAGTGCGATGCGCAAGTGCCCAAGGTCATTGATTTTTCACATTTTTTCAGCCAGGTCAATTGGAGTAATGCATTGTCATCGAACTTATTTCATCTTTATCAGACTAGATAGTAGCTTACGAAATACTAGAGTTCGTAATACGGGGCGAGTAATTCGGACCCGAGCGGGTAGGAGTGGAGCATGAGAATTACCCGGGATAATGGAGAATTAAAATGTAGTGGGAATTCGCGTTATCCCGGGTAATTCACTCTTTTTGCGGGTACCCGATGTCCCGGGTAGCGTTACATTTCAAACTCTACGAAATACTGTTTCATTCTTGCAAGGAGATGGATGACTTGATTAGATTGGATTTCCTTCTCCTTTCGTAGGAGAATTGGAGTAATGCATTCTGATGGTCTTATTTGCAGATATGGTGCATCTTCCGCTACATCCTCACAGTCGTCGCTTGCTCCTTTGCGATACTTCACATTGGAATCACCGCTCAGGTTCGTGTATTGTGCAATTCAAATGCTCAGCTTTGATAATACTGCGTTTAGCGCCCAATGCGGAACATTTAATTCGCTAGTGCATTATTGATTATCCATAAATTTTCAATCTTCTCGGATATTGCTAATAGATCTCGTAGGAAACGACTAAGCACATTAGCCAAGGTCTGAGAGCCCTGCAATCAATAGCTGAAAATCTACAGGGTGGAATAATAAACGGAACGGTTAATTTTTTTGCGATAACTCAATTATTCTTTTTCTAGACCTTAGTTGCGCGCTGTCGCGTAATTCTGATTCTGCACATCGGAATCACTACTCAGGTTGATGATTCTTTTTTTCAAGCACACCTGGAAAGTACACAGGTTTAGCGATCTCGCATTTCTCAAAGTGAAAAACCGAGAGAGTGTGTGAGTAAATGAGAGATCATGAGTGTGTGTACACCTCTACCGCACAATATCTCGTATCTGCGGTCCATAAGATCCAGATATATCTAATTGCAACAAGAAGAGCAAACGAGGAATGAAACACATTCTTCCAGCACGGCCTCTCCGCTTTCCGCTTCGGCAAGAGGGCGCAGAATAGACTTATTACACTGAGCTCAGCACAGCGTTCCAACATTTAGTGTTCCGATAGTTTCGTTCGCTTCCACCCTATCATCAGGCTTTTTGACGGCTCCTTTTAGGATAATTGCGTCAATTTCAGCACGGTCTCTCAGCTTTCCGCTTCGGCAAGAGGGCGCAGAACATTGTTGCGAGAATTGCTATCATTCTATCAGTGAGTCAACTATTTACAATCCCGACTGCGTACTAGATTTCGAAATACGGGTCGCCGTCTCCTCATTTCGCACACGCTCTCGTCTCTCTCGCCGGTGAGATCGTGTGTGAAGTTAAGAGACGGTTACCCGTATTTCGAACTCTAATTTTAACGCCCTTTTCACTGTTTATTGGCAGACGTTCATGATTCAGAAGCAAGGAAGAATCAGAGAGACGGTGATGGGACGTTTAGGAACTCGCGTTCAGGAACCCTCGATATGCGACGTTTAGAAACCCCTATGAGACAGGGGAGGGAGAGTGGAGACAAAGGAAAAAGGGGTTCCTAAACGTCACACATCGGTTGCTCCTAAACGTCCCATCACCAGAGAAACTATTCCAGTTCCTCTACCCGGCCATCTACGGAGTCATGGCGTACTACAAGGACACACTGGAAGGAAGGACTCCATATTGTTCCGGGTTCACGGCGAATAGCGAGGGTGTCAGTCTTTAGAGTCTTCTTTGTGTTCAAAGAGTGATTACCTTCATAGATTATGGAAAATTACGTCACTATTTCAAACAGTCTTTGGCTGAGGGAAGATAATTGGTTACTTGTGGAGTTCACCGGAAGAGAGTCTATTAACCATCCATCCACCTCCACCAACTCTGCTTAGTGCAATACAAGTTATAGAACGAGTGAAACACAAGTGTTCTTCCGGGGAACTCCACATGTGGCGAAAATATTTGTTTTCAAACTCAAATTTTTCACCGAATCACGCAGTCGTCGGTTAGGAAAACGAGCTCAAAAGTGCAAATTCAGGTTCTCATGTTCAACACCTATTTGGTCCTCGTCATGGACATTGTCAACGCTCTTGCATCGATCATCCTGTGGTACTACAACAAGAATAGATTGAGAGCGGAGTGAGTCAATCCTTTGAATGTCACGAGCACTCAGGCTTCCATATTGGGCGCGTGTGCAAAACGCATCAAATCCTCTTCCATGTCTGAATTCCTATGAATCGCAAACGTTTTTGGCCACACGTGCAACCAACTAAAAAACAAAAATATAAAAAAAACTAAAACAAAAACAAATATAAAAAAAACTAAAAAACAAAAATGAGATTAAAATTATTCAACATGAAAAGCTGCATAGCATCGAAAATGAGAATAGTAACATATCGTCATTATTCCAGACAATCCTACGACCTCACCCTCTCCTTCCACCGAAGGCAGAATCTCTACGCCATGAGGCAATTCATGCCCATAGCTACGCTCTACGCAGTTGTTTATCTCGTGTTCTTTGGTAATTATAATTATATTAATTAGCTAATTAACAAATTTTTATATTTTTTAGTTACGGTCTACTTCGGGCAGCAAATCAAGTCGAGCATGAGTCCGGGATGGTACCTCTTCACGAGTGCGGTCGCTAATGTGAGTTCTAAAATATTCCAAGAATTACATCGCATTACTTTTACCGACGTTTTCCTAGAAAGAAAACATGTACTTACTAGCCTCTAAACACGAGTGTAGTTGCCGACGTCAGTGGTTAGGCCGGACTAGAAAATTCAGAGTACATAATGATGACGTAGAAGGTGATTCCCCACTACTGCCCCTTGTCAGAAACACATTCCAAAAAAGAGTTTTTAGTTGAATTCACTCAAATATTTAGCAGACTAGTCATGTGATCATTGACTGAATTTGAATCATCAGGTGATTCCTCACTACTGCTTCCTCTGTCCGCTCATTTTCCTCATTCTCATAAGAAGAGGTCGATACGAGAGAACCTCACACGTGCACAGCATGCTGCGGAGTGAGAAGAATCCTGATCAGGTGAGATTTGCAGGGCACTAGACGGAAGGAGAACATTCATATAATCTGGATAGAACCTAATTAGGGCGAGAGAACAACAGTTATGCAATAGACGGAACATGCAAATGGTTCTCATCCAGTAGGTTATCATCCAAATGTTCCGAGCTAGTCCCGACACTGTAAACGATCAGAGATAAATGAACTCGGAAAGACGATGAAATAATCATTTCCAGATCTATTTCGGTGCTCTGAGGGATCAATGGAAATAACTGAACAACGTCGCAATACTCTGCGCTACATTCTACTACATCATCAAGTTATCATTATCTCTTCTTCAAAATATCATTCGTTCTCTCTTATTCGTTCATTCACAACAATATTAAAGTGATCTTATTTATTGAATGAAATATGCTATTATATCACAGATTAATTGACTTTTGCAATATCATTGATAAATACAGATGAGTTATCACTTCCACTGTTCTTTGAGCGCAGTGAAGTATTCCGAAGCGCACTGAAATGATTACTAATTTTAATTATTTAATTTGAAAATCACAACCTTTTCCACGTTGTTCTCCGTCTTAATGATGCCTTTCACGTGAGAAATCCTCTTGAATCTGCCCAATTTGATGAGAATTGTGAACAGAAGTGGACAGAATAGACAGTAGTGGGGAATCACCTGAACGAACCAACTCATTCGATTTTTTCGCATCAAGTGGAGAATAATAGAGTTCGAAATACGGGTAATCATTTCACACACTCTCTTGCTTGTCAGATAGACGAGAGAGTGTGTGAATTGAAGAGACGATTACCCGTATTTCGAACTCTAGAGAATGTATACTCACATTGCACACTGCAGCCGTGAAGGTATACCACTCAGGGCTCATACTGGACTGGAAGTGCTGGGCGACTGTGTTTGCCACTGAAATAGGGTTTTGAATCATTTTTTAGGAGTTTTGAATCATGTTTAAGGTTCAAAATACCGTAAAAGACGAAATAGAACACTGCATGGAGCACTGCGATGGGCATGAACTGTTGCATGGCGTAGAGGTTCTGACGGCAATGAAACGAGCGAGTGAGGTCGTAGGATTGGCTAAATCGTCATTATTTTTCCTTCCCACTTCTTTGATCTCTACCCAACTAAACCACTTTGATTTGAAAGAAGTATGGGAAATGAGAGTGGTAGAGTTAGAGTCTGGTCTAGATATCCAAGAAGTGCCGAATATTTCAGTGTTTCTCCGTAAACTAACCGGCCTGATTCGGCTCGAAGCCGGTCGGTGTTGTACTTCCAGAGTAGAATTGAGATACCAGCGTTGAGGACATTCAGGGCAAGAACTGCGTACATGTTCCAGAAGAGAATCTGTAAAAGAAAATTTACTCTTCTTCTCTTTCTTTCTTCTTTCAACTTTCAACTTTTCAACTTTTCTTCGAAATTTTTCAACTTCTGCCAAGATTTGTTATGAACTTAGAAGCCATGGGTGTTTTACTAACTTTTTACTTTTTTACTTGTAAAGAGCCTTCTCAAGCTTTTCGCGCTCTATTCACATAACTTGAATTCATGCACTACTTACCCTCTCACTGTTTGCCGTGAACCCAGAGCAGTACGCGATTCGACCCTCGAATGTTTCTTTGTAGTACGACCAGACGTAGAAGATTATTGTGTATACGAACTGAAACACTTTAAACTTTCATTTCTCCATTTTCTTGTCAGAGTGTTCAAATTTATGAGAAAGTAATCGATGACTTCAAACGCACAGCAACTGCTATTGAGAATCTTCCCCAGAACAACTGCGCTCTTTTTCCGAAGTGAAAGGAGGAGAGGGTGTGCTGAAAAGAGAGTTGGTGAATATTCAACAGCCACGTGGTTCGAAGATCTGCTCAGCCCGATAAGTAACACGAGAACTGATAGCTAACAGAGAGCTACTGAACCCGATCTCACAAACTCTACAGTAAAGAGCCTGATGTTATCAGTATCTTCACGGTTTCACTTTGAGGGCCTTACCTGGAAAGTGATTCCAAGGTGGACGAGAACGAAAGAAAAGGCGATGACAGTGATAATGTAGCGAAATCATAATTTAACAATCGTGAAAACACTCGATTTGAATCACCTTTGGAACCTGCGTATCGCACTTGTCACGTGCCGTATATCGATAAATCAGCTGCACTGTCTGTAAATGAATTTATGTAGAATCACCTAGTATCCAAGATGTTTTCGATTCATTCAGGCATGCACTAATATAATCGATTACCAGCATGATTACGAGACAACCAGAGTAGGCGATGTGGAAAAAGCACTGAGATATGATTAGTTCCTGAATCAATCAAAGCTCGATAAGATTTAAGTGCGTGATGAGTTGTCATTGCCCCTCTTTTTCTCTCATGTGTAATATCGCAATGTTGAATTTTTCAGATGCGATCTTTTGTGACCCCGGTTTGTTTTGAGACTATAAAGAAATAAGAGAAATGGGGTGTGTAAGATAAAGCCCAAAGCTATATAAAAAAAGATTTCACCCACCTTTGTAACATTCTCGAAGATTGTTCGCTTCAGAGAATACCGAGCGATGTAGACAGCTAAGCTGACAGCTATGATTGAGATGATTAACTGTAATTATTTCAGATATCCAACGTTGAAATTCTTGTAATTAAAATATTCTGAAATGCACTGAAACATACGTAATACCACAACAATGCATGCATTGGCTGGAGATCGTACAGCGCCTCTGCGAAGGCACATTCGGAGCTCATCTGTCAATGAGTGAACTACTTGATTCGATTTCTGAAACACAAAAGTTTGGCACTCCTGCACTTTCCCGGACAACTAAAAATATTCCCCATAACCTCCTCCATCGCCGACCACCAACCCTGCAGGGAACCATTCTATTTAGGGAATTGTTGAAACTCATTTGATTTTCACCCTATTGTCCGGGAAAGTGCAGGAGCGCCAAAAGTTTGACTAAGATATGTGGCAAAAAGTGCAATCGATGGTTGGGTTGCATTGCTATCTCAACATTTTTCTCTCCAGCTAGAGATGAAAATTAAGGGTTAGGCATTTCGACGATTTCTGCTCCTTGAAAACTCGATATTCTCGTGACAGGCTGGGCGTTTGGGCGAAAATTTTAAGGTCAGACAAAGCGAGAGAGCATGGAAAAGCGAGAGACCGTAAAATTTTCGCCCAGCTCTGTTAGGCATTAGTGGTAAAAAGTAATTGCAGTGTTGCAGAAATTGCATAGTGCATAGGGTTGGAAAACAAGTATTGAATCAGCATGCAGCATTCACTTTCCCTTGTCTATTTTCGATTTGAATTATCGAAAAAAAGAATAAATCTATTGCATATAAAGCGTTTCATACCCGGCACAATGAAAGAATGTCCAGACAATGTTGAAAATCGAGCAATTAGTAAGTCATGGCATAGATAAGAAGCAGTATCAGTGATATCAACGGCATCCTCCCTCCACTCGCTCCCGTGCATTCAATTGTAATTCATTTTTTAATTCGAGAAGAGAGATATTTACAACCCGATTCAATAAAAGAATGTACAGACAGTATTGAAAATCGAACAATTAGAAGGTCAAAGAGTAGACAAGGAGTAGCATCAGTGATAACATCGTCATCTTCCCTCCACTCGCACCAGTACATTCATCAGTCGTACACGAGCATGAAAAGTCAAGGTCTCCGGTGCAGTCGTCTGCCTCGATTGCCTGATAATAATAATATTATTAATAATAATAATAATTTATTCATGTCATTTATTTACATTATTATTATTATCCTCGAGTGCCTGAATTAACTATGCGTTCAGATAAACTATTCTCTTTTCAATCAAATGTCAAAATCGAAATGGCAAATAGTTTTCGGAATATTAGTTATTTGTGAAACACATATGTTGGGTATGAAGCACATAAAATCATGATTTTGTCTTTGTTCTTTCACACTGTCACGGTTCACGGGTATGAATCCATCCGATAAATATTATTCTGAAATTATGAAGAGTACCAACTCACATTGATCCTCGCGCAATCCGCCTCTGACATGCACGTTCGTCCGAAGACCTACAATGAATCTATCAATCAAACAATTCCACACCCAACCATCCCTCGTTTTTGAAGTAAAATTGCAGTCAAATTCCTGATTTGGGACCGTTTTATTTGTCTCTTTATCTTGCATGAAATCAGAGGTGTTTTTTGATGAAAATTTTCAATTGGAACGATTTTTACTCATTACCTTTCCATTATTGTCCTTGATCAAATCAATGAAGGTCACGTCGTCCTGAGCGGCGACGTCGAGAGTGTTGAAGAAGGAGACGTCCATGGATTTCTGAAACATTTTAAATCAATTTCTTATCCGCTTTAACAGAAACAGAGCAGTAATTTGGGCGAAAGGAGTAGAGAAGTTGAAAATAATAGCAGTGCGCGAATTATTAAAGCGAAATCCAGTTTATAGGTAAAAAGTCAAGAAAAAAGAAGGGCGTTGAAGAAGGAGACGTTCATTGATTTCTGGCAATTTATTTGTTCTAACCTTTTTGAAAGCCGATTTTCGAAATCTAAGTCCCGCAGGACACGAGTACGGGGATACCTTTACGTATTTTTCTTTCTCTCTTGTTTCTCTATATATCAATAACATGGTCTCAACTCCTAGTACGTTTTCATGATACAGTGTTTTAGATTTTTACAGAAACTTGTGTAAAGGATTGAAAAAACGAAAAACAAAAAAAACTCACAAAGTTCACGCATCTCGTTAGATTCCCGTGGCACTCCAACACTCCCATATCATAGTTGGAGGTGTACGCGCGGATGAGCATCCCGTTCTGAAAACACACTCTATTGTAGTTATTCAGAGGCGACTATGCAATTAGTTTCTTAATAATTCAAGATCAGGACAGGATAGACACATTGCACCATTAGGAAAGTAGTTCTGAACAGATACATCGAAGATTTCCCAGAATTTGCGAATGACGAACCTTGCAGTTAATTTCGCAGCAATTTCTTGTTTTTGGTAAATTATTTGGCAGAGAAAACGAACCTTGTAATACATCGCATTCGTAACTGTACTGTTGTGCAGGCACTGCAGTGATTGGACGAGTGGGAGCAGGGAAAGAAGAACCAGAGCCGGAAGAACCAGAGCCGTTGAGTAGATCATTCTAAGGAAGTGGGAACTTCTTGGATATCAGTCACAGTACAACAGCTTTGATTTGCAACAAAAGGGTTCGAAATGAGAATCATTGAGATAGAATACAATGATTGCAAAGCCTGGGCCAGATATCCTGCCTGGAAGTGGTAAGAAGCACCTATCTCGGTCCAATCCTCCCTTTTGTACTCCCAATCATGTGAATCGGAGCATCAACTTAATATCTAGGGAGCTCGAAATATGGATCGTCGTCTCTTCATATCACACTCTCTCACATTTGGCAGAGAGGCGAGAGAGTGTGTGAAATAAAGAAACGGCGACCGTTATTTCAAACTCATTATCTCCCCCGCTCGAAGACCAAACGGTCAGATGCTAAGAATATTAATAGCGCCAGCACCGAAACGTACCCATAAGGGAGTGCTCGGGATCTCATCGCCAGAGGAAAGAGAGAATATGCGATATGGAGAGAGTCTACTCTTGCCGAGCCGTAAACTCATCACTCTGGACCGCTGATTTGTTTTCGGGAGTGTTTGACCTCTGATAAAGAAGCCAGAGTCCAAAGATCTCGCACCTGTCTCTTCCTAGCGCACATTCTGTCACTGCTCGGTGTGTGATGTGCAGGGTATGAAATTAGAACTGATAAGGCGACGGGTGCATCAAATAACCAACTTAGCATGAATACCTTTTTAGTTTGACATTAGTAAAGCAAATGGTGATCTGTAGTGCATGTTATTTGTACTGATAAATTGATGGGTGCATCGAAATAGCCAGCGACCCAATGAACATTCGGTTCTGCTATCTTTATCGAACTACAATAAGACGACTAATCTTGGCAAAGCAAATAAAAGATGTCTCAAAATAGACCCTACTATTATCGCTTTATCGAATTCTCATCACAATAACACGTCTAATTATCCGTGCTTTAGATCGTAATTCAGTTATTGGTGATAGCTCCTAATCCTGATGCACGTGCCCTATCTTGATGTCGTTAAGGTGCATCTGATAATAGTCCGGTTCTCCTTCCTCTTTTTTCTCCTCCTCTCTATCCTTCGCAGTCCTCTTATTCCAGCTCGTCCACAGTGGGTTCTTCCTTGAGTTCATACGTATTTCGAAGTTATTGACGTACTTGTACGGACGGAGGCCTTGACTGAAATGAATCCACTTTCCCATTAGATCAGATTTCGCTACATACTTATTCCACCATGTGTCAGTATTCGAAGGATTTCAAGCATTGAACATGATCTCTTAATAGGCTATTGGCAATAGTGATACTGCTCATGCAGAGAGCGTAGGTTCAGTACCCAACCTCACAAACAATATTCACTATCGGTAATTAGCATGGATAATAGTTGATTACCTCGCAAAAGTCTTGATCAGATGCAGCTCGACCAGCCTGGCCAGTCCCTTGCCGCGGTACTCAGGGAGGGTGAAGAGATTGGCGAACTGAAATTGCGGTTACATGCTTGATACTCTTTCCACTTTTCGGGCAATGTGTCCTTCCATCCCAGACCGAGTGAAACTAACCTATCACAAGAGAAGTGCAGAAAAGTGGCACAATTTGCATCCGAACAGTCTCACCTCTCCCACTGCTTTTACTATGTTTGAGACCGGGCTATCGGGAGAAAACTTACTTTCTTACTATACGAAATTCGAAAAGTGCTTACCTCCCCCATCGGCGACGACATGATCCAGGAAACAGCCTGTCCCGTGGAGGCATCCCGGACGACCGAGGAGGGCAGGTACTGGAGGTAGGCCCTGCAGATTTAGTTTGGTTTAGATTGAGGGAATTCTGGTTGTGTTTCGCAAAACTCATAAAGGCAAATGAGCATAGAAGCGCTAATGGATTTGACTCGGCTAGTTTTTTAAGAATAAATGTTTTAAACTCGCCTCGTTGCCTCCAGACTAACGCTGTACGCCCAATTGTCGTGAATCGTCATAAGATCTCGCTCCAAGTCGACATTTTCGACTGTGAAGCCGGGGACTAGGGGTAGCTCCATCTAAAAGTAACGATTTCATTCACACTTGCGAACTTGCATGATTGAGACGCTGGATTGGGCCGGAACGTTTTCAATAGTTAGGGAGAAAGATTTGATTCTCACCTCACTAGCCACTCTCATCTGCTCATCTGTCATGTAAAAGACTTCTGCCGTGGCGAGATGTGCTCGAGTGAGGGGCATGCTTTGCAGCTGGAATGAAACACATTTTAAACCCGAAAACTACTGAACTGAAAAAGTATAAATCAATGCTGCCGAAAAAAGCTGATTCGTGCTGATTCTAATGTTCTCCCTAACGTAAAAAATCAAAACATCAATCACCATGTCCTTAAGCCAAGTATCCCCCTTGATCTGCATCTTTCCTTTTTCCAATGCACAACTCGGTTTGTTTCTACTACTTTCTAATAATTTAGTTAGCGGAAACTTGATTTCAATCCGAATTTCGATTCACTCACCATATCCTTAGTCCAGGTATCCCCCTTGATCCCTCCTTGCCAATGCACTTGTCGACTTGTTTCCTCTTATTTCTAACGTTCTATTGAATTGCAAGTTTTTCAACCGTCACAGAAGAGAATAATCAATAATAAGAGCAATTACCATATCTTTCGTATTTGTATCCCCCTTGATCTGCATCTGTCCCTCCCTGCCAATGCACTTGTCGATCAACTCCGCAAGTGCGGATCGAAGAAGCGTCTCATCGTGACCGCGTGGGGGCGGACGAGCGTGAACACTGTAAAGGTAAAGGTATCCCCGTACTCAAGGCACTTGCGTCCTGCGGGAGCCCACTGCTAGGCCAGTGACTATATTTAAAGGCCAGTTCAGTCCGTAGGGCCTAATCTATTCTTCGGACCTACTTTACACTGTAATTATGTTAATTGATTAATTAAATAAAAATGTGACTATATAAAACTTGTTATGTTTCAAAGCACATATAGAAGGAAATAAGTTTTGATAAATACTAATGCGATTGCCGCCAGTTTCAAAAATAAGAAAAACCTTACAACGCATTCTTCTCCTCATACACGAATACGTAAGTAGGAGAAAGTTGACCGCTCAGCTCGGTGGAGAAGCAGCGAATGCACGAGAAGGGATAACTGAAAGGGAAGCAATAAATCTATCGATTTCAATATTTTGATTGAGTTTCACGCATTCTACAAGAGTATGTGAACCATGAAATCAATAGTCACTTAGGCACCTCCAATTGAATCACCAACCGATTCTCTACTGAATTGAATCGAAACTAGATTGCAAATAAAATATCGAATCGCCGTGTCCACGAAGTGCTTGCACCTTTTGTTTCGAGACTAACTCTTTTCGCGCAATATTTTAAAACATACTTCTCACAAGGATTGCAACATTAGGTACGTGAAACATCTTACCGATTCTCTACTGATATCAAATGGCGTCTTTCTTTCGGACAATCATTATTTTCTACGAACTATTTTACAGGTCATGTACATACGAGTTGCCATGAGGATCGTATTCTATCCGAACAATAACCAACCGATTCTCATCTGAATATCGAATCGCCGTGTCCACTACATGGTTGTGCACGGTGTCATCCTTCTGGAGAATGCGGAGCAGTTCTCGCTGTTTGTCGGCGGTGTCCCACTCGATGAGGACCATCTGAAACTCCACCAGTAATCGCAGAGCGCCACACTGCTCCAGTAAGCAAGGAGGAAAGAAGAGGGAGTAGTGGAAGGATAGTTTATGCTAGAAGAGTAGGCGTTCAAAACGGGCAAACGAACAAGAGAGAAACAAAAACGCAAAATGATGAGAGTGGGAGCTGATTCGAGGAAGTTGATTTGTAGTTCCTTTTGAAAGTCCAACGATAGCACAGCACTGATAAGGGCAATCAATGCTCGAGAAGGGGAGAGAGGGGCATCGAGTGCAACTGCTATCTCCGCACAAATTATGCGTATGTGCATGTAATCGGCTTTGCATGATTCCGGTGATTGGAACCAACTCCATACTGCAGAGTTTGTTGAGGCTAATTCAATCGCTTTCTGATACAGAAAGGCTCCTGAAGAGACGCTGTGAGTCATAATGGTCAAGAAACACAAAGCTGGTACCACTAGAGTGCGGAAAGCAAGAGTTGCTCTCCTCATTTCACATACTCTCTCGCCAGTCAGGGTGGCGAAAGATTGCGCAGAATGAGGAGAGTCAACTCTTCCTTTCCGCACTCTATTCAGGACAAAGGAAGAAAAGAGTAGAGGGAGATGGAGAGACGTCGATGACTCTAACGTAGTGCACCCAAACAACCAAAAGGAGAGCGAGGAAACCGAAATACCAGCTTTTACCTGGCAACTGAGCACCTGAGTACTCTCTTTGAAACGCTTCCTCTTTTCTCCCTTCATCTTCAGCCACCGATTCTTCCTTTCCCTCTTATCTTCCTCCTTTTCTCCCGACTCATAAAATTAGGCGCGATCTTGCAGTAACATTGCACATCTTTGATCATATTCATCATATCTAACGGTCTCTTGTTGAATCCTATCATGCACCGGGAACAATAAAGTAGAGTCTTATCAATACTAACACATCAGTGCGTGGGTGTGGCTCTGCGATAAGCTTGCGGACGTTTAGGTTCACTCTGTGACTCTGCAGGTTATCAAACTCGTCTGTATTTGCTCGTTGCATGGTTATACTCCACTCTTTTGAAAAGACGATCGGACGTAAAGATGAAGCGACCGGACATCCAAGGCATTCGAGGTTAATCTTTTTTCATGATTGGGAGGAAAACTTCTCCTTGATACTTTTTATCACTTTGGCCGTTTCCGGGTTGACTCTAGTGTGTAAGGGCCACAAAGAGTGACTCTAGTCTTGCAGACTCTAGTGAAAGCTCGGTCCGAGGTTCAACCACCATAGCTACTAGGCCAAGTGTTTCCACAACGAATTAAAAATTTGAACTCGACGATTCACACCAGTGAATAAACTCTACTTATGCTCATACTCAACTCATACTTAAAAAGAACTAGGTTACATGTAGAAAAATAGAGAGAGAGAGAAGAGAGAGTGAGAGATAAGAGGGGTAGACTTCTAGAACATCTCGAGTAAGTATTTCTTTCAGGTCTCGCAATCGCTGCCGTACTCGCTTTCCATCTCGATGATAAAGCTTTTCCTGCCGGATTCATTGGAGTCGATATGTAAGAAGTAATTTCGAAATTAGGCAATGATGAGTGCATATTCTTTCTCAAAAGAAAGCTACGCCAAATGCCTATCATTTTGAACTGACAGATTCTTCGTACTCTCTGGCTACTTGATGTCCGTTATTCTCTCCAAAGAGACTAACCTAAACCAAGCAGGTGCTATCTTCCTTTAGAACGACGTTCTCGCAAGTGACTTCTTTCAGTTTTCGGCCATTTCTACACTCGTCGCTTCAAGCGAATTGTGCCTCTCTATGCCATTCTTCTCTTTTCCTTAGCCATTATCGTTCCCTGCTTTCTGCTCAAGAGAGATGTTGAGAAGTCAGTATCCAGCCTCATTTTCCGAGGGTGAAATCGTTTTCAGATTTTGCAAAGACGCAGTCTGGGCTGCAGCATTTGCTACCAATATTCAGACAATGGTGGAGAAGAGGGACTATTTCACTCAGGTTAGAAGCATCTATACTTGCGGAGTTCACTTGAAGAGTGTCAAACTAGCATTCCTCCTTGAAATACATCCGTTGTTCCGGAGAACTCCGTTTTTTTTTCGAATCATCATTCTCGCACAGAAAATCGAGACACAATTTCAGTTATTCGACTCCAACGTTCTCACTCATACCTGGTCACTGGGTGTGGAGATTCAATACTATTTACTCGTTCCATTCATAGTGCTCGCGCAGAGGAAGCTGAAGCAACAGAGCAAATACGTTCCTTTCGTACCCATTTTGTTGATCAGTAAGTGATCGTTTTGAATCACAATCGAAGACGAATTGAAACTCAGGTTCACTAAACTTTCAACTGCTCTCCTCACCAACAACAGCATTCAACTCACTGCTGTCAAGGGTCTGGCAGTTCCTAGCTGGTGGCCTAGCGCATGAGGTCGGTGTTCATATTTACCTTGGTTCTTCTCTTCACATCCGAAAGTAGGTCCGAAGAAGAGAGTAGGCTCTCCGGACGAAATTGGCCTTTAAGTAGCAGTGGGCTCCTGCATGACATAAGTGCCTTGAGTTCGGGGATACGTTTCTCGTCACATTTTTCTTTTCTTTTTGCAGTTATCGACAAAAGAGAACTGCTTTCCTTCCTGGTCCACAACAAAATATCAAAAGTTAGAGATGGATGAGGTAAGATTTGGAAGATGATGATATAACCTGGAGTTGGTTTCAGAACGGAAACACTGCTGAGGAGTATCAGGAAAGGAAACAGAGAACCATGTTCGGAGGTGAGCCTACTGAATGCAAGAATTAGAGAGTGAAATACGGGTCGCCGCCTCTTCATTTCACGCACTCTCTCACCGGTCTGAGAAGCGAGAGAGGATGCGAAATGAAGAGACGGCGACCCGCATTTCGAACTCTAGTGAGCAAGACCAGCTTGAACTGAATGTGAAAGCTATTTTTCAGAAGCACTGAAGTGCATTTGGACTGATTTGATCTCATTTGTTCTCTGTGTGCTGGTCCTGTCTCCGTGGATGCTTGTGAGTAGAATGCGAAATACGATTATTAGTCTCATCATTTCGCCCACTCTCAGTGACGAGAGAGTGTGTGAAATGAAGAGACGTATTAGGTGTGATAGTGAGTCACACTCGTCGCATTTCTTCGTTTTTTGACCCTCACTATTCTCCTTCGCACTTCTTTCTGAACGCGGTGAAGTCAAAGCGAAAAATCAAAGAGCGAACTATTTCTGAACCAATAATATCCTCAGCATTTAAGATTCCCATACCTCGTCTTCGAATAATCGCGGTGTTCATTACGAGCGCTCTTCTAGTTCTAGGATGTGAGAAATCCCGACAAGGAATGCTCCTGACGAACAGGTTCAAATGCTGATTTTTAAGCTGCTTTAACACTTGTCTTGCTATGTCAGTGAGAACAGGAACTACTATCAACATCAATGCAAAAAAAATGTTGAGCTGAATGTTGAGCTGAAAAAGTGCCATCTTTTACAGACCACTCGTCTACCTCGGCGACCTCTCCTATGTGGTCTACCTCGCGCACTGGCCTATTATTGTTGTCTGGAAAAGCGTTACTGACAATACGAAACTGCCTCTCTATGGTGAGTCTAGAATTTATTGGAAGACTGTGCTCATCGATGCAGAGCACTGCATTTGTGTTCGAATTGGTGATATTTTTTGGATTTCAACACACTTATCCAGAGTGTCTCAAGAAAGTGGGATAGCATTGTACGCATGCAGAGATCTTTCCATCTCCCTTGAGGCCTTCCACGTTTTCGCTATAGATTGCAATATTTAATATCCAATTTTATTCAAGATTTTCAGGAATCGCCTGTTGTTTGCTGATCACTTTCATAGTCTCCATAATCATTCACGAAACTGCCGAACAGTACTTTATCAGGTTCGATAGATCACTAAAATCATCATTTCAATTCAATTATTTATCATGTATAGGCAACATAACAATATTTGAAGTGTTCTTGGCAGTTGATATTGCGATGTCACATTAGGATGACAAAGGCTGCAGATACTCATGGTTCTCAATTCTCCAAATTTCAGGTCAAAAGAGCATACAGCCGCAGTTGTTGTGGGCGTGCTCTATGGTGCGTTGGCTATTGGTTTGGTGCTCAATGTACCCATGGAGATCAACAAGTCAGTGGAGGAGCGAGGTTTGTCAAAATGCTCACCTTTCACTGGACAGTAGAGTTCGAAAACCGGGTCTCTTCTCTCTCTCTCAACTGTCAGTGCGAGAGCGAATAAGATGAAGAGACTATTACCCGGATTTCGACCTTCAGTGGACACACTAAAAGTAGTGGAAGTTTTGGAAGTCAAAAATCATTGCAGTCTTATCAACATCCTCTGTCGACATTTTCGAAGCAATCACATTCAACGAGCGAGCAGCGAAGAACGAGTACACTCAGCACATGCCGTTCAAGGTTTTGTAAATATATTTAATTAAAAAAATATAACAAAAACCAGGAATGCGTTGATGACCCCGTGAGTCGGCTCATGCGGCCAGGTTTCCGGGATTCGAGGAAAAACTTCGAGTGTGTCTGGGTAAGTTTCACTATACACATCATTCAAGCAATTATGACTTTTCAGAAACGAAAGAACGCCACGGGAAATGTCACCATTCTCGTCACCGGCAATTCGATTGCTCAATTAGCAACGAATGTTCTCAAATCGATCATTGAGAGGGAGAATTTCACGCAAGTTGCGATGATGCGATTGGTGTCGATGCCTGGTGAGCTCGAGCTTTCTCAACTATTACATGTGCAATGTGTGCACTTCGTTCAAGTTGGAAGACAAAGATGACGAAACGTCTGTAAATCAGTTAACATAGTGAACTTCCCTAGCGTTAATGAGATTGGTGTCGATGCCGGGTGAGCACATTTATTCTAGAGTTCGAAATACGGGTAATCGTCTCTTCATTTCACACACTCTCTCACCGGTCAGAGAGACGAGAGAGTGTGTGAAATGAAGAGACGATTACCCGTATTTCGAACTCTAATTTATTCGTTGTAATGGTGATGGGACGCTTAGAAACCCTTGAAAAAATAATGCTGTGGCTATGATAGGAGCACGTTTCAGAACATTTGGAGACTTTTTTGTTCGGGACACTAAATGCGAGCTCGAGTGGCGTGATAATACATGTTCAGCCTGCTATCCACTCGAGGTCTACTACTACACCTGTCCACCATTCTTTAAATCACTTCCACAGCTGGTTCGAGCGATGAAGCCCGACATCACTATAGTCATCTATGACGAGTGAGTTATTATTGCGGCATTTCTTCTAATCTTGATCAAGGCCTAAAATGCCTAAAAATCGAAGAAAAAAACTGCCAGAAAATTATCATTTTCCGTCTCACTACCAGTCAAAGCTGCTGCCCTGTGCAAAATATCGAAGACTTTGCATTTTTGCCGCGATGCTGATTGTTTTATCGTGATTCTATCGTGAATAAGAACTTTCCAGTATGCACTTCAACGCCACTCGATTGAATGGGCCCATCACTGACATCTCTAATGACGCAACGACGAGGGAATTCGCTGCGCATCTGCAGCCAATTGTGTGAGTGAGTGTTCGTAAATCAACACAAAAAAACAAAGTGAGAGTGAGACGTGAAACGATGCAAAACGCTGCATTTTTCTATTCGATCAGCGCTACTGTTCAGCAACAGAGTGAAAAAAGACACTATTTTCATTGATTTTCTTAATAGTGTGGGTATTCGCAGTATTGGTGGATGTAGAGTGACTAGAGGTTGCTGCAAACCTGGATACTCTCCATCTTCAGCAACGCCTCCCGCTTCGTGGTCTGGGACGAGCACTACCCTCGACCGCCCCTGACTCTGACGGCAGGGATGGGAGTTACGATGCAGAAGAGGTAGATAGATCAATCGATTGAAGTCTTATCAGGGCACTAGGTCGGATGAGAACATTCGGATGATAACCTACTGGATGAGTACCATTTGCATTTTCCGTCTAGTACATAACAGTTGTTCTCTCGCCCTCATTAGGTGCTCATCCAGTAGGTTTTCATCCGAATGTTCTCATCCGACCTAGTGCCCTTATCAGTAGTTCAGTTACGAAGAACTCCATTGCAGGCTGATCAGGAATCAATCACTGGATGATCTCAAAGGGACTTTGGAGGTAATAATGTATGATCTAAGCACAAGTTTCTCATATCGTTAACAACATCAAACATCCGATGCGAGTGGGCAAGAAATCAACATGAAATCGCTATTGTTGCTCCTTTACAAACGTCATTTCAGTCCTTCAAACATCAGTACTCGAACTATTTTGCTCGCCTTGACCAACTCCACTTTCCCAATCTGATCCGACACGATACTAGTACTCCATTATGTGCAGAGGAGCAGGGAGTTTGTTGGTGGTGAGCATCTTGCCCTCTTTGCACACTTACATTCTGGTTCCTCAGTAAAGAGAGCTTCGTACTGGAATTTCTTATTTCTGACCTTTCTTTTGTATCGTTTGAATAAGAAGAAAAAACTCTCAAATTGCTCGAGAGATTGTTTATCACTTCAATGAATGCAGAAATCACGTTTGGTCTTTTAATAGCGTATATTATCGTTCATTTTCAGGTACAACCGTCGCAACCTGCACTCCTACTTCAACGATCATGCTCATTTGACTGCTGATGGACTCGAATTGTTACGGGAATCATACTCGAGGATACTGAAGGATGTACTCAGCCAGTTAGGCGCCAACTAGTCATTGTCTTAAAACGAGTTCTCTGTAAGATCGGGATGGATAACCACAGGGGGTGGCACAATGCTTCAAAATGGTCGGATTGAGCTCAAATTTGAAATGGGTGGTCGCTGTGGGTCGCACATGCATTCTACAACTTTTCATGATGATCATGCATGGTTCATGCAAAATTTTTATCTTTGAAGATACCCCCTCATGTGACCCCTCATTCGAAAGAGCATCGAAAGTTATGCATATCGTTCGAGTGTTATCCATTTTGGAGCAAAGGGAGCCGAGAAACATGGCAATATGTAAATTTTTCCATGCTTTTTCACTGTTTTTAATTTTTAAAACCATGAAGATCTCATTTGATCCAATAGTGTTTGTACTCATTCGATAGCTATTTCAATTCTACATACGATAGAATATTTAAATGTAACAATATCGGTCGTTAAAGTTGTCAATCAATCAATATAGTTGCATGCAACCTCGACTTTGGTTCGAATCCGCCTCCCTACACTTATCTTTTGCCAACTTTTTTCTTGGCTTGAATGCCGATTTATTGCAAATTTATCACTTCTTATCCATTTGTACGTTGTTTTGACGATGTTTCAGTGACAGTGAAGTTGGCAAAAGTTTGGTGTAAGGAGGCGGATTCGAACCAACGTCGAGGTTGCATGCAACTATATTGATTGTTTGACAACTTTAACGACCGATATTGTTACATTTAAATATTCTATCGTGTGTAGAATTGAAATAGCTATCAAATGAGTGCAAACACTATTGGATCAAATGAGATCTTCATGATTTTAAAAATTAAAAACCGTGAAAAAGCATGGAAAAATTTACATATTGCCATGTTTCTCGGCTCCCTTTGCTCCAAAATGGATGAAAATCGAACTGTAGGCATAACTTTCGATGCTCTTTCGAATGAGGGGTCACATGAGGGGGTATCTTCAAAGATAAAAATTTTGCATGAATCATGCGTGATCATCATGCAAAATTGTAGAATGCATGTACGAGCCATAGGGACCACCCATTTCAAATTTGAGCTCAATCCGACCATTTTGAAGCATTGTACCACCCCTGTCCTAGTCTTACAGAGAACTCGTTTTAAAATATATTCTGAATCGGGTTTTCAACAACGGGTAAACAATGTAATGCTTAATATTCCTGGCACCAGAGCATGGATTGAACAGTAAATTTCATTTATTCACAAGACAGACTCAATCTCCCAAACGGAAGGTCGAGTTCCACCGAGCGAGGAAATGCGTGTTGTAGGTGCCATCTGGTGACCAGTTGATGGAGAGATTCTGAAAATAATTTTTTTTAAATTTTATTTTTATTTCGAAATTCAATTTTTAAAAAAATTCAGTGACTGACCTTGGTGTTCACAAAGTTCGCCGTGATCGGGTTTCCATTGGTGTTGGTGATTCTGTATTTCATTATTATTATCGATCATTATCGATCATCATCATCATCATCATCATTATCATCAACATCATCCATTATCATTATCATTATCTATCGATTCATCATCTATCATAGCATTAACGATTTTCATCGGTGTTGGAAAATAATCATTACTCACTGGTAATAAGCTCCATTCTCATCCGTGAGCGAGACTGGGTGATTAACGTCGGAGTTGGTCATCACGTCCAGATAGATGTTTTCGGGTCTGCAATTTCATGATTCAAAAGAGTACTGAACATTTGCGGTTGGGCGTCTACGACTCAATGGACCGAAACGTTCAACCGCGCATTCTTTAGGAAGTCTTCCCTCGCTGTCTCTCACAAGCAATTTCTCTATATCTTCTACCTGTAACCTGGTTTTCACTCTAATTTCAGCACTCACTGAGCATTAAATACTTCAGCATGGAAAGGCGAGCTGACATCGTAGAGACTCGATCGGTAAGACTGAAATGATTAGAGACCATTCACTGTACAAGCTTCGGCTGAATTTATATATTATAGACACCAACTCACAGCTTTTCCGGAGCAACCATGATACCCTGGTGAACTCACGAACCCGCATCTCTCGAGTTGTCGCTTGTTGGCTGAAAAAGTCACTGTCAATGTCGACACCAGTAAGAAGGGATGTAGAATAGAACAAAACTGATTTGTATCATGCATCACTAGGTCTTATTTGGCATGCTCATCTTTTCTAGTGCTGAATTGCTCTGTTGTTAGAAAATGAAAATAAAAACATATGTGACAACAATAAATATCTTACTGATTCCCAGACTCGCCGACAGATCTCCAGGCGGCGTTTGGAAGGCGGGGTTCCACATGAGAGAGAAGATGGGACCGTTGACTTCCAGGGTGAAACCGGGGAAGGGGCCGTCGCTGAAAGTAGCAAAGTAAATACGCAGGGGAAAAACAATTTAGATGAAGACCGCTGAAATCACTGAAAAGAGCTCCTACCCTACCTTTAGTGTAGTATACGCTTTTGTGTATGCGTAGAATGGCAGATGTTCATGCTAGCGAATGCGCTGATGCATGCGGATTCGCAATGATGCACTCACACAAAACGGAAGACGTGCGGGCAAAGTCCACTATCATTATGAGAATTCGCTCTTTTTTTCTCAAGGACAGCAAACTTGGAGCCTCGGCGATAAACTGACACAAGATGGAATACATGCGGACACACTCCCTTGTCGGTCGAGTCGAATCCAGACATGGTCGCGTAGACTTCCTGGGCCTGAAATTAACCGGTCAGTTTCGTTCGTATGACCTCACATCCCCCTCATCTAGGCGAACAAGTTTCAATGATTACCTTGCTGTAATTGGTTCACAAAACGAACACTCTGAAAAGGCGAATCTTACATTCTCTGCCTGTGCTCCACCAACCGGCTTCTGCATCATCGTGAACGGTTTCGCACTCATCAGGGTGACTGCCTGGAAAGAAAAGCTCTCTGATCTCTCTAACCTCTTTAACCTGACCTCTCGCCTCTCTGACTTGATTTCTTTCAACAACAGGGAACACCCTTTTCAGTGGTTCAGGTTATGGTTGCCTAGTAGCTGGAAGGAACCAGAGGGCGAGAGAGTGTGTGAAGTGGAGAGACGACAAACTATACTCTAGTCTCGAGTAATCCATATTTCGAACTAACCTGGGGAATGATGGATGAGAGACGAGAGAAGCCATCCGCTTCGTAGATCTCGGCGCCCTTGTAGACTGCAAGTGCATTCAATATTATCCAAAACCACATCGTTAATCGATTTGGAAGCAGCGGATTTTCAATGTTTTTACACAGAAATGAACGAAATTCAAAACTTTCTACAGAACTGTGGTCTCAAAAGATAAGGTGGGCGGAAACTCACTCGGATAGTTCTTCACCACGTACAGCACCACCGGTCCGGCGTCGTTCTGCGCGTTGGCGTTCATGATTGAGAGTGAGGCTGTGTTCTGAAATATTGTGATCTCTAAACAAACTGATTGTGATTATCTAGAAACGCCTCAGAAATGTAGGATTCATTTTGGAAACTTATAATGAGAAATTATTTTATGATTAGATCCGATGAAAAAGCAAGGCAAGACTAAGCTCACATTCACTTCCAGGAACAGCTTCTGCTTGGTTGAGGAATCCACGCGCGCTGCTACATCGGCGACACTGAAAATATCATTTCTTTCAATTTCCAGTTTATGAGGCTAGAATCCCTTCACTACTCACAAACATTGTTCGAATCGGTGTTGTTCAGTGATCTCTGATGTCGCTCACCTGACAAATCCCTTAGGTAACTGGAACAGCAGATTGGTCGCGAATTTCTTTGACTCTGGCGTAATTGAGGCATAGATGTGGCAGGAGTCCCCACAGAGGTCGGTGATTGTGACCTGAATGCAAGTCAATGCAACCACTGATTGTTGAATGGTTAGGTCCGTGATTCTGATCTACACTGATACGGAACGTCTTCCTTTGCAACTACTATCCACAGCGTGCCATTGAGGATCAAATAGTTCATTTGCGCGGCGGACGTATTCTAATTCACTAATCCCGTTTCGAGTAGTTGTTTATCTTCTAACTATAACTGAATAGTGAAACCTAAGTAAAACATTCATCATTATTCAATACATTTTAAATTTTATAAAATTTTGCAAGTAAAAAATGAAAAATCGGGCGTGGTCAATATTTTTTAAATGTGATTAGGATCAAAACCCATTTTTCCGATTTTCGAAATTCCTTCTCCCCGTGGAGGAGAGTGATACCTCCATTACTCTCCTCAGCGGAAAAGCGGAATTTTGAGAAACGGAAAATTGGTAATGTTCCTAGGCACTTTTAAAAATTATTGACTTCGCTCGATTTTTAATTTGAGCTTTTATTATTTTTAGAATGATTTTAGAGTTGTTTTCACCTGAATCATGGCGATTGATTCAATAAGTTTCATGTGAGATACATTTGACTTTGATATTCGATTGAGATGAAATGATCGAGAAAAGAAAAGGCCGCCGCCATGTAAATTGGCCTTCTGATCCTCGACAGCACGCTGTGCTATCGAAACAAACAGTGATTGTAACCTAAGTTTTTAAATCATTAAAGAGTCGAGAGCTCAACCCAACATCGAGATGTCAACACCAGACCTCTTGATAAATGTTTGTAAATCGTAAAATCGTTGAGAGCTGAGGAAGTGCATCAAGTTATCTAGTAAACGCATGCATTTGAAAATAATGTGCATGCTCACAGTTGATTGTCCTTTGAAGTCATACTCATCGTAGATTTGACTGCTGTCGAAATCGACCCGGGCTTCTAAAATGAAACATAAATATAAATATAATTCTTGATCATGAAAATGTCGATGCTAACCTGAAAGACAGCTCGCTGAAAACAAAAAGAAGAGCACCCGTGAGATCATGGGTAGTTGCGCTGATAGAATGACAATACCGTCCGAAAGCTATATAATCCCCAGTATCAGTGATGATACATATTCGGCGAGATAAGAATTCGGAAAGCTTAGGATTGACTCACTTGTTCGGCTCATCTCTGATAAGGAACCTACTCGAGCACGAATATCTGACTCATTGTGAACTGGATACATTCTTCAATAGAATTATGAGTCGAGCAGGAGTCGGAATTTTTTCTCTTCTGAGTCACGAGATCATTTTATCAGTTGATGATTCACTACGGAATCCGAGATGTACTGAGTATTGTAAGGTCATTCTCGGATCAGCGGAACATGTGGCGTTCATGATCGTTGTTTCACGACACTTGTTATTGCAAATAGGCCCAATGTACAATATCAGATTACATTTATTCGGAGAATGGTTTTAGATAGCGTATTACGAAATGCAAATGAAAGAGAAGCAATCAGGGAAAAGTCAATTCTTCTTTAGACGTGATAAATATTCTTATTTTTCGCCCTCTCCGCTCTGAAATGAACAATTTTTACATCATTAACAAAAAAAGCGTCAAAATTAAAAAAAAATACATTTCCCACAATCTATCACAAATCACCAACGTTCGAACTGGAAAACCAAGTGTGAGCCGAACTTTTCAAGTTGAACCGGACCGGGTTTTAGGGGACCTAAGAAATGACGGCCACTCACTGTTGGCAGTCATTGGCCAGCCAGGCAATGAATTTACTGCCGACTTCGGGACTCTCCTGTTTGGGGACTGCATCCGGAACGGGTTTTAGTCCATCCGGACCGGGCTTGGAGGATTTCTGCAAAAAGACTCCTAAATAATCGCCGCTAACCGTTGGTCAATTAGTTGGTTACTTAGTTTCGTTGTCTTGAGTGAAATCGAAAGACTGTGGATTCTCTAATGTGATGAATATTTACCACATTCGGATCCTTCTTGGAAGCCGGTTTGGCCGGACTTTTCTTCTGAAATTAAATAAATAATAATAATTAAAAAGTAAATTCTCCAACCTCTGGAGACTTCTCTGGGGACTTCTTGTGATGTTTCACTTTGCCGACCTGAAATCAATTTTTTATTGTATTTTTGACAGTTTTATTGCTATACCTCGATCTTCGAATTCTTGGGCTCACTTCCTTTGGCGGGTTTGCGTCTGAGTGGATCACGCGTGTGGCAGTGATGCACCTGTTAATTAATTAATTATTTAATTATTCAAATTATCAAAATTGAGCAAATACGAAACCTTTTCAGGAGACTTCTCTGGAGACTTCTTGTGATGTTTCACCTGAAATGATCATATATTGGAAGATTTCTGCTTCAAGCCACGACCGCTCTGATCCCGCGCTAGTCAGAGAATGAGTCTGGGAACCAGAGAAGTGCTTACCTCGACAGTTCTCTCCTCTTCCTTCTTGTGATAGTCGTCCGCTGCGTCCACTTCTTCATACGATTTGGAACCATTCTTAAAGATCAAAGATCAAAGATCAGAGATCATTGATCACCAAACCTTGCTCGACTGCTTGTCACGGCGGGTCTTACGGTGACGGCGTTTGAAGTTGGAGCGGGCCTTCTGCAAAGATCGAAGATCAGACTTCAAAGTTCAAAGATCAAAGTGCAAAGTTCACCTTGCTGTGCTCACTGAAATCGTCGTCGCCGACCACGGACTTGTCCTGATCCTCCTCCAACTTCTTCTTCAGTTTCCGGTTTTTTCTTCTCATCTCTTTCTAAATGACGGATTTGGGAATTCCCGGTTCTAGCAATTCCCGGTTCCCGGCTGTCCGGCTCCGATTACCAACCTGCACATCCTCCACCGTCTTCTCCGTGCCCTCCTTTTTGTAGATCTGAATTGTTCATATTTTAACTGTTTTACCTATTTTCCGGCCCTCATTACGGATGCCGGTCGCACAGAGCCGGGAACCGCAGAACCGGATCCGGAAACTAAACAACGGACCTCTACCATCTGCTCCTCCAGTTCTCGCTTGCGGGCCGCCAGCTTTCTCTGCCTCTCGGAATCGGGGGTGCTGTTGCTGCCGGGTTTGGCCTTTTCCTTCTGAATAAAATACGGTTCAATTTGACGTATTACAGGAATTCTAAACTGTTCCATGCGGGCTGTGCATCACCAAGGCATTTTTGAGTTCATCTTATCACGCCTATCACGAGAGAATCGAGCTGACAATGGGAATGGAGCGAAAATAGTGAAACGAGTTAGCACCAGTTTTGCACACCTCTGGGCATGCCTTAGCAGCCCCCAAAGTCCCATAGTGCTGGGATCATTCTGGGGCTCCATGCCCCGGGTCATTTCCATGGATCCCCAACTTTGATCGCGAATATCTCTGTTCTGGTGCATTTTTGAGCGAAGTTGTCCTAAGTATGACCCTCTCTTATTTCCCGAGCTCTATCGATCTAAACAAACAAGAAGTCAAAAAAGTGATTCTGAACGGTGCTACACTTCAGGACGCATAACTAAAAAATTTAGGAAACGGGGAAGCTAATATCTTAACATGTTATGGATCTCGTCGAGATCTATCGAATGAGTGGCTGACGCAAATTATGGAATAATCCTACGATGTACATCACCCCTTCGAAAGATAATTTGAAGTTATTTTATCGCATTCATTTTGCACCGCGCGTCTCAGATTGCGCGGTGTGGAATGAAACATAAGATGAAATCTAGAGAAAAGAGGGAGACCACGCAATATGTTTCATTCCACACCGCGCAATCTGAGGCGCGCGGTGCAGAATGAATGCGGTAAAATAACTTCAAATGATCAAGAATCTTTTGAAGGGGTGATGTACATCGTAGGATTATTCCAAAATTTGCGTCAGCTACTCATTCGATAGATCTCGACGAGATCCATAACATGTTAAAATATTAGCCTCCCCGTTACCTAAATTTTTTAGTTATGCGTCCTGAAGTGTAGCACCGTTCAGAATCACTTTTTTGACTTCTAGTTTGTTTAGATCGATAGAGCTCGGGAAATAAGAGGGGGTCATACTTAGGACAATTTCGCTCAAAAATGCACCAGAACAGAGATATTTGCGATCAAAGTTGGGGATCCATGGAAATGACCCGGGGCATGGAGCCCCAGAATGATCCCAGCACTATGGGACTATGGGGGCTGTTAAGGCATGCCTAGAGGTGTCCAAAACTGGTGCTAACTAGTTTCACCATTTTTGCTCCATTCCCAAGAATTGGAAATCTAGCTCGATCCTCTCGTGACTGGCGTGTTATGCTTAAAATTTTGGAAACTGCAAAGGCAGGGGAGTTCTGAACCGGTTATTGAGTGACTCGAGAGATACCTCTTTTCCCTTCTCCATCGTCTTTGGTTCAGGCATCTTCTTGCCAATCCAATCGAGTGGGTGGGTCGTGTCGATCTGGAAATTGTACAGCTAATAAGACGCTACAAACGACAAGCAGTGAATTCTTAATACTATAGTGATACAAGAAATATCTCCAGTTGTTATGCTTACTCCTCAAAACGGTATCATTCCAGGCATCGAATGCACTCTCGTTGTCTACCAACTTACTGGGATTCTTCTTAGTTAGCATTGGAGTGCGCGTGAGAGGGGATGAAGTGCTACACTAAGAAGAATCCCAGCATCTTCGAATGCTGAGAATTACGGTGGATAAAATCGGGTAATCTCGACACTCGGGTACCCGGTTTTGTTTACCATTATGATTACTCGATTGGACTCGAGAGTCGGTCGGGTACCCGAGTGTGAGAGGGAAGAGTCGGGTACCCGATGGACTCGACTTGGACTCGACTTTTCTCACGTACACAGGCGATTCCCTTGTCATTTGCATGTGGTCAGGAAAGATTTCCCAGTTGATCAACCCCTGTTCTCTTCAATCTCTTCCCTGTGTACGTGAGAAAAGTCGAGTCCAAGTCGAGTCCGTCGGGTACCCCGCGCTTCCCTCTCCCACTCGGGTACTCGATCGGGTATTGCACCCACTTTCGGAACCGGCCGAGTATTGAACCCATCGTAATGGAGTCGGGTACCCGCCCGACCCGACCCGATTTGACCAACACTACTGAGAATCACCGAGTATCCCCTTCTGACTACCAACGTACTCTCTCCTCCTCCACAATCGCCTCCAGAACCTTCTTCATCCCAGCGTAGTCGGGTGTGTCGGCGAGCCCAAGCTTCGCAGTCATCGACAGAATGTCGACGAAGAGCGCCGGCATGCGCAGTTTGCCCTCTAGAAGGAAAGTGGGCGGAGCTAGCGCGTTTGCTGCACACATTTCAACTTACGATTCCTCAGCTCGACCGGATCACTCATGATACGCTCCTTGAAGCCAATCGTGTGTCTCTTGTCGAGCGCGTGCACCTTCCAGCTGAGGTTTCTCCGATCGTGGAGCTGAATGGAATTTTTTTATTTTATCCTTACCCTTCTCATTCCCCGCCTCACTTCTACAGCAGAGCGGTCATAGAGAGGGTGACCCTGGGCAAAAAAACAGAAGTTCCTTATTATTTCGAAGAATCGATGTCCATTTTCTGATGTGACCGATCGATTACTGTACTCTGCACTACCGTATCCCTATACCGTAAGCCCCTCAGGGACTACCGTACCTCGAGGATCATGTAGCACCACGACTACCGTAACGTGAACTACCGTACCTCATACCGTATACCCTCAGGGACTACCGTACCTCGAGGATCATGTAGCACCACGCCTCGATGTCGTCCCGTCTGGTCATCTCTTCGCCCTATAAGTACGTATTGAAACACACCCGATTTCATAATTCAGCCAAAAAGTGGGCGTAGTTAGCGCATTGGCCGCACGCTTTTTTTGGGATTCAAAGACGAAGCAGCGAAAGACGAGTCATGTAAATCGATTCCCACCTTCATCGCGCGCGCCGACGCGTAGCACCAGTTCGCCTTGAAGCGCGTCTTCCTGTCCCTGCATATAAATAGCATTTGCCGGTTCTAGTCATTTTCCGGCTCCGGTTCCCGGTTCCCGGCCCTGCTCACTTGATGGTCCCATCACTGTTCTCCTTGTAGTACTTGGCAACATCGTAGCCGATAAGAAAGATCTTCGACTCCAATTTATTCAGACCGATGAGGAAGTTGGACGGCGAAATTGACCTGCAGAGCCGGGAATTACGGGAGCCGGGAAATGCCAGTACCGGGTCGAAACCGGAACCGGGATTTAGTACTCACCGATGCAGCCAGCCGAGCCCATGCAGCGCCTCGATGGCGGCGAGCGACTGCTTGGCAATTTCGGCGATCGTGTGCGGCCTGTAAATGTCATTTTCCGGTTCTGGGCATTCTCCGGATCTTTTTTCCCGGCTCTCACGTGAAAATTCCGTCGAGCATTTGCCAGTTGATGTCGTCGAGCGAGGGCCCCAGCAGCTGCATCACATATAACCAGTAGACGGACGTCTTGGCTGGAACCGGAAATTGTATTTCCCGGACCCGGATCTGGTCAAGATCCGGCTCTATGCAATTTCAACGAACCGCAGATAGCCATGAACGGAAAATGGCTCTTGTCCAATCCGCTTTCTCGGTCACCTTGGATGTGATTGAAGACTGACTCTTCAACCTGCAAAGATCAAAGATCAAGTCTATAAAAATCACTCTGCGATTCGCCCCTACCGTATCCTCACCCTGACTCGTCTCTCCGCAATCGGCACACTGTCAAAGCGCTCCAGCTTCACGGCAAACTTGTCGTCGGGCTTGATCATGCGATGGACCTGGGGTACGGTAGCGTTAGTTTACGATTGGCACAGTATACCGTAGCCTACCGTATACCCTAATCGATCGATACCTCGTACACATTCGTGAAACGTCCCGACCCGATCAGCCTTTAGTTGGGGCTACGGCAGCCCCAACTACCGTACATCCTAACAGTCAGTTGGTGATTGATCATTCAGTCCACGATCGATACCGTATCCCCCTACCGTATACCTCGTACACATCCGTGAATCGGCCCGACCCGATCAGCCGATCGATCTGGAACGTCTTGCGCTCGCCGCCACCCGCGCTGAACAGCCAGCCCGGCTTCTCGATGGGACGGTTCTCCTGCGATACGGTTACAGTATGCCAGAACGATCGACAACTGGGCTTATATGCGAATCGATACGGTTACAGTATGCCAGAGCTATCGAGAACTGGGTTTATACGATCTATCGCAAACTGTCTAAGTTGGCGATTCTATTACGGTAGCGCTTCAGTATGAGTTGACTATACTACCGTAATCATACCCTGAGTCAATCGACAACTGACCTTTTTTGCGGGCTCTGTCGGTCCATCCGGCTCTTGCCACTTCTCCTCATCCTGAATCAATTCAACTCATTACCGTAACCCTACCGTATCCAAAGTCAATCGCGAACTAACCTTCTTCACGGGACCTTCCGGCCCTTTGGGCTCCTTCGGCTCCTTCGGTTCTTCCGGATCGGACATGGAGGGAGAGAGGGCGAGAGGGCGACCGCCTCTGAGGCGGGAGAGAGGTGAGAATGAGGAAGGAAGTGGGGGAGAGAAGAGGAGGGAATGAGGAAAATAAGAGATTGCGTGAGGATCTTTCATGCTAATGCGATCAAAATAAGGAGTGTTTGTGAGTTTTCGGAAGGGATCTTTGATCCATTCCGAAAACTCACATCCATTCCTACAAAGTTGGTCTCCCAAGAATGAAAGAGGTCAGAGCGATAAACTACATTGGCACTGATGTTCATGTAATATTTATTTACCATGTGAATTCAGTTCGAAACAATACGACTTATAATAATGCACATAATTTATGAGAAATGGTGGCGGACTCGTTAGTGCCCAGCCGCCGGTGGTAGCCCCAGACAACTCTTCACTCCGAATTCGTTGTACCGATGTGCCAGAATTACTCCAAGCTCAAACATAATCGTCGCACTTTTATGCAGATTTTTATAAATACAATAAATATCGAGTGGAGCTGTATCCTAGTGACCGGCCGCCGGAGGCAGCCCCAAACAACTGTTCATGCAGTGCACGTTGAGTGTACCGAGGTTCTCAAGAAATTGCTCAACTCTCCACCTCAGAGGCTGCTAGAATCATCAAACATTTATCGGTGATTTACCGTTAAATGCAATAAATATTGAATGGATTGAGAGTTCAATGACCGGCAGCCGGTGGTAGCCCCAGACAACTGCTCATGCAGTGCACGTTTAGTGTCGTGTTGCGAACTGTGGCATTGGTGATGAAGGTGAACTTGCACCTGCAAATACTCGATCAAGGACCGGTAAATGTTAGACGAAAAGGTTACTAGTTTATGCCGATCAAATTGAAATGCCAACAACTGATTGGGGGAAATTCGGCCCATTCGTGATGGTTTAGAAGAGAAGATGATGGAAGGATGACATGCGAGCATCATTCGCACTTCGTAATTTCGAGCAGCAATACAATACAGTGGCTCACTTTCCTTAGCACTCAACGCAAAAATCACGAACGCCTTTCACATTTCGACACATTTCAAACGTCAAGCTAGCCAATAAATGATCAACTTTACTCACTTCCCCTCGCACTCGGCCTGCTTCTCAGGTGCTGAGTTCACGATTGAGATTGATGCAATGAGGAAGAGGAAGAGCAGGGCGAGCATCATTACTGACCACTTCTAGTTAGTCCCCCCCCCCTTCCTAGTCGGTAGCGTGTCGAACGGGATCGGTTAAGCATGTTTCGCTCTCTGCATGCGGAATGGTCTCTCGTGAATCAGAGAACGGAAGAGGGTATAACCATGGAGGAGAGGGGTTGGGAGGGTTGTGTGTGAAACGCAGGGGAATGGTCGGATAATCCTCTCTCTATGATGTGATATTGAGTGAATCGTTCAACTTGTGCCCAATATGAACCGGAGAAAGGGTTGAGAAAGTTTTTTTTCGAAACGTCCTGAGCAAGCTGAGCTCTATGGGTTGCATGGAGTGGTTTATTGATTCTAGCGATCCACATTATGCGACTAATTCCCAAAAATAAGAGTGTAAGCTCATGAACATTGGGTGGAGTAGTGAGAGCAAAAATTATCCAGTTTGTTGTCTGATAAAATTGGCAGAAAACAAAGAATGTATTAAGTTTATTGATACAGTTCAATGTTGTTCGGAGTCATATCGATTGAATAAGCAAGTATATTTAGACTAAATTCTCAATATAGTCCACAATTACGCAAGCTCAAGCCAACAATGACATTGATTATCGCATCAACCACCTCGTCTGCTGAAACAAACGCTTTTTTTTCAATTTTGGGGCTCGTATTATTAGATCATCGAATGAACTGCAATACTACTACATTTCGTACGGCACTAGATCGGATGATTTCCGCCAAGTATGTATTTCGTGTCCCCGTAGAACAATCAACTTGAATCCGATCGGATAAAAGTCTGGCGCTACATTTGTGCACAAAACGATGTTGTCGATTGCTCCACGGAGAGCCAAGATATTAAAGTGCGGGAGTTTAAATATTTTACAGATGTTGAGGGGAACTTTTCCTTTCTGCGGATGCGAGGCGCAGCAATGGTGAGTGTAAATCTTCCTCTTTTTCGGATTCGCATTTTTATTCTGCTCAACGAATTTTCCAGCAATGAATTTCAGGATGGGTTCGGTTTCATACGGACCTGAAGATTTTCGTAAATAAAATAGGCGGCAAAATAGCTGCTAACCAAGGTAGTCCTTGAACGTTTCTCGAATTGAAACGTATGACAATTTCAGCTGAAACAGGTCTTTCTTGTTCAGAAAGACGAGCATATCGGTATTAAAGAAGTGATTGTTATTGCAGACTTGCTCAAAAAGCTGAATGGATTCGTGAATGCGGTACTGCAATATATTTGACGATTCACCGAATAATATGTGGAAAAATTAACCTTGCAATTATCTTCATTCGACTTTTGATCATATTCGGATACGTCAACAACGTATAAAACCATCTAAAAATCGCTCCTAATCAAACTCTTGGTGTTTAAATTAGAAATGTGTACCTGTACATCTTCGAAACTCTGAATAAATTTCTTCATGTGAGAACCATGAGTGCGGATTTCGAAAAATCTATAAATAAAATTACATATTTTCCGAAATTTAGAAATCTCTTTACCTCCACTGAGTTGACTTTTTGTTATTGTCGTCGGTCTCTTTAAAGTGATAAAACTTTACTTCCATCACACCCGAAACACTGTTCTGCGCATGTGCAATATCCTGAACATTTTTGGTATCAATAACTTTAGATTTTACAATGGTGTGAGCTTGACTAAACCTGAACATTAGCAATGAAATCATCAGAAGCGATGCGATTCAAGTTGTTAATGAAACTAAAAAAATGGGTAAAAACTTTTTAAAAAAGTTTAAGGTTCATGCAATTAAAAACTGACTATTCAGCCGAATCCAGAGCCATTGACTTATTTTTCCTTGCCGATTTTATAGCCTCATCGTCCAAAAGGGACTGGATTGCATCCACGGTTTTGGTTCTAAGCTGTCGCTATTTCTAGTTCGATGAAAAAAATGAAACCTACGAGATGACAGTTTGAGTGGCCCCCTGAAGAGTGCGCAAATGTGCTTCGTGTTTCTGAATTTATTACATTTGAATTCTCTGAATGATCAAAGTTACATTGATCATACCAAATTGTTTCCATCTGAGTAGACTTCACCGAGTTTATGAACAGCATCACAGAGTGAGAGCTGCAATGAGCACATTTTTCTTCAGTAAACAGCACTGAATGTTGAACTTTTTTTCCTCCCCCTCTCAAGTAGGTAAACACTAGCTAACACTATCTGACCATGAATGGCGTCATTATTATGCAATAGTTCAAAAATACGTAATAAATATGCTACCATCGCCTCCACAACATTGCCATAGGCCACAGAACGCCTTCTGGCTTGTTCCTCCTCAGCAACATGCTGGTTATGCAGAATTCTTAAAATTATTTATTTTGTTAAACAATTTTTCTTGGTATTCTAATAAAAATGATTACTGATTTATGATGGTCGTTTTTCCACTGGCCTGTGTGCCTGTAAAACGAATTTTAAAATGCCGATAATGAACATCAAACCTAGGACAAGCACGTTAGTATCCTTGGGAGATTTCCAACGTTCGTCCGAAATGGCTTTCTCGATTTCTTGATGGCGCTTTTTTGGGTCCATGTTTGCTGCCATCTCTTGAAGTGATTCAAAGAAGGCCCTAGATCGCTGAAAATTGCGAATTTATAATGGAAATAGAACCTGCTTAGCGGAACAAAAAGAGTGACATTTATACCGCCAACGGGCCTAGGCCGTGGGTGTGTAGGCTAGCCTAGCATTAGCAGAATTCGAAACAAGAACTCTCTTCACTTCCCAAGTTTTCTAACACGTTAGGCTGAAAAATAACATGCAGAGTGAGAAAAGTCAGCAAGACTCCTACTGCTGAGTCACACTCGAAAATGGCAGGTGCGATTTCAGAGAAAATACATGCGTTTGAGTACGAAAGAAGCAAACCCCGAGCACATGTGGTGTAGATTTCTGATGCTACTCACTTTATGGTCGACTTTCACTGAAAACATATGATTTGCTTCATCACTAGAGTACGGAAAGCAAGAGTTGCTCTCCTCATTTCACACACTCTCTCACCGGTCAGAGTGGCGAGAGAGCGTGTAGAATGAGGAGAGCCAACTCTTGCTTTCCGCACTCTGTTCTCTTACTTTCCGCCCACCCATATTCGTAGGAAGACATCTCACCAGTTCGTTGTCGGGTGTGTTTACTCACAACTACGAAAAATCACGAGTAAACGCACTACGAAACGCTACAAATATAGAGCAACCTGATCTGATGATTCGGCAATTTTGTTCATGATGTGGGCATCTCTTTCTGATTCACTTCTGACTCTTGCGTTGGAAATTCGGCGCTCCTCTCCGGACAATAGGGCGAAAATGAATTGAGTTTGAGTGATTAAGTAAATGAAATGGTTTCTCTCAGGGCACGGCACGTTGCGATAGTTTAGCCGTGAACCTAGAACGACCGCGTCTCGCTTGCGCTTCCCGCGCGACGCGTCGTTCAAATCGAGTGACAAGGTTGCTTAACAAGGCATCGGAACCCCTTGTTTCGCAACGGCGCCACTCATCTTTCGCAAGGTGAGGCTATCCTATATGTAAACAGCGCGCGCTCTAGACGCGACGGGGAAGATACCTGTGCTGGTTTCGCAACATTTCGCAACCCTGACGCAATACTTCGCCGCGCGCGATGCGGTTCTTTCAGATTCGCTTTAACTTGCCGTGAGGGCTGATGGTCGGGAATGGAAGGCGGATAGAAGGGTAGTAGGAAATGTCCGGAGATGTGAAGGAGTGCCGGATATTCGTCAACCCACGCTCAACACACTGTGATCTCTCAGATGTTTACCGTGCACCGCCGGGTCACAGGGTGAACACACCAATTTGGACAAATATAGAACAACTTCCCTCTCCTTACTCTCTATGAGAGGTGCAATGACAAATCTGATCTGTTGTTCGTTTAGCGAACTTCTACCGTTTCCGTTAGCAAACTATGACGTGGGTTGAATCATAAACTCAGTTTCTTCGAGTGTTTGCGCACGTTTTCAGCCCATTTTGGGTATATAACCTCAACTAACTACCAGATTGTCAACCAGTGAGCATGTCTTCGACCACCATTCTTCTTGCTGCTGCAGCTGCCGCAGCCTGCGTTATGCAGCAAGCCGCTGCAGTCGGCTACGACCAGGTATGAAGCTTTTCACTCTTTTTTTCTTCATTCTGGCTCTGAATTACGTATCGCATTTGAATCATCTTTTGCTTTTGAGTCAGCTGCTGCAACCGGCACACTGATGTGCAATGGACGCCCGGCGACGAATGTGAAAGTCAAGATGTACGATGACGACACTGGTGAGCTTCAATGATTTAGTTGCCTGCATTTCGTACCCTGTTTAGTGTGCGGAAAGCAAGAGTAGACTCTCTTCATTCTCCACTCTTTCTCGCCTCTCTGACTTTTTTTATTCTATTATATAGTATTATACAGCACAGTAGCAATGAAAAGTGCTCACTGCTGGAGCTATGAATGCCTGACTACAGTATCCCATACAGTATCCTCGTTTCAGGACCCGACCTCGACGATTTCATGGCTGAGGGAGTCACCGATGGGCAGGGTCGATTCTCGTTGAGAGGAACGACGGATGAGGTACGGTGGATCGATTGGTGTTACTGTAGTTTTCTTTTGGAATAATCATGGGTACTGTAATGATCGATTGCAGTTCATGACAATCGATCCGAAGATCAACATCTACCACGATTGTAATGACGGAATTACGGTGGGTCTCTTGTTAGCTTTTATACTTTCTTCTTTTCCATCTAATTATAATTTGTACTACAGTAATGTTCCAGTAGGGTTGTCAATTCGAAAACTTTGAAATGAGTCGAATCCTTCTGATGGGAAGGGGGTTTCGAAATAATCGAATGAGCGAAGAAGAACAGGCAACCCTATGAATTTTCATAGAATGGCAAGAAAGTACGAACGAACTAAACGCAATTTCAGCCCTGCCAACGACGCACGACCATCTTTGTTCCTTCCTCGTACGTTAGCAGTGGCAAGAACCCGAGTCGGGTACGCTACTGTTTTTTCCCGCGTTATCTCCCTTACTTGTCTCTTTCTAGCAGCTTTGCCGTTTCTATTCTATTTGTAACCTCATTCCGATCTAATTTCCTTATGCGCTACAAATAGACTTGCTCAAAATAATGATTCAACGAATGCTGAAGTGTTCCATAATCCCACTCGTGTACATTACTCTCTTGTATATTCGTTTCCGCTCTGAATGCAACCGTTTTTGCATCCTAGAATCCATAGATTATAGAAAGACGGAATCGATAAATTATAGAAAAAAAGAAACTTTTTCAGGTATACAACGCCGGTGTGATCGAGCTTGCGGGCAGATTCGAGGGAGAGGAGAGGGACTGCGTGAATTAGTTCTGTGTGTTGATCTCGATTATCTGACTTTTGATAAACATTCATCACTAAACTCTCTCGTGCACTCTTCTATAATGGAAAACAAGAAAAATAAGTATTCTCGCAGACTCGAAGGAGAGGAGAGGGATTGTGTGAACTAGCATTGTGTGTTAATCTCGATTATCTTACTTTTGACAAACATTTATCAGCCACTCTATCACTCTACAATGGTAAACAAGTAGATATTTAGAGGGGCGAGGAGAGGGACTGTGTGAATTAGCGATTTTGAATACTGAAGTCAATGAATCGATAAACATTTATCACTGATTGGCTCATATTGAAAGGTTTTGTTCTCTTCTACGATTCGATCAAATCATGACAGTATCTGTTCGAACGCTTGAGTTGCTTTTCGATGACAGCTTCTTCTTGAAAAGCAGACCCCTTATCGCAGCTCGATACTCGGAGCTAAAATGAGAATCATGGGAATTTTGGCCGAACATGTCACCCGTGTGAATGGTGGATAGTCAACAATCAAGAAACTGCTCACCTCGTGAAATAATAAATGAATAACTTGACAGCGATAGCGAGATTTATAAACAGAGCGCAGAAGTATACCCAAGCGAATAATTCTTGAGGTTAGAACTCTCGAATATTCAGCGGATATTGCGAAAAACCTACGGGTGAGGCCGAGATGGAACAGTAATTGAATGGAGCCTGGAGTTAGAATCCATCCACTAACGTCTACGGCAACTATTATCAGCAGAGATTTCATTATTTTCTTCATCACTGTTTTGTCTAAAATGTAATTTGGTGGTGAGGTTCATTAACGCTGGATATGTGAAGCTTTGCCTAGTGTTTATGGTCGTGGTTGCCTGACCTTAACCGCTAGTAAGGGAACGCCCCACATAACGGTTAGGAGAAACCAGAGAGTGTGAACGAATCTGCTTGTTTCCTTAATCCCAACCATGTTATAAAATACATTATTGTCGAAACAATATTTATAGAGACATTTCCGCAGGCGAACAGTTCAGCAGCAATTCCAGGATACGGCGTCACTATTTCACATACAACCAGACTGGAAAAATCTTTTTTTTAAATTAGATTTTGCATTTATCCAATCATCTAGCAGGCAAATATGCGAAAGCTCACTTTTGCTGACGAAATGCGACCATAAGGAAGCACAGCCATCCGCAGTATCCCATTATTATTGGAGCAAACAACTGAAATCCCGAGAAAAGCCAGTTTTGAGAAAATAGATTGAACCTACAAGAAAGTAAGCGCGTTTGTCGATCATTTTGTATCGAGTTGGGAACTTCACAGAAATCATTCTGTCCAATCCGATGCACATAATAGACGAACAACCAATCGCAATTCCCATATCTGGTAGAAACTAAAAGAAGCCATAAATGAAGAAGGAGATTGGATGGACCATGATCATTCCGCAAACATCAATGTCCATTTCGAGATAGATATCGAACAACAGTGGGAGTTGGATGAGTGTGCCGGCCTGAGAGTACAATAAAATTAGCATCAGAGTTCGAAGTCGTCTCTTCATTTCATGCACACTCCTACCGGTCAGAGAGACGAGAGAGTGCGTGAAATGAAGAGACAGCAGCACAAACTTGGTGTAAGACATCGCCGATAGCGCAAATTGAGATGAGAGTATTACAAGTGGATCGGAGTGACCTGATTTATTTCATTTTTTTCATTTAGTGAACAAAATAGACTCACTTCGTTTTCAGTGTAGTGAAAATAATCAAGGAATTGGAGATAATTCCGAGGATTGCGCACGAACTTGAAATCATAAGAAATGCCCGAGCTAGATTCCAGTGGAATCGGTCAATCTCGATCATCGTTTGTTCACGAGATTGTTGTTGTTCACGAGAATAATCCTATGTTCTCTCAAGAAAATGAAATACTGTGAGAAAAATGGTTGATCGACACGTTTTTACGAATGGTGGTGAGAAGTTTTTATTTGTCGTTTTTTCCGGTCTAGAGCGGAAGCCACTTTCTCTTCGGCGTTCTCTTCGAATCATATCATGGCAGTAGTCATGCTTGCTTTTGTAGGTGTTACAGGAGAACTAGAGGAAGCAAATCGGTAGGCCTGTATCCCATCATACTGGATGGTGCGCTGTGTTCTTAGTGAGACAAAGAACAAAAGCGAGAAAAAGCTGCGTAGATCGTTCAATCATATCTTGACAGTGGTTGATCGAACGATTGAAGTGGGTTGTGAAGACACTTTCCTTTTGAAAAGAAGTCCTCGGATAGCAGACCGATACTCCGTGCTAAGAAATGAGAATGTGATTCAAATACGGAGAAGCATTGCAGTCTTCTAATTTCTCACCTCGTGAAATAGTAAATGAATAGCTTGACGGCTATTGCGAGATTTATGAAAATCGCACAGACAAAATGCCACGCAAATTCTTGTTGAGCTGCAACATGTTCCATTCTTTTGCTCTAATCCAATCACTTACGACTGAGGTTGAGATGATGCAAGCATTGGATCGATAACGGAGTCAGAGTAAAGCCGGTAACATCGACGGCAACAATTATGAATAGTGATTTCATGATTTTCTGCAGCATTGTTGCATCTGAAATGAGTAGCACTTATTTATACGTAATTCGTCGCAATGTCATATTAACCAACTTTGATCGGAATCGGTGACGTTTTTTTTCTGGCGACAGACATTTCAACACTCTAACAGAAACCCGTGATAAACAAAACTGTTTTTTAATCTTCTGTATCGAGTCATGCAAAATATAGGAATACAACTATTTTCTTGCAAGGAAACGAACCAGCTTGTTTTCGCAATCCCATCCAAGTGATTGTATACACAATTGTCGAGATTGTATTCGCTGAGAAATTTACGCATAGAAATAACTCTATTGCCTTGCCGTTATACGGTGTCAATATCGCGCATACCACCAAACTGAAAAGGCGTTTTGAACAATTAGTTCATGATATTATTTGAAGACAGTTATCAATTTGATTCAGACAGTTGCCAAATATGGGATGGCAATCGAAGAAAAGTTCTCCTCATTTCGCACACACTCTCTCAACGGTCAAAGTGACGAGAGAGTGTGTAAAATGAAGAGACGATTACCCGAATTTCGAACTTTATTTGCCAACCCATACCTTGGTTGACGAAATGCAACAATGAGAAAGCAGAACCAGCTACAGAAGCCAATTATTACAGCACTGAACAACTGAAAAAGGTGCGAAATTTGTAAGATCTAATCTCAGGAGCTCCTTACGATAAAGGTGAAGCGTTTGTTGATTGTTTTGTACTGAGTTGGAAACTTTACTGAGACCATTCTATCCAACCCGATGCATAAAATGCAGGAACATCCAAGAGCAATACCCATCTGTGGTAGAAACTGACAAGAAACAAAGCTCAGAGAGGACCGAATGAAGGTTTCAAACCATTAAAATTATGCAAAGATCACTGTCCATTTCGAGGTAAAAGTCGAAAAGCATTGGAAACTGACTGAGCGTTCCGGCCTGAGAGTACGATGAAATGAGCATTAGGGTTATCCGAAAAGAAGTTCGCATAAATTAGAATGGTTGGCTCTCATTTGGAAACGCCAGACATGTGGATGAGCTTCAAAGAGGGTCAAAAACGGCGAGTTTCTTATCAATTTCGTTTAAAAATGAGACTTTTTTGGCTGAATTTCGAATGCGATTCGTATTTTCGATCTTTCAACCCTACTGAGCATAAAAAACAATACAAACTTGGTGCAAAACGTCGCCGATAGCACAGATTGCGATGAGAATGTTGCAAGTTGAGCGAAGTGACCTGACTGGCTTCATTAGAGTTCGAAATACAGGTCGCCGTCTGTTCATTTCACACACTCACTCACCGACCAGAGAGATGAGAGAGTGCACGCAATGATGAGACGATTACCCCAATTTTGAACTCTAGTGTACATTTACGTGATAAAAGTATCTCGCAGACAGTCTTACTTGGTTTTTAAAGTCGTCAGAACGATCAACGAGTTGCATATTATCCCAAGAATGGAGCATGCACTTGTAAGTGCGAGAAATGCGCGAGCAAGATTCCAATTGAATCGGTCGATTTCGATCATAGTCGAAGCTAGTTCCTCAATGGTGATTTTTGCTGTTGCTCAGGAGCATAATATAATACCGCCCACACAAGATAATACGTTGTCGTGAGAAAATGATGTTTGAGCGACACGCTTTCACGAATAGCGGGGGAAAAAATTGTCTTTATCGTTAGCGTTATGACACGGAATTTCATTTCGCTTGATCGTGACCCTCTCTCGAGTCTTCTCTGGAAACCAGTGGAACGAGCATAGCAGTCTTCCTGTAGAGAGCGAGGTTCCGAGAGTTGTTATCCCTGGAATTTCATTTCCTTTCTCTGCTCATAAACAATACTCCTTCTTCATAGATCAAAGATCAATCTACAGAAATCAGAGATCAGAGATCAAAGACCGCTAACCCCTTGAGAAAGTTAAATTAATCACCTCTCAAGATCGAATGTAGGCGCAGCACGCTCCAGTGTGTGGACTTCAGAGAACTTGCCTGGAATGAAGCCCACTCATCTCTCTATTTTCACTCCATTCCGAGCACGAGCTCGATTCACTCGTGACAGGCGTGATGTAATTCAGAGATGAGGGAATTCAACGAATGGTTCAGGCAATATTTGTAATGATATGACGATTATTGTAGCTAGGTAAACCACTTCAAAAGAAGTCGTTTATGCATTTTCCGCCAAGGAGAGTTTGATTCTGTTAAGATCTTCATCGCTCGGTTTTTGTATTTTTGAAATCTGTCAAACAAGAGTACCTCGCTCCCCAATCTGCGCAAGGTACTGCTCCCACATGTAGTCGACGACCTGTGAAGGGTCAAAGATCAAACTTGAAACTGAATAAATCAGAGATCAAAGATCAATCTACGGAGATCAGTGATCAAAGATCAATTTACAGCGATCACAGATTAAACTGCATAGATCAGAGATCAAAGATCAAACTACAACAAATGGAAGCCCGCGACCTCGCAGAGCTTAGTGACCAACCCACACACCACGAAGAAAAAAGCTCTGGTCTCTGAGAAACAAGGCTACAGAGACTACAAAGGTCAAAGACCCACCTCCGCAGCACTGTTCGTTTCTTTTTCAATCTCTCACACCAACGATTAGAATACAGACTCGGTTTCATGTCTACGTCATAACCCGTCAATAGATATACATTCTAATATAGTCTTCACATAAGAGCCCGTTTGTGTAAGAGTCGGACAATATCTGGCATGGGTTGGCACAGTGAAAAAGTTGAGGTCTGAGGTAAGCCTGGTTTTCGATGAGCCTTGTGGTGCTTAAAAACATAATCAGTATCTCATTTCTCAAAAATGGAGTTTACGGTAGTTATGCTAATTACAAAATCAGGCTCTATATGGGTTTATTGAGGCTAGCTCAGCGACGGGTAGTGCTATCGAAAAAGTTCTGGAAGTAACT
>LS490817.1:159707-185019 GCA_900490845.1 Pristionchus japonicus | reverse complement strand
GACAGGGGAGTGGCGGGAATTTGAATGTGAAAGCATCTCGATCATAATGTGAAATGAGAGGAGCAGCTCCAACACCCCAGTGTAGCGCAGTGGTTAGAGCTCCGGTCAAGCTCTCTGGAGGCCGGTGGTTCGATGCCTCCTTCGACCCAGGTTTTTTGCAGCGAATAAATGCATGTTTTCGCCCATTTCTTTGCTAATATCCCTCCTTTAAGAAATAGATAGACTGCAAGTGAGAGAAAAGAGGGAGAAAAGTCGAGCAAAATGCATTAAAAATCGAATTGCCTCACTATCACCCATCCTCGGTGATATACTCCAACCCCTCCTCTTCTTCTCAATCCACATTAGGCGTCACCCCTCAAACAGTGGGTGATTCACTCCACTGGAGGAATTGACTCGCGCTCGCATTTCCGCTTTGTTTGTTGTCTTTGATTGTGGCTTAGTCAAAACGATTTATGCAAAAAGGACAGTTCAAATGAGAAATGACTAGAGAAGGACGCTTTGTTTGTTGTCGTAGTCTTTGTGTGTTTTGGAAGCGATTTATGCAAAAAGGAGCAGTTCAACGGAACAATGACAACAAAAGAAGTGGCAATATGCAAGTGGAATCTAATTTGTGTGAGGTACTCGTAGTAGTGGTGAGAGCTGCTGAAAATACTAATTTGCTTGATTTAGAAACCATTTATGTAGGTTGACAAACCTGTGCTGGTTCTCGGAATGACAGTTGATGTATATCTGAGAATGAAGCCTTGATCACTTCTCATATTTTGGAAATCGACTAGCAGAGACTAAAATATTTTGTGGATGCATTTTTCAACGCTTAAAAATAAACTAACATGAGAATTTGGAAATATTAATTGCTGTTGTTGCGCTCCTTTAACTCTGAAACAAAATCTGATTTTAAACTCCGCTGAAAAAGCTTACACATAGATCTTGTTGAGATCATTCCCATTGGTAATGTTCAGTTGATGTTGGGAGTCGAAGTTAGGAAGAATATCCATGGTCACATTGAACTCGCTAAAATTGTCTTTCAACTAAAAATTTGTCTCGTGCTCACTTCAAATGATTCTGTAGCAAATACGAGTCGGTCATCCAATCATCCGTTGTTCTAAATGACTGAAATCCTCCATGAGTAGGCTTCGAACAACCATTCCAGCCAGGGGAAGAGAAGAATCCATCGATGGAAAGGTCTCGAACTGTGTCTGAAACGGTGTCTTGAAGTATAAATAGGGTCAAATTTTTAAAAATTAAAAAAAAATGGACAGAAAACAGCTAACTGAACACAAAATCAGTCTGCAACGTCATCGTTTCCTTCTTTCCAACGACCAGTGAGAGAATGGGTGCATTGGCCATGATGGAGAACCCGGAGAAAGTGGGAGTATTTCAGAAAATTCTGTTTTGTACGTGACTGTAAACCATTTGAACTCACGGCGTCTTATACGCAAACGGGCAATTGTCCACATTATTATCAAGCTCATTATCGAACCCGACGAGCCGTGCAGTTACTTCATTTGACTTGAAATCGCAATTGTCATCTCCGCAAAATAAATAAACTCACTTGAGCACTAAGCGGAGCCTGCACGCGGAAGTTGTAGGCACTGAGAAACGTAACAATATCAGATTGCGGCTTGAAAGTCGTTCCTCGTGTGTAGAAGGCATCATACACTTCGTAGTCCAGTTGATCGGCTTAAAACACTAGCAACATTAGATTCTCGAGATTTGTTTGTGAACGGATTTTCATAAACGTGAAATTTCCCCTCCGTTCTAATACGTACCTCTTGATTTCTCCACAACGTAGAGCACAATAGTGAACACGGTTTTTCGAACGAGCTCTTCATTCGTATTTACTACGGATATGTTCCCGTGCCCCTGAAACGGAGATTTATGGAGCATCGTTCAGTAGAATACTTACAGTTATCGTAAGCGGAGCTTTCCTCTGAAAGTTGTCCCTCTGTTGGGCGAGTCGAGCTATGCTGAGAAAGATTCGTGATTGTCGTGATTGCGTGATTGTGTTGGCGTGATTGTCGGATGAGAACATTCGGATGATAACCTACTGGATGCGCACCTAATCAGGGCGAGAGAACGACTGCTATGTATTAGACGGAAAAAAGCAAATGGTGCTCATCCAGTAGGTTATCATTCGAATGTTCTCATCCTAGTGCCGATTGTGGATATGACTCAGGGGTGTTTCTGCGCGTTTCAAGATGATTTCATGATCCTTTCTAGTGCCGACATTTATGCATGCGTGAAGGGGAATTCCCAACAGTGAATCAAGTTCATCACGTGAATACGTAGTGCCTAACCTGTGTCGTTCGCCATTATCATTATTTCTTACGTAGAGATTGTTGGCGTAGGGATCCAGGCCGTCAGGGAATTGCTGAAAATTGAAATTTCTTTGTTGTTAGAGGGACAAATAAAAAATCATGAAAGTCTGAATTGTTCGATTTGGTAAAAACTGGGTAAAAACACACTTCAAACTCATCGCCAGTTGTCGCAGCAAATATCAAGCAACCGGAGTCGCATTTCGGAATATGAAGCTGGAAGATTTATTTGAAAATCAAACTGGGGTTCTAACTCAACCTCTTTCACGCCTCGGAAATCGTAAACATCGTACAATGCTGAGTTGGTAAAATCTACTAATGAATCTGCAAGTTGCTTATCATCACAAGAACAGGAAGACACAACTCACAGGCACAGGGGCTTGTAAGAAAAAGTAGAACAGTCAAACGCATACCGGAATACAATTCGATGATGCAAATAACATAGGCATGCCCTCTGCTTATCTCGATTTGATTCCTTTTTTCCTCCTATTCTCTTTGTAATGTTCACCGACAGACTTTGAGTCACCCCGCTTTATAGTTTTTCTCATGACATCAGAGCCGATGCATACTGCTTTGCGGCGGATGGCATCATAATCGTTGATTCCGTCATAGAATCGCCAGGTTTTGAGATACTCGAATAAGTATCAAGAAGAACCATACAGTAACAAACACAACAGTCTTAGAATGGATTTTGGTGCAGTTAGAATTTCAGAGATCTCTGCCTTTATAGTTTTCCCGTGACATCAACGACGTTTGCATACTGCTGTGCGGCGCATGGCTTCATAGTAAGTTTCCAAGAGAATCGGACAATTATGATCCCCCAAACAATTATCGTGCACGAAACAATGAAATTCAACATCATCAGCAATGCACAGAAACATCGGAACACGCCCTAGTGCAACTGAATTTCATGTTTTCTTATCTCAATCGAAGATAATTGCGGTTGCAATGCACGCAGGTAGCAGGCTAAATAACACGCTTCACATCGTCAGTCTACAATTTTAGCCGGCCTCACTTTTTCCTCTTCCATTTCCTCCTTCTAATGGACGAATGGACAGACGTGCAGGTACTTTTTATAATTTATAAAATACAAATGTCAATTGTATAATTCAGATTGATCAAAATCGCCGTTTGCATTTAATCACGTTGGGCATTGCGATGTTGATCGCGATTGTCACTTATCCGCTGCAAGTATTCACTTCCTACCGACTACTGGCCAACCGGTTTAGTTCACCAATCTACAAACTGATAATTCTCAATGGATTTCTGGTGAGACTCTTTCTGGTGAAGCCAGACGCTTCCTCGATGAATCGTCAGCCTACAATTTTAGCTGGCATTACTGCTGATCTTGTTGATGCTGATCATTATCATTTCAGGGAATCTTCCAAGTCCTGGTTCACATCTTGGTTCGACACTTGCCAGCGTTTTACGAGTGCTCCTGCATCTACGAATTTTCGCAAGTGAAGAGAGTGGTGTGGTTGGCTGGATATCTCATGGCGTTTTCGTACATGTACGTATTTCAACCTTGTTGTGTCCTTATGAGACCTTTCACAATAGAACTTACTTTTTCTCGTGAAAGGTCTCTTAGTCTTTCCATACATAACAATAAGTGTGCCGATTTCAGATAATCTGAAACAATTTTTAGTGTTCGTATTCATTGCACGTTCTTGATTGCAATCAATCGCTTCCTAAGGTGTCGTTCGGGCTCGGATCAGTGGCTGGTTTGTTGAATTTTTTTCCATTCTGCTATCAGAGTTCATGTAGACTCAAAAAGTACTAGAGAACTGGTTGCCTAGTTTCCTCATTTTTTGAGGAGAGACGAGGTGTTCATTTGACTATTTGGGAACTGATCCCCTAGCCTCTTTTGGAAGTCCACTCTGCATAGCTCTTTGCAATAGAAAAAAACGAATTTATTCAGCGAAACGACCGCCGATTCGGTCTCTCGCTCCTCTCCAACCTCCTCCTTCCACTGCTTTTCGCTGCTCCATTGCCCATATTCGGAGATTTCCACTACGTAGCGATTGTTGTGGCCAACGAACAGATAGTCTATCGTCCTGAACTTCCATTGGCCAATCTTAACAGGCTTCAGAATTCAGTGAGTTTTGCTTCGTTTGAAAGCCAAAACCATTTGCCCTTTCAGTTATCAATCGCGCCTCCACTACTCTACTTTGCGCTTCTTGCTGTCTCATCATGCTTGTTGAATACCTTCGTCGTTCATAAATTAGTGTCCATGCGAAAAGTCGCCGGCACCCCTACAGTGAAATTGTCTACTATCAGCGTTAGTGAACGAGGTGAATGGATTTCTCTATTTCTTTTCAAAAACTAAGACAGAAACGAGTCTCGCAAAGATCACAATGCCCATAATCATATCTGTAATCACAGGTCTCGCCGTAACCTCAGTTTCAACGATGCTAGCGCAAGTAATCATGCTCGTGTGCTTTGTGAGTACTTCTATAAAAGCTTAGAAATGCTAGAATCAAGAAAATGAGAAGAATGTCTCTAGTTCCCGGAACTTCAATGCACTCGAAACTCAACCGCACTTACGCGAACTACAGAAATTCCAATACTTCTCGGGGTGATAAAGCACATATTTTCAGCTTATCCTACAAGTCAGAAAGAACCCTGCAGCCGCCGCACTCAACATTATTCCACTCACGCTGAATAGTGCTATTCCTTTCTGGTTAGTATTGCTCTCCTCTCTATTCTATTCGAAAACTCGGATGACCCAAAATTTCGGGCTGAATGATGTAGTTTTCAGGGTACTTCTTGCCACTGTACCTACTGTACGCCATTCACTTCCTTCCTGCGGGCGACCTCGGCAGTTGGTTACGATGAGCACAGTGTCTGCTATGAAAACTCCGTCTCCCCAAAGACGGATGAACCAAAGCCACTTTGAGTATCCACGGTTTCATAGTAGAAGCGCATAAATGAATTGATTCAATAAGTTCTATTCACTGAATTTCATTTTCTTTTCGATTAGGGACATTTGGAGAACTCGATATAATGTGTGAGCAAGGAAACTGAAGTCCGTCGACATTGTCGAATCGGTGAGGGTGGGGCTGCAACACAAAGCACATTGATTCAATATTCAGCTGTCCAGCGAGAGAATTAAGTCCGCAAGAGACGCCGTTAGTCGACCACTTCAAAGAAATGGCACGTAAGCTCAAGTAGGCTTGATGTAGCGAGCCAAGACTCATTTGAATTAGCTGTGCTCAAGTGTTTCGACATTGTTTCTTTTGACTCATGGAAAATTGGTCTACTGATGAGGTTTGTGAATTTCCCTCATTGTTAGTAAGTCATGATCTTAGAATTATAGATTGAGAAAAACCGTCGCTTACACTTTATCGCTTTTTGCATTGTAATTATGCTCGCTGTAGTTACTTACCCTTTGCAAGTGTTCATTTCATTTCGGATACTGTCGAGAAGGAACAGTTTGCCTATTTACAAGCTGATAATTATCAATGGTTTTTTAGTTAAGAAAGCAAAGATTATTTGAGTTAGGGAGCATTTTCCAGGGCATGTTTCAAATCATTGTTCATCTTTTCGTTCGACAATTCCCCGCATTCTATGAGTGTTCTTTCATCTACTCATTTCTAAAAGAGAACAGAGTGGAATGGATTGCTGGTTTTCTCATGACCTTCTCTTACATGTAAGCATTCTTTCGTACATCTGAACGAAAAAAAATACTCAGTGTTCGGATTCACTGCACTTTTCTCATCGCAATGAACCGTTTTCTTAGATGCAAATCAGATTCAGATAGATTTTTGGTGAGTGTTTCATGATTTGCTGAAAACATAAAACTGAGTTTTGGAATATAGAATACGTGCGAAACTACCCAACCTGCGAAACCAATGAAATTAAGTTCAGCGAAATGGCTCCGTTTTTCGTCTCTCGCTCTTGTCAAATCTCCTTCTCCCACTAATCTTCGCTCTACCTATTGCGATCTTTGGAGAATTTCACTACATTTCGATGAAAATGGAAGATGGAAGGACGTTTTACCGACCACAAATTCAGATTGCTAATATGAAGAGACTACAAAATTTCGTTAGTAGAATGTGCTTTGATGACAAGAGTCTAATTTATTCCCTTTCTAGTTGTCTATCCTCCCTCCTCTAGTATACTTCAGCATTCTTGCAATCTGTTCTTTCTCGCTCAACCTCTATATCGTCCACAAACTAATTATCATGCGGAAAGTCACTAGCAATTCCTCAGTGAAGAGTTCGACGAACAGTGCAAGCGAGCGAGGTAAATCGAATTTACTGCTTTCGGTTTCCATAAAATGATCCATTCACAGGCCTCGCAGTAACCTCGGTCTCCACAATTTTCGGGCAATCGCTCATGCTAATTTCGTTCGTGAGGGAAGATTCTCTGCTTCAGTTCATGCTCATTCTCACAGGTGATACTACAAGTGAAGAAAACCCCTGAAGCCGGAGCACTCAACATCATTCCACTAATGCTCAATAGCGTGATTCCGTTCTGGTTTGTGACTTACAATTAGAGTGCGGAAAGCAAGAGTTCACTCTCCTCATTCTGCACGCTCTCTCGCGACTCTGAGAGAGTGTGTAAAATGAGAAGATCAACTCTTGTTTTCCGCGCTCTACTTACAATGATGTCCTCGAATCGGCGCTTTTCAGGGTTCTGCTAGCTACTGTCCCAACGGTGCGCAACACACTTCTTTCATGCCGAAGACGCCACTCAATTATTTTCATCATCCCTCTTGTCGGGAAGGCATCAAACATCCCTCTCGATTCAACTCGTATTGATAGTAGTAAATGATGTTTGCACCTCAATGATGCTCTGGTCCCATAAGACATTGAAATATGAGTTTATCAAAGACTGAATCACTGAGCAGGGGTCGTAGAGCGTCTCTCTCCTCTATGAGTGCACGCCTTGCCCACATGGTGGAGGCTCTTGAGCTCCTCACGAACCTTCTCGGGGAGAGCGGAGAGCTCCTTCTCGATCTGTAGGAAGCATGGACAGTTAGTTTCCGCTTGCAACTCGGGAATCTTCTCTTTTTCTCCTCGTCATAGCAGAAATGGGCTAATGGTGTTGAGTTGTGTTAAAAAGTTCTTGAGATTTTTTTAGGATTCCCAAGAGTTGAATGAGTGAAAAACAAATACTCACAGCCTCCTTGGCCGCCTTGTGATCGCCCTTGTTTGCCTCGCGGATCTCGTGGAGCTTCTTGGCGGCCGCCTTCGCTTCTGAAACGATAAATGTCACACTCTAAAATCTTCCTAAGACCGTTTCTAACGCTGCCTTTGCTTCTGAAATGATTAACGATGCACTCCGGATTCATCCTAAGGCCGTTCCTAGGGCTGACTTTCATTTGCTTCAGAAAGTTGATGGCTTCACAGCTATTCTCAAAATTTCTTCAATGAAATCAAAGTTTTTCTCTTCTCAACATCTATTCTAGGGTCGATGACAGATATAGTTTCGATTAGATAAGAGAGAGAGTGATAAGAGATCTTGGCCGCTGCCTTGGCTTCTGAAAATATTCTAACATGAAGTCATCGGACAGTCCAATCATCAGTGCAATAGCCTTTAGAGTTAGAAATACGGGTAATCATCTCTGCATTTTTTATGAGAGTGTGCGAAATGAAGAGTCGATTACTATTAGTTCGAACTCTAATCGGCTTCATTGCCAGCTGTGCATAGATCCTATGAAAAACAAGGGAGAAGAGTTAAACCGACCGTCGGACAGCTTCTCCAGTTTCTCCTCGAGGTGCTTGTGGTAGGCCTTCTGAACAGGAATCATTACTACTCAATAAACAAAATTCTCTATAAAGTTGCGCGACATCGGTGGATTGTTTGTCCACTATTGCGAAACCGAATTTGAATCGCACGTGAGCTTATAAAAGACGTACACGACCCGACTGGTAATGAATGTTTGAAATCTCCTTTTAGGAGGTTACCTTCTCCTCCTCCGTGAACTCCTTCTTGTGGTGGTGAGGGCCCTTCTGCAATATATTTCTTCTATTGGGTAACTCGAGAAGTAGTTATAGTTCACAAATATACTGCCCTAGAAAACAATGGGTCGAATGACAACTATTTCGCAACACCCTCTCTGACAAAACAGTTGTCTCTCGCCAAAAGTTGCAGTGACTCCTGGAAAGAACCACTCAAACAGAGATCTAAACCAACCTTGAGCGACTTCAGCTCGGCTCTCACAGGCTCAGGGAGGCTCTCCAGAAGTGCGTGGGCCTGAATTAATTAATTAATTATATTATATTTTCTTAGTTAAGCTAATTACGCTAATTAATAAACCTCCTTGTGAGCTGCCTCGAAGATTGCGTGAATCTTCTTGCCTGCTGCTTGGGCTTCTGAAATATTGTTTTTTTCGTCTTTTTTTCGTATGAATGTACTACTTTTCAAGAATAATCAGAAAAGTGAGGGTATTTGGACTTACCAGGCGACAGTTTCTCCAACTTCGAATGGTGAATGTTCTCATGATGCTCCTTGTGCTCCTCAGAGATCTCTTTGTGGGCCTCCTGAATTTATTTCCAATGTCGTGCAAGCGGGGACCTCCAAAGAATTGAACAGTTCAGATTCCAACTCTAACACAATTTTTATTAGCTGTCTGCGGCATTCTGCGAATATTAAAATATGAAAATGAAAACCTGTGCCATGATTGTGGCAGCGAAGAGAGCGAGGATGAGTACAGAACGCATTCTGAAATATTTTCAAATTGAATACTAGTAACTAGTAAAGGAACAATAGTTGAATAGAAGAAGAGAAGTGAATAAGGAAAAGAAGAGGTAGAGGAAGAGTGAGCTGTCTTCTGCCCTGAGGATGTTCCTTCTTATATGGACAATGATTGTCACAGATCTCTAAGATGCGCGAAATAATGACTGGGCGAGGGACAATGTGGAATGAAGAGGGCACAGTGAACAGAAAACGACTGACTGAGATGGAACACTAAGCATGAAGAGGGACACTTCGATCACTTCGATCAAAACCAGTGGAACAAGTAGTTAAAGGAGGGCTATTAGCAAAGAAATGGGCGAAAACATGCATTTATTGGCTGCAAAAAACCTGGGTCAAAGGAGGCATCGAACCACCGGTCTTCAGAGCGGTTGACCGGAGCTCTAACCACTGCGCTATACTGGGGTGTTGGAGCTGCTTCTCTCATTTCACATTATGATCGAGATGCTTTCACATTATGATCGAGATGCTTTCACATTTAAATTCCCGCCACTCCCCTGTCCTTTCAAGCGTCCATGGCACATTGCCAACTCGCTATAAAATCGTTCAGGCAATAGATACAACCATGCGGTTTTCGGATTTCTGATATGGTTCATGATAGCTACAGTTCTGCGTTGGCAGATTAGTCATCTAATATTTGATATTAGACCTCCTTTAATAGCCTATGCTTCTTGAATAAAGATGCATTTCTGGACATCTTCACAAAATTGAGCTTCTTGTTTTCTTCTGGTTAAATATCTTTTGCAAATTGGAAGAAACGGAAACGCCTTTATTGAAAGATAAATTCATTTCTTTCCTGAACACCTGCCACAAGTACTCGGACATTGCGTGGTCATTAGGTCATAATAGGTGGAGTTGTTGCAGAGATAGGCTGTAGATGGACAGTCAGAGACTCCAGTTGAGGGGTTGACGAGGTCCTCGCAACCTGCAATGCGATATACTAAGATCGGAACTTCTCTGTTTTTTGGCCCGGCCTACGACCGCTCTCAGTGCGCGCGAGGCGGAGAATGAGAATGGTAGGTATAGAATACTCTGTGAGAATAGCCCGGGCCAAAAAACAGAGATGTGTCCTAAGATCAAATTGTGAGAACCATTGTTCAAATCGACACGAAACCCAACACGATTAACGGAACCTTGACGAAAGCAGATAATCATAATTTACTTACTGGTATCAGTAGAAACTGTTCCCGAGCACCTCCCACACGTTGCCGGACATTGCGTTGTCATCAGGTCGTAGTACGTAGAATCATTGCACAGATAGGCACTGGCTGCACAGTCCGAGACCCCGGTAGATGGGTTGACCAGGTCGACGCATTGGGAACTACAGCATACGAGTAGACTAGCGAAAACTAGGATTGGGTAGGCAGACATGGTTTGTTACTTTTCATCAGCAGGAGTCAGTTTATATGAGAGTTTACTTCTTCCAATTCACGCAATTCCGCCAGAAAGGCTAAAGATCTGGGACGGCAAACAAATCGGGGGTGAATTGTTACACTCGAAGATCCTATTTTCTCAATGGCTTTGGGTTGAGTTGTATGCAGTGAGGAATTTGAGCGATAGAGAAACAGGAAATAACTTGAAACTTGAAATCTGCCTGAAATTTGCATGTGAAATCAAGATTGTTTGATTTCTGAGGTTTGATGCGGAACTTTCGCCGACGTCATGAGCGCAAACATCAACACTGTTCAACAAAACAAACACTATCCTCTCAAACATCAAAGGCAACTCTGGCAATTTGGTCCCCTCTGTTGTAGCTCACGGAGTTCCTAACTACGAAAGTTTCTCAGTGTGATTATTTGTGACGGAAGCAATGTATTTTTTTATAATTTTTAGGTAGGCAAATATTTATTATCGTCATAAATTATGACAAATCCTTCGCTCCCGACACAATAAACGTATCTTCAAATGTGTCCATTCTCCTCGTGAAACCCGCTGTTCTCATGTCCATGCCCGTTTTCATGACCATTCAGTGTTTCGTGCTCCTTGTGGTGGTGGTGCCCATAGTCTTCTTCCTGCAAAGAAGTTGTGAACACGGTAGGGCGTCCAATGAACTGAAACGTCCAACCGCGTTATCATTAAGAATCTCACTTTCTTGTCTCTTTCTAGCAGTTTTACCGTTCTGTTCTATTTGCAACCTTGTTTCCCCTTATTCGCCGATTGAAGGACTACAGAACGAATTCCGCCCGATTTCCTTTAACCCCATATTTGAAAGTGTGAAAAACACTTACCGCAAACTCCTGCTGCGTCATGTTCAAAATGTCAGTGGGCAATCGCGAGCGGTAGATCTGCAATCCATGTACTTCACACTCTGTTCATTCTGTACAACCCTATCAGATTCGATTTTTTCAAGTTAAATTGAACTGGGACAAAGTTGTAGAAGGTATAGATAGTCAGATGAGTGCGGCTTACACAGTTGAAATGAAACTCACGAAATACGACATCAGCGTGAACAGTGTCAGTACCAACAGCACACACGAGCACACCACCGGCACCATATCCAGGTCGTTCTGGTCGTCGGAACAGATGTCTTCTGGAAAGGAACCAAAGACATCCAAGTGTTCGTGATCAAGAATCTCTTTTCAATGGAAAAAACGAGTGTGTATGATGTAGGAAATCACTAACTTCGTCCAAAATCTTCAGAGGTCATGTAAGCTTGCATCTGCAGATTCGAGAGACGGATCCTGAAAAGAGGTATGAAACAATGCAGAAATTCAGATTAGATTTTAATGCCCCGTACAAGGAATACAAAAGTGACTTACGAAGCTGTAGGCCCATTGTGCGGGTCTTCATTAATGATGAACTCTTGCGCATCGGGGCAGAAAATGCAGTATCCGACCTGAAAATTTATCTCAGTTGTTAATTAACTCCCCCTTTTTACTAGTTACTAAGAAATTAACGTAACCTTACCTTTGTGTACTCATTATCCGCGAGCTCCGGTGGGTCGTTAAAGTCGACTGAGGAGTAGTACGTGTGGATGTGACCTGAAGGTTTGCATCAGAATGCCCACAACGTCAGTTCAAAATGGGTTAGCTGAACCAGACAAGATCAGCATGCCCATACGACCTAATAATGCATGATACTGATAAAGACTGATTTTAAGATTGACTGAGATAGCAGGTAACTTCAGGAATTAAAAAAAAGAATAACCTTCACGCGCATCATGGAAGACATCGGGCATTGCGCTGTAGTTGGCTGTGACGCTGACCTTCAAATTATCAGTTTGGTTTGGAATATAGAAGAAAGATTACAGAGATACGACCTTTAGATCAAGAAGAGAGACTTCCTAAATAAAAACAAAAATTCCCATTAATTATATTCCAGTTATTTCACTATAAATCTGTGTTCCAGCAAACAATTCTTAATTTTTTCCCCAATGCAAGTGATACAATTGCTAAAAGTCAGCGCCAACTAACCTGATACAGTGCGTAATCGCCCTTGATAATTTCCAATTTAGATTCTTCTGTGAAAGCAAGACGAACGTTCCAGCCTTCATTCTGAAGACAATTTTTATCAGAGAGAATTGAAACCAAGACAAAACCAAGAAGGTCAGGAAAACTCACATTAGGAAAATTCAGCTGCAACACTTGCGAATCGACGAAATCGTTGCCTATTTGTACCTAAAATTATCTTTGTTTGAATCACTCACTACATTTGAGACACTTCTGTCGCTAATTGTGCTGATAAGAACGGAATGTCACTCATTCTTTCAGACTGGTGATGAAGTTTCAGAAGACGCAGAATCATTTGAAATTACAGGTAATCATATCAATCTGTTTAAAATAGACTAAACTCACAGCAGCTAACTAGCCTAACACTGATCTCACAGTAGGGTTTCAAGTTCGAATTTGAAGACTTCGAACTCTTAGCATTGATCCCTCTCTCTCGTTCGAAGTTTCGAAAGGGAGAGAGGGGCGAATGCAAAGTGTTCGAAGTCTTCAAATAGGCAACCCTATCTCACAGAATGAAATACCTTCTCATAGCACGACGAGAATTCAGTGGTCGAGTCGGCAGGGACTGTGATTGTGCCCGCATCGGCCTGTAAAAAAAGAATTTGCAATAAAAATAAAAATGTAAAGGTATCCCCTATTCGAGGCAATTGCGTCCTATGGAAATTACAATAGATCAGAACATTCATCAGAAATCTCGGGAATATGCGCTGATCAATCGTCATCATAATTAAACAGCCAATTAATCCTTATCAATTCGGAAAATCATCGCCAAAATCAGTGTGAATCGTCTTCAGCAACATTTCAGCGCACATTCCAAGTGTCAATCGAAATGAAAAATTAATTGATCACAGAACCCACCAAAGAATCGTCATCCCTGATGTAACTGAGGGTGAGATCGATCTGAATAATTACATAGTTTTTCATTATTATTTATTATTAAAAATGTAAAATGAATACCTGTGCATTCATCATAATGCACGGTGTTCCATCATCGGAAAGGACTTTCCAGATTCCGGTCAAATCATCGGAGTCAGCAGCAGCAGTGAGAGACAACAAACCTGGAAACATGGACCCAATACGATTTTGCGATTTACAAATTGCATTAAAATTATGAGTTTAATTACTCACCGAGCAGCAGCGCGGCAATCATTGTCATTGAGAAGGAGAGGGTTGTGTCTCGATGGAGCCATCTTTCCACTAGATTCCCCCTCTCACTGGACGCCCTTTTACAACCGCCTCGGTTATCATCCCGGTCGGGAGATCATTTATTGGTCTCCTCATTTCGCCCGCTCCCAATGATTCTATGGCCGGTCAGAGATCGGCTCATTCTAAGCATTCCTTGTGCTCAGTATAAGGTCAGGCGTAGCGAGATACTGGGGGAAATGGCGAGAGACAGGTCGGGAAATCGAGCTCAGTGCGTCATAGCAATCTTGTCAGCTTTCATCACCTGCCTATTTTCGCCTGGCGCCTATTTTATTACCCATACTGCAAACATTTTGGACTCAACACTGATTGATCGTTGATTTATAGTGAATCTACTGAAAGATGAAGGGTGTCGGCAAGATCAAAGGCGGCATGTCAATACCTTCTTGTCGCGGTTATCATCAGAGATGGCAGTGAAACCGTTCGGAATGCTTGTAGTTCGATCTTTGACCTCATGAGCGCAAGTCACTTTATGTCATTCACATGATGACAGAAATACAACGTAGCGTGCAATTTTCAGCAACTTACTCCAGAAGATCGCATAATCAGATCATAAAATGAGCTCGAATGACGGCACTTGAAGCGATTTCATCTCAGACGTTTATTATCCCGACGCAATATTCCCGAACCGTTCACAACCATGAGTCAGCCAGAGATGCGAGATGAAGAGTTGTCTTTTCTCTCAAGTTTCTGACATTTCAATGTATCGAGGACATGACAATCCGGTAATCTTTTCAATTTTAAAAATGTTTTATTAATACAATATTTAAATTAAATGCAAATTTAGTCGTACCTCGGCTTCAAACTCGCAACGTGGCTTCAATGTACGCTAACTGGAGCTACCCTAATTAGCTTTAAATATCTCTCCCTCTCGAGTTTATTGGAAATCGTGAGTGTTTCGTTATTTGAAACACTCAGAATAACTTACAGAGGTTTACGAGCGACTTTCTGAGTCAGTGGAACTAGTTTGCTGGGACCCTTGGCACTAGGGGAAAATGGAATTCCTTCAAAATGTGTCAGCTGGTAGTACTCCTCGAGTGTACTCAGCACTAGCTGATTTAGTGTTCTGGTTCGCTCCTCGCCAAATAGAATCGATTTTAAAAATGAAACCTAATTCAACCTGGTTTGTTCTTTCGAAATCGTTCGAAACGGGTGATAGCGCAAATAACGCGCATTACTACTGTGATGATGCATGCCAAGTTTCATGTCGATCGATTTCCTGCGCATCGAGAAAAATCGGAAAATCTAGATTTTTAAAGTAAAATAGAAAATATCTCGAAAAATCGTCTGCTTTGGTACAACTTTTTATTTGCTCAATCTATAGAGCAACCACTCGTCTGACTCCTGTGTCAATTAAAATGAAATTAAAAAATAGTGTTTGGAGAAATCCCCGAAAACGTGCCGTCAAGTTGAAATAAAGTCAGTTCTCGATAAGCAACACGGCCGTACCCCACCGGCGGCTTATGGAGAAATCAGGCTTAAACTTTGAGCGCCGGGTCATGTTTACAAAGTTTGTCGAGGGTGGACCTACAGTACCTTGTCATGTTACAGTAACCCATATTACCGTAGTTAGATTGTCGGAAACTAAAAAAAGTTAGTTTGTGATAGCCTGATTACGGTATTATGGGGTACTGTAACATGACAAGGTACTGTAGGTCCACCCTCGACAAACTTTGTAAACATGACCCGGCGCTCAAAGTTTAAGCCTGATTTCTCCATAAGCCGCCGGTGGGGTACGGCCGTGTTGCTTATCGAGATCTGACTTTATTTCAACTTGGCGGCATGTTTTCGGGGATTTCTCCAAACACAATTTTTTAATTTCTTTTTAATTGACACAGGAGTGAGAAGAGTGGTTGCTCTATAGATTGAGCAAATAAAAAGTTGTACCAAAGCAGACGATTTTTCGAGATATTTTCTATTTTACTTTAAAAATCTAAAATTTTCGATTTTTCTCGACAAATAGAAAATCGATCGGGATGAAATTTTGCATGCATGATCACAACTATAGTGCGCGTTATTTGCGCAATCACTCGTTTTGAATTTCTCGCAAAATCGGAAAGTCGGTTGGGTTATGTTTCATTGAAACATACATCACCACTCGGCGGAAAGCAAGCCAGAACACTAAATCAGCTAGTGCTGAGCTACGCTCGAGGAGTACTACCAGCTGACACATTTTGGAGGAATTCGATTTTTCCCTAGTGCCAAGCATAGTTTCATTTTCTCAGAAAGTCGCTCTTACAGTTATCTGCTCTGATCTCGATACTCTTCTCCATCACTCTTCTCGTAATTTCCTCGAAAATGCTATCGAAAAAGAGCACTACTCTTCTTCGTATTTATCAGATCTCCGTGGTATCAATCGTTTCTTTCGTTTCTGGCGAAAAGAATCGAAAATATGTTTTACTAATTAAATTATTTATAGGTGATCTGCATAATCTTTCTGCTGATGATTCGCTTCGTCATTTTCTTCTTTGGTTGGTCTTTATTGCCTCCAAATATCCATTAATTTCGAATGATTATTTGAAGCAATCGGAAGCGAAGCGATCGCTGTATACATCGTCTATTCCGTCTGTGTTTTACTCTCAATTATGCTTCTGGGTGAGTGAATTGTCTCTATTCTGTATTCATTCTTCGAACTTTTTTGAAAGTTAGCTTCACAAATAAATATCACACCATTTCAGTGATCGCCCTACTCAAAACGCGCGGGATGCACGACGCTTTCGAGGAGGCCAACCGAGACGTTGTCCAAGAGGCTGCGGCTACCCATCGTCATACCTACCCCTCGTTCGATGCTGGACCCATACCCAATCTCAAACCTCGTATTAGCATCCCCGACCCCGAACTCAAGAGCTTTCGCCACAAAACGTTTGATAATTCGCTCACCTCTGATCTGGCTAAGCAAAAGCGGGATTCCGGATATCTGGACTTCGGTGTTGTCCTTAGGCCTGTTCCTAAACGTGATGTATGTGAGGCTAAGCGACAGAATGAGGAGGCGTTAAAAGGAAAGAGAAAGGAGTCCTACGATGATGTGTTGGCTGAACTGGCGATGCGCCAGGCGAGAATGGCTCAGAGTGAAGAGAGTGAGAAGCAGAAGAGCGATGCTTAGATGCTTTCTATCTCATTTCGAGTTGTTCGGATTTTAATTTGTGCATTTTTTTGATAAAAATATCTTGTTATTCTTCAGAAAAATCACAAATATGCAAGTATCTGACTTCCACTACATTCCAAACAAACAATTGATATGCAAACTTTTTTCAAGTGTTTCATGTCTTATTATTCACTGATATAGTATGATTGATTACTCTAATCATAACCAAGCAGGCTCAAGTTGCATGATCGGTAAGCGGAAGCTCCGGATTCGACTCCCGTGCCTTTGCTGTCTTGCATTGACCATTGTTATTTGATCTGTTAACGGAGTAGTTCTATCTTTCATTTCGCACCAACTCTCCAAGGCTCTTTTTTGGTGGGTCCTTTGGTGGGTCCTCTGAGTTGATGTAATTCGACAATCAAAGAGCTAGAGTTCCATTGCGTTGATAGTGACATCATGCTCCTTGGATATCACACATGCGCAATATTCTCGATTGAACACTATGTGTTGGATTCCTGAGCTGACTCAGCCATTCGCTTTGTCATGAGGATGTTCAATGCGGGAAACATATTGAAATATCGCCCCCAGATCAGTTTTCGATCATTTTCCAAATGTGTGTCGCTGAGGAAGAGGATTTCGACGATGTTCAGGTATTTTAATGCAATTTCAGCTCGAATTTTTTAGTTTTTCAATAAAAAAATCAAAAAGGCCACTAAAAGCATCAATTCTAGCCGTATCGCTGGTTCAAAGTTGCCTCAAGACTGCCTGTCCTTCTTACGTTGATTGTCCTACTTCTCGTGCTATTCCCTATCTTCGTCTGTATTCACTCAGATGGGCTTAATGACAACGAACGTGGCCTAATGGTCACTGAATTCGTATGTTAAATTTAGAATTTTATATTTCGAAGAAATTGATATTTTCATTACAGTTTGGATTGATCCTCTCGTTTCTGGCCTCTCTCCTCCTTCTCATGATTTCTGCACTTGCTATCGCGTGCAGGAGCTCAATTATGTTGCGCTTCTTCAGAATTTTTGCGGTTAGAGTCTTATTCGAATCAATTTGAAACACGAAACCAGTTGTCCACCGAACATTCATAAAATCATTATATTTCAGGTGATTCACCTCGCGTATCTCGTTCTCTTTCGAGTATTTATGCACTGCTTACAATTCGGTCGTAAGTGCATCATAATTTCCATTTTCGCTCAATTCTCTGTTCAGTGGATCCAAAGCGGCTAGAAAAAGTGTCTAAACCTGTGACAACGCATCCATGGGCAACCTATGTACACTTCGGCATCTCCGCTTACTATCTCTTCGGTGTTGCACTTCTGGGTCAGTTCATAAGTAGAGTTGGCACATAAAGGCTCTCGTCATGTCTCTCATCTCTCTGACAGACTAAAAATGAGGAAAACATCAGAGTTTTGTTCATCTGCTCACCCTAATCATAAGCAATTTATTCATTTTTTACAATAATTTTCAAGTTATATGATAAAATAGGAATCTTTGATATCACGCTTGTCACGAGAGAATCGAGCTGCTCATGGGAATGGAGTGAAAATCGTGAAATGAGTTAACATCGTTTTTAGACACCTCGAGGCATGTACTAGCATCTCCTAAAGTCCCATTGTCCCAACTTCATTCTGGAGCTCCATGCACCGGGTCGTTTACATGCAGCCTCAACTTTGATCGCTAATATCTCTCTTCTTGTGCATTTTTATGGAAAAATGTCACAGGTATGACCCCCGGTCTTTTTGCAAGCTCTATCGATCTGCACAAATTAGAGGTCATGAAAGTGCCTCTGTACAGTGCTACACTTCAGGAGCCATAACTCAGAAATTTAGGATTAGCGGGTGCTCTTCTTTCAGTATGTTGTGTATTTGCAGACCAGCTTTCGAATGAGTACCTTACGCTCAAAATAGACTAATATTCGACTGAATTGTGCCCATTTAAGTTTTTGACTTGATTTGAAGTTTTTTTACTTCACCCCGAACCTGCACCGCGCGCGCGGAATGGAATGAAACATAATTCTATCCCTGTCTGCGCCGACGAGAGCCAGAGAGAATGATATGTTTCATTCCATTCCGCGCGCGCGGTGCAGGTGCGATGTGAAGTAAAATGACTTCAAATTAACTCAAAAACTTAAATGGGCACAACTCAGTCAAATATTAGTCTATTTTGAGCGTAAGGTACTCATTCGAAAGCTGGCCTTCAAATACACAACATACTGAAAGAAGAGCACCCGCTAATCCTAAATTTTTGAGTTATGGCTCCTGAAGTGTAGCACAGTACAGAGGCACTTTCATGACTTCTAGTTTGTGCAGCTCGATAGAGCTTGCAAAAAGACCGGGGGTCATACCTGTGACATTTTTCCATAAAAATGCACCAGAAGCGAGATATTAGCGATCAAAGTTGAGGCTGCATGTAAACGACCCGGTGCATGGAGCTCCAGAATGAAGTTGGGACAATGGGACTTTAGGAGATGCTAGTACATGCCTCGAGGTGTCTAAAAACGATGTTAACTCATTTCACGATTTTCACTCCATTCCCAAGAATTGCCATTCTAGCTCGATTCTCTCGAGACAAGCGTGATATAATGGCGAATCGTGATAAAATATGATTGATAAAATATGATTAAATGAAATGAAATCTATCGTTAAACAACCATTTCCAGCCTACGCCCTTTACGAAGAGCGCAAGATGTACGCAGCTTTCGTCAAGGCTAATCGGGAAGCGAAGGAAGAGAAACGAGCAGCAAAGCAGGCCAAACGACACCCATCCTTTGATCATACCCTCGAACCCGTGCTCAACGGCTACAAAGGCAGCTACTTCGACAATATTCCGATCTCTGAACAGGAATCCCCAACGAATTCTGCTCAAGGTACTTAGGGACATCAATTCCTTGCTAGAGTATGCAAACCAGTTGAATATCGTCGCGAAACATCGTCTATCGTTCAATTACTCTCGTTTCTTTCGGATTCGTTTCGAAAAAGATAAATAAGCGAAAAAAATCAATTCAATGTTGTTGCAGACCCAGAACGAACCGTACGCAACGAGCGAAAGCAATCGATCGATATAATCGTCGAGGAGTCGATTGAGGAATCGATGGAATCCAAGACTCGACCCGCAAATGATTCCATCTCGGCAGTGTTCAATAACTACAAGAGCGGCGTCTCTGACATTAGGAATGCCGAGATAGCCGAACGACCTAATAATGCTAAGGAATCGAGTGATGCTACAGCTCAAGGTGAGGAAGTATGCATCAAATGGGTCTCGTTTCATCGCGCAATTTGCATAGACGAAAGATCAGAAGTTTCTTTTACTGCCGATATCGGAAAAAGTTCTTAAATTGAGGGATATTTAGACCCATTTGACGAATATGAGGAGGACAATTGGGATTGACGTTCTTGATCATTCCAGCAAAAGCAGCCACACTCGATCCATCCTGGGCTGTGGTCGATGAGGATTGATGAGGATTCATCGCAAGTCAACCCTCCGTCTCCCTAATATTCTGCTTCTGAACAAGTGCTCAATAACTATACAAAAGATTAATCTGACAAAGCGTACTGATATTTCTTTCTTCTGTGTTATATTTCAATGGTAAAGCGAATAGATGCGATATTCGAGACTGTGTGCATTCACAATTTATCAAATACAATACAACAAGAACGCAATGCCAAATAGTAGCAAATCAATCATCCAGAAAATACTCTCTAAGAGGGAGTTTCTGAGTCAATGGAAATAGCCTTGGCATTTGGGAAAAATCGAATTCCTCCAAAATGTGTCGGCTGGTAGTACTCCTCGAGTGTAGCTAAGCACTAGCTGATTTAGTGTTTTTGTTCACTCTCCGCCGAATGGTGAAGTATGTTTCAGTGAAACATAACCCAGCCGACTTTTCCATTTCGCAATCATTCGAAACGAGTGATAGCGTAAATAAAGCGCACTATTTTTGCGATCAAGCACACCAAGTTCAATCCAGATTGATTTTGTATCCTTTCGAAAAAATCGAAAAATCAATTTTATTTAAATTAAATAAATATGGCACCCCACTTTACAAGTCGCATTGTACCCATTTTATTTGTTTAATTAACAGAGCATCTACTAATGTGTCTTGCGTTTTAATATAAAATAAAATAAAAAATACCGGCTCGCGCAATCCTTCAATGAGTGCGAAAAATTTGAAATAAAATCAGTTCTTGATAGGCCTACTACCGTAATCCAAAACTCGTAAAACGCACGCGCCATAGAAAAACCAGCATCATTGACACATGCATGCCGTTAGCGACCCCACACACAATTACCACATCTTTTTGACCATAGGGAGCCTTTCTGGCTGATTTGGATTACGGTAGTCGGCCTATCAAGAACTGATTTTATTTCAAATTGTTCGCACTCTTTGAAAGATTGCGCGAGCCGGTATTTTTTATTTTCTTTTATATTAAAATAAAAGATGCATTAGTAGATGCTCTATTAATTAAACAAATAAAAAGGGTACAATGCGACTTGCAAATTGGGGTGCCAAATTTATTTAAGTTTAAAAAAAATAGATTTTTCGATTTTTTTCGAAAAGATGCAATATCAATTGGGATGAAACTTGGTATGCATGATCGCAAAAATAGTGCGCTTTATTTGCGCAATCACTCGTTTCGAATGATTGTGAAATGGCAAAGTCGGCTGGGTTATGTTTCACTGAAACATACTTCACCATTCGACGGAGAGCTAACCAAAACACTAAATCAGCTAGTGTTAACAAGACTCGAGGAGTACTACCCAATCCCACATTTTGGAAGAATTCGATTTTTTTTCCTAATGCCAAGGGTCAACGCAAATATGTTCACTGACTCAGAAACTTTCTCCTAAATACTCTCAGGTCAGCACTATTATGATTACCCCGGAAGTTGACGTCAAGTTCCCAGTCACGGGCAAAATATTGGAGACCGAATTCGATGTTGATTGCCTCGACTATGAAATTGTTTCTGGCATTCCGATTATTCTCAAACAGACGTGCGAACTCAATACTCAATATTCAGGCATTATTTCAATTACAATTACAATTACAATTATTTATCCACCAGGGGGGAGTGAAACTGAGCAGCGCAGAGATCTTCGAGAAGTTGTGGTTGAGGTCCGTCGTCATTTGTGGCGAATCGGGTTGGGATTCTGGAATTTCGGAATTTTGGTTGGAATTTCGATTCTGTATTCGACAACTCCCTTGTAGATCTCTTCAATATTAGGCATTGCCATGATTTTCTTGATTTCCGAACATTTAAGTTAATCCGAATAGGATTCAAAGAAATTTCGAGCGATTTTCTTCTCGTCTTCGTTCATATTCTCAATGGTGATTTGGCATTCGTCAACACCAGAATTTCGAAGTGCAACAATGCTGAGGAAAAACTCAATGAACTCTTCCTTCGTGAAATATTCTCCCGTGCTGTTTCCGAGAATTGAGAAAATTCGATGTCGTGCTGATCTCGGATCTTCTGCAAAGAAATTTATCTCTCAAAATAATACGAAACATGCGCATTCTCACCGATAGATTCAGCAGCATTTCCCATTCTAAAGAAAAAATTTTTTTTTCGCATTCCGTTTGCATTTTTCGTCTTTACCCTTTTGGGAGCAGATATCGGTTAGCTGGCTAGCTGCGATAATCTTCCATTTTAAAAGAATCTATTGCAAACTATAGTACGCGAAAACTTGTTCGCATTTTGAATTTCAGAGTCATGGAACATTCTTTGATGGGACTTCCTTTGGAATTGAAGTTTACAGTTTTCGCAATATTGGACGATAAATCATTACTCACTTTGAGACTGGTATGATTTTATTAGAGGCTTCTGACTACTCGTAATGTTGATTTTCAAGGCTCTAAATTTAGGTCAATAAACTCACGAAAAAGATTGCTGAAGAAACAGTCGTGAAACGCACTAAAAAGCGCGTGGCAGCTTATTTATATATCAATAACACAGTACGTTTCGCTGTTTTTTCTTCTTTTTCTCATTGTTCTTTCACAGGCCAAATGAGTAATTTCAGAAAAGCTCGATTGAAGTTACATTCAAATTCTCAGAAACCCGAATCAGGGAACATTCCCTCTTTTCTTCGCAACTTTTCTTCATTTCTGCATTGAATTATTCGCAAATATATAATAACTTCAATTATCACCCGCAGGTAAGAATCTTGTTGGAATAGACGCTCTCATCGTTACATTGAAGAAAATCTCCACGACTTTATCTCTTTCTGAAACACCTCTATTCTTCGATTCTATCTCTCCGATAAGAGACAAGCTTCACTGCGATGTTCTGGGAATGTGCCCAACGACTCCTGAGTTATTCTTGCTAACATCGACATTTTTGGAAGGAAAAGCTGTTAATCGACTCTATTTCGATATCGGAGAGTCGGATAAGATGAAGTAATCAAAAAGTATGAATAACAAGATTAATGTGCATTTTTCTAGAGATTTTGTGCTGAAACTCATCGAAAACTCTGAGCGACTTCTGTTTATGCATATTTTAGAGCACTTCCTTCAGGTCGGTAATTTATGGCTACGATTGGGAAACGATAATCCAGAAACTAATTATCGGTCATGTCAAATTATTTCAGAGGTCTTCATTCACAAGTTAGCCGAAATAGTTGATTCAATCTCACTCGTTGTTGATGAAAAGCTGCAGAATATCTTGCCAACATCATCTTTCGCTAACACTTTCGCTCTCGTCTCGAGTATTTTTCGCAGACGATGTAGTTATCTCGAAATGACAAAAGCATTTGTCACTTTATCCATCAATGACGCAAATCTGCTTTCAAATGTAGGCTGATTTTCGAAAAAAATAATTTTAATTTTTTTTTAATTCTGAATTTCGGACGCTGTTTAACGAGATTGGAACACAACCGTTCTTCTTCTGCGCACGCACCTCAAATGAAGGCATGAAACGAGTAATCTCCGCAAGAAAGCATGTCATTCAAGTCCAGTCCAGAATTATGAGCGAAGATAATGTTATTGTAGTGAGACACGAAAATATGATGCGACAAAGGTGATAAATTTTGATGCACTCAGCCCTCATGATAAATTTTTGTGTGAACGTGGCTTTACTCTTTATACTTCAAATCAAAGAATATACATATTTAAGGAAATACCAATTAACTGAGAATCTCAAGGTTGGACTGTGAAGTGAATTATTCTACCACTTGGCAAACGTATTCATTCATAAAAACAGGCCGAATTCATCGGGATTATTTGATCAGGACGGAACACATTGGCTAATTCATAACACACATTCGAGGTTATCATGATGGACAGTGGTTGAGTAAATCACTAGACTTGGCAAAACGCCGCAGTTACCGGTCCGCTCTTCACCACGCCTCCCACAGACCATCCACCAATGGAACCATGGCGATGTCTAGTCAGACCCATTCACGATGCAAGCAGGGAATGGATGTTTGATGAGGAAGGATGGTGGATGAGAGATGTTTCATCCCAGAAAAGCAGCGAAACAGGCATTTTGCAGAATTAGTAATGTGTTGGAAAATTAGGTTCATCACAATTTGCATGGAAGCCCCTCATAAATCACTCCTCGTAGATCGTAGTGCCACTTCTTGCTTAGATATTCGAAGACTTTGAGTAACAACCGGGGCGGTTATTCTCAATAGATTCAATTCACGAAGAGAAGAGGAAGTAGTTGCGGGGAACTCAAGTGGTGACAGACGGCATCTCTCGCTTCTCACCCTAATTCGGTTGAATCACACACTAATTACGCATTCCACTCTAGTAGAGCGCGAAACTCGGGCAATCGTCTCTCCATTTCACACACTCTATCTCCACTCTGGCTGGTGAGAGAGTGCGAGAAATGAAGAGACGGCGACTCTGCACACTAGATGACAGATGGTCCGGCTGGCTCACTCCTCTTCCCCTATCCCTCCCCCTCTCTCGCATTCTCGCATTCTTCACTCTTGCCATTGTTCCAGCTTTAGTTCTAGTTCATGCGATACTCTTTCTCCTGATAGAATTTTATCGTATATCTCCTGTATTGGTAATGCTTGCTTAATTTATTTGTTGCAGCTCTCTACATGAGCTCCGCTTCTTCCAACTCTGGAAAGATTTTAATCGCACATAATACAGAGTGAGTCCTTTCCTTTGAGATAACAAAATCTTCGATGTAATAGATCGGACCTTGTATCATTCAGATAAAGATGCGAATTCCACACCCACTGGAATGAACGATCGGATCGACTAGAAGACTGACAGTCGTTGACGCTCGTGCTGTGTGAGAGCTCTCTGCGCATCCAGAAAGCCCCGCATTGTGGGAGTTCATTGAGCGAAACTGGAAGGAATGGATTAATTGGAGTAGGATCATCTATGATCTGATATGTTCTGAGCGATTTGCTCTAGTCATAGCCGAGCAGGCTCAAGTTACATGATCATTGCAAGACAGCAAAGGTTATGGCACGGACCGGGGATCGAACCCGGGGCTTCCGCTTACCGGGCAGGTGTTCTACCACTGAACTACCCGTACCACCGATGCGCTTGCTCGCTGAGTGAATGATACTCTCAATTGGAGTCATACTGATCCTTCGCT
>LS490817.1:118615-159607 GCA_900490845.1 Pristionchus japonicus | reverse complement strand
ATCAGTATGACTCCAATTGAGAGTATCATTCACTCAGCGAGCAAGCGCATCGGTGGTACGGGTAGTTCAGTGGTAGAACACCTGCCCGGTAAGCGGAAGCCCCGGGTTCGATCCCCGGTCCGTGCCATAACCTTTGCTGTCTTGCAATGATCATCTATGAAACGTTTTTCTTCAACGACACGAGTCTCAATTATACTATTCCATTCTCGGTGACTCTTTTCTGTTATTGGTGGTTGTGTATGTGCATAAAGATGTTCCTCATTCGACTACAAACACATCAGTTTACGGTGATCTCGAAGCCAAATCTGCAAGGTTAGGACATCCCGAATTCTTGTGCAGGATTTGGAACAAATTGGACGATTATCTTCACCAGATCATTTTCACCCTTTTGTCCACGGGAATAGTTAGCACGTTTATTCGGAAACCTGGCCAAAATAGACCTCGCAAGCTACATCGTTTCGTCGTATTTCGCCTTTTCGACACTCACAAAGGCGGGTTCATAGTCCTTGAATTCGACTCGACAACCCGACATATCGCTACTTGGAATCGTCCATTTTTCCTTGCTACATCCGAGTAGAGTGCGAAATGCGGATGTTCGTCTCTTCATTTCGCACACTAGCTCACCGACCAGAGAGACGAGAGAGTGTGTGAAAAGAAGAGACGAATACCCGCGATTCGCACTCTATTTCTGAGTGCAATCAGGTCGCATGATCCCAATCGAGAGAACGAGAGAGCAATCGGGACTTTAGGTATTCCTATCTCTCAGGCGGAGAGAGACTAGAAGAAATGGCGATACGGCATCTAAAAACGGAAGTTGGTGCATTGAATTGCTTCTCCGGCGAAAGGCGAGAGACCAGATGAAATTGAGAGACAGCATCTAAATCGGAAGCTGGCGCACTGATGAAAGGGCGAGAGAGCGTGCAAAATGGAGAGACTGGGGCCTAATCGGGCTGGCATTCGCTGGGCTTCACACCGATGATGGCAACCAATCAGAAGCCTCATGCTGCTAGGCGAGGACGACAGGGTGCACTAGGCCAATCCTGCGCGCAGTAACAAGAAAATGAGAGTACGGCATTATCAGGAAAAATGGGAACTGCGATCAAAAGAAGCATGAAGAATCTGTAAGACTGTAAGATCCAGTGCAAGGTCTGTGCAAGTGGCACTGGCATTCTCTCTGGTTGGCAACCAATCAGAAGTCCCGGACGCCTGGTTGAGGACAGATCGCAGGGAGGTAAAGTACATCGGAACACTTCAATTCAGCCGTGAATAAGCCTGAATAAGCCGTTATATTCACAGCAATCAGTAAACGCGAATGATATCTGTTAGGTTGTACTGATGAACAGAACAATGGCAAGATCGGTATACCTGGCATGGGACTTCTCTCTGGTTGGCAACCAATCAGAAGCCCTGGACGCCTGGTTGAGGACATGTTGCATCGAGGGCAAGCGTGTACACCGCAGTTAGAGAATAACATGCTACAGAACAATTTTGAGCAGATTCACAAATTAAAAGAGCCTCGAAATAACGATCCTTTCTTGATTTGATACAGGCTTGATCAACCGGAAGATCTGCATTCATGGCACGGGTCTTCTCTCTGGTTGGCAGCCAATCAGAAACCCTACGTGCCGTCGATCGCTACAGAAACTCTTTGGACTCCAGCCCCTCTTTCTCCTCCCATTTCAATCCAACTTCTCTAGCATCTGCTTTCATTTCGTCACATCACTCTCTCATCTGTACCACCATCAAATCAAGCCGTTATATCAGCAATGCGCACTCTCCTGATGATACTGCTGCTGTTGCTGCTGATGAATGTCGAAGAAACAGAAGCAAGGGTAAGTTATTCTCATTTCCCCCTCGGATATCCGATCAGTACTGTCCCTGCTGTCAAAAATGTCATCTATATGGGCATGATTGACATCGATGTCATCTGCCGAATATAATGACTCTCTGAAAACTAATATAATTAAATGTTGATGCTACTGATGAGCGTCGTAGGAGGTTAAACTCTCGAGAGTTTTATAGTTGTACTGAAGGAAAAAATATTATTGCAAGCTATGCCATTCAGCCAATAATTTCATTCTCTGAAACTCACCCGAAGTTGATGAATCTGATGAGAATCGTTTTTTTAGAAAGAACTCTTCCGGTGAAGTCCACAAGCACCGAACTTTTTTTGTTCAGACCATGAAAGTCGGTATGCTGTTCGCCCTCAACGACACAACTCTCACACTGTTTGTCGGGTACAAGAAGCATGCCGCTGCGGCGATGGTTCGATTTATCGACTTCCTGATCAGCCAAACACATTTTTTAAAGTCGTTTTGCGATGATTATTATTCAGGTTGCCTGGAATCGCATCCAATCCGAAGGAGTTATGCCGGACATCGACGATATCGAGTGGGTGCAATTTCGATGCAATGGACAATTTGTCTTTTTTTTGCCGTTGTGCCCTCACTCATAGTTGTCACAATGCCTCTTGTACGTGCCGTTTTGTGTCGGGCACCGAATGAATCGTGAGGAGCCTGAAAAGGAGCTCTAGAGTGGTTTTTTTGTGGCTATGTTAGGGACACGTTTCAGAACAATAACAATATTTTTGTTCGGTTTTTAAACGTACCATCATCCAAAAACGTCTAACCACGTTATCTTTACGAAACTCCCTTTCTTGTCTCTTTCTAGCAGCATTACCATTTCTGCTCTATTATATTTGTTGTCTCGATTCGTTCTGATTCCAGTTTCATCTGGGGCTACGACGAGTGCGTGGATACTTAGTAATTAGTCCTTTCATAATTAGTAATTAGTCCTTAAAAGTAATCAGTCCATTCCAGTTTCATCTGGGGCTACGATGATTGCGTGGATAGCAAGTCCGTCTCCTCCTTTGTCGATCTGAGGAATCGAGGAGCGGAAGTGATTCTGGGACCGGCATGCAGTTCGCGTAAGACCTTTATCAACTACAGTTTGTATTATGTTTCACGCAACGCCCTAATAATAGCAAGGTGTTTGTAATACAGTGTTGCTGAAGTTGTTTCGTGAACACAAATTATTCTGAGAGCGGAAGTGATTCTGGGACCGGCATGCAGTTCGCGTAAGTTTTATATGTATTACTGTTATAATAAGTGATATAATAGGTGATTCAAAACAGTTTCACATGATCGTTTGGGTAACCAGAACTCAAATTCAGTGGTAGTGAGTACAAGAGAGTTCCTCAAAAATATGCACAAATCACTTGCGCGATAGTCAGACAGTAAGTGCTTTTGTGCAGTGATAATGATTGTCAATTATTCGTAATCTAGAAAACATAACACCTTCCCAAAATGCTCCTGCAATGGTGTGTGTCGCCCATCTTTTTGTGGGAAGTGATTCTAGGAAAAAGAAGCAACGGTCGGATTGCATTGTTATGTTTTGTTATGTTTCACGACCAGGATTAGTTCTGATCACAACATGGAAAGATAGTCGTAGCTCGAATGATATTATTAAAAAAAATTATTTCAGCCGCCCTTTACGACGGCGCAATCGCCTCCTACTTCGACATTCCTCTCATTCTCTGGGGGCCTCCTTATGATTCCTTGCTGGACAACAATGTCAACTTTCCGACACTGCTGAGCACCGGATGGAGCACGGATCCGTGAGTGTCACTGAAGATTCAATTCTGCGTCTTTCCTTGTCATTTCCTAGGCGTTACTTGAACCCTATTCTGGGAATGTCCGATTTGTTTTTTTTTTGAAACTACACCCACGACTTCATAATAGCACGCTTTCCAAGGTTTAAACTAGAGTTCGAAATACGGGTAATCGTCTCTTCATTTCACACACACTCTCGTCTCTCTGACCGGTGAAAGAGTGTGGGAATTGAATAGACGATTACCCGGATGTCGAACTGAAGAAGTATTCGTTACAGTCGAGCTATCGCCCTTGTCTCACTCCTTCGCAAGTTCAACTTCTCTGATGTCTCCTTTCTCTACTCCACGGAAAGAAATCCGCTCGTCGGCCGTTGTCTGAACTTCTTCAACTCGTTTTCTGTAAGTTTCTTCTTTCAGTTCAATCCATACTCACCTTTAGAGTCACATGGACATATTGGCACTTCCTCTTTCACCGACCACCAAACCTGCTGAAAGCCGTTTTTAAAAGGGAATCACTGAAACATATTTTGTATTGTACGGGAATATTGAACAGAAATCAGATTGCAGATAATTTTCGAATCTTTTGCAGCAACAACTGACAACGATTTCTGAAATCACAATAAACTACAATCGGCGAATGACGAATACTACTGTGGAGAACATCCAGAGGCGTCTAAAAGAAGCCAGTGCGGTGTCCAGAGGTGAGCCGTTTCTTCGAGCTGCAAAGCCGCTATGTGCTTGTCTGATATGTTCTGAGTGATCTACTCTAGTCGTAGCCGAGTAGGCTCAAAGTACACGATTATTGGTTATGGTCCGTGCCAAAACCTTTGCAAAGCCATCTTGTGTATCTCGTGTATTTTGCTGGTGTGCGCACAAGGATGTTCATTTACGAAGGATCTGTAGTGATCCTAATTTTTGTTTCATCTCAGCGTACGGATGATGCTCTCCTTTACAGTGTTCATAATCTGCGTGGAAAATCCCACATCGCGTCGAAACATTCTACTAGCTGCTAAGGACAATGGCTTCGATAACAATGAGTGAGAAGCTTGTTGTTATCGTCAATGATGTTGTTTTTGATGTTGTTATTGTAATTCAATTATTACTCAACTTTTCAGGTACACATTCATCTACATGGAGGAGCAGGGCACCGCGTTCAAAACCTACTCCACACAAGGAGTTTGTGAGTTTTGAATAACAAAAACAATAACAACAATAGCAAAAACACAACAGCAACAACAACAACAACAACAACAACAACAAGTTTTCCAGTCGACGTCTGGGTGAACAGCACAAATCCGGACGATCCGCGCAAGTACGACGCGCTCGCTGTCGCCAGGAAGATGCTGATTGTAAGTCTTGTTATTTGTTGTTGTTGTTGTTGTTGTTGTTGTTGTTGTTGTTGTTGTTGTTGTTGTTGTTATTTGTTGTTGTTGATGCTTTTGTCGACTAATTATTTTCCAGCTCGACATCGTTCCATACAACGACACTGCCACCTTCCTGCAGAAGGTTTCTCCATTTTAATTTACATATTAATTAGCAAAATTACTAATAACACACGTCTTCTGAGAGATTGCAGGACCCTGAGGAACCAGGAGCCCAAACTTTGAGCAATCCTGACCATACATTAATGGTGAAGTACGTAGGTGAGAAGGAAACTTTGACCCAAGCCATTTGTCCCAAAACCGGATTTTAGGTATTGTCCGGTTCTGGATCCGGCTATATCGGATCTCAGCACTCCGGTGAGCTAGAAAGTTGTTCTATGGCTCAACAAATGCGGAAAATTCATCTAGTTAAGAAAAAAATTTTTGTGAAATTTTTTGAAAAAAATAAAAAATAATTTTTCACATCAGAAAAATAATTCTACTGGATCGGGGACCCCCCATTTTCGTGTAAGCCAAAGTCAGTTTTGAACTCCTCATAGAGGTGGCAGTTTAGAAAAATTTCGACCTCAGGTCGGCAGGGGTGGAAAGGGAGCTTCCGGAGTCGATAAGCACTAATAATCGACGATTTTCCTAAAAAATGCCAAGTTTGACGTATCAGAACTTTGCCGTTTCTGCATTTACAGAGGCCTATTCGACTTACAATTACTCAAACTTGCCTAAAAGACGAAATCTCAGCATTTGGTGACGATTCGAGAAAAATCATTTTTATTTATTTTTTTATATTTTTAATAAAAAAATAATTAAAAATGAAACTCGTCTAAAATCAATTAAACTTTCAGGAAATCATATTTCAGACTTGTCATGATGTTTAAAGTCAAATAGGCCTCTGTAAATGCAGAAACGGCAAAGTTCTGATACGTCAATCTTGGCAATTTTTAGGAAAATCGTCGATTATTAGTGCTTATCGACTCCGGAAGCTCCCTTTCCACCCCTGCCGACCCGAGGTCGAAATTTTTCTAAACTGCCACCACTATGAGGAGTTCAAAACTGACTTTGGCTTACACGAAAATGGGGGGTCCCCGATCCAGTAGAATTATTTTTGTGAAGTGAAAAATTATTTTTTATTTTTTTCAAATCGTCAAACTTGACCAAAAATTTCACAAAAATTTTTTTCTTAACTAGATGAATTTTCCGCATTTTTTGAGCCATAGAACAACTTTCTAGCTCACCGGAGTGCTGAGATCCGATATAGCCGGATCCAGAACCGGACAATACCAAAAAGCCGGTTTTGGGACAAATGGCTTGGGTCAAAGTTTCCTTCTCACCTACGTACTTCACCATTAATGTATGGTCAAGATTGCTGAAAGTTTGGGCTCCTGGTTCCTCAGGCTCCTCGTTTTCCTGCAATCTCTCAGAAGACGTGTGATAAACCAATCAGGTCAAAGATGCCTTCACCCAACCACCGTTCAACTGTACTGACTGCACTGAGATCGAGACGGTGAGACTTTTTTAATGACTTTTATCGCAATTTCCGTTCGCTAAGAAATAGGGTTGTCTGTTCGGTTTCGGTGTTACCGATCGAGAGAGAGGATATGCAAATGGGGTTCGGTGTTGCCGAAAGAGAGGGAGAGGAGAGGTCAACACCGAACCAGCACCGAAACTTTCGGTGTTGGTTCGGTGTTGGTTCGGTGTTGGCGCTCCCTCTTCCCTCCCTCGCCTGTCTCTTACCCGGCGCGGCTAGAGAGCACGCGTAAGAGATAGAGAAGCCCTCTCCATCTCCTCTCGCACTCTCTTCCTACCTACTCAGATTAGGCCTTACTAACTCTTAACGTTCCTAACTCTAACTCTCCTAACTCAGGCTTTTCGATAAGACCAATATCGGTATTATAAGAAATTGTTTAGATACCTGTGATACAAAGCTTCTCATTAATTTTCTGAAAATTCCGTATTTTTTTACGGGGTAAGATGAGGAGAATCAAGAAGAGTAGTGAAAGAGGACTTCGTGAGAGGAACCAAATATTGAACAAATAACCATGAAGAAACATCAAAACACCCCCCCCCCCCCCTTTTCTTTCACTCTTCACGGTTTCTGGATCGAAGGGAAAAGATCGGGGGGGGGGTTAGCAAAGCCTGAAAGCTTTGAGTACTATCTGAAAGGACGATCCGAGAAAGGGTAGAAAGAGATAGAGAGAGAGAGGGGGGAAGAGGGCTTCTCTATCTCTTACGCGTGCTCTATAGCCGCGCCGGGTAAGAGACAGGCGAGGGAGGGGAAGAGGGAGCGCCAACACCGAACCAACACCGAAAGTTTCGGTGCTGGTTCGGAGTTGACCTCTCCTCTCCCTCTCTTTCGGCAACACCGAACCCCATTTGCATATCCTCTCTCTCGATCGGTAACACCGAAACCGAAACCGAACCGGCAACCCTACTAAGAAAGGACTAAATTCGAACATTTCTCATCGGAAAGCAAGAATTTCAGTCTGTCTCGCGCGTCGTGAACTTCCATGACTCGCTCCTGTTGTTCGCCTATGCACGGAATCGCACTGTTAAGGTAAGATTTCCAAGCTCTCTAAGTCTCAGGATTAGTTCTTGGAGTCGTTTTCATATCCTGATCAGCATCGACATTGATAAATTGAATTCTCAGGCCTTTCCCAACCTCGCAGCCAACATTTCCGGTCGCGCATTGCAAGCGAACGCGCAGGGGACGTTCATTGGTTGGTTTATTTTATTTTATATCACTCTGAAATTATAGCTAATTCGACGCTAACGATCTGAACGCATTGTGAAGCACATGAAATCAGTAATAAGTTGCGAATCCGAACGTTTCTTTTCTATCCATCCCCCCGTGTTTGAACTCGAAACAACAACCAATTTCCAGGCCAATCCGGCACCGTGCGCATCAATATCAACGGCACGCGTGATCCATCCTTCGTGCTCTACTCACTGAACAATGCGGACCTGTCACAAGTGATTTATTATATTATTAATTTAGTTAATTAATTAAATAAATTTTATTAATTTAATTTAAAAATCAGGCCATGATCCGCTTTGATGTCACCCTCTCGACGGACAGAAAGACGCGAACTGTAGTGAGTATTTTTGCTCTTCCTTCCATTTTAGCTCGACAAAAAGCGATTAAATGGTTTACACTCATGTTGAACAACAGTTGAAGTGTGTCGCACGGCATGTTGCGGAACACGCAGCCAACCCATATTTCACGGCGACGCGTGGCCCTTTCCCGGGCGTTCTACCGTTCAAATCTAGTGATACGATAGCTCAGCATGACATCTACCGCTCTTGTTTCGCGACGACCCTCTTCCGTTTCCAGCAACCCGTCGAGCTCTACTCGTCCGAATCTCAACTATGGATTGCCAGAGGTGGTGTGAGACCACTGAATGTGCCGAAATGCGGATTCGGAGGGGATCAATGCCCGCTAAGCTTCCAGGAACAGGTATTAAAATCTGAAATATGGATTGTTGTCTCCTCATTTTTCACACTCTCTCGCCTCTATGACTCGCTCTGAATACCATTTTGACCGGTTCTAGTTACTAGTTTCCTTTGTGATCTGGTGAATACGCTTCAGACAATGTAGAAACCATTCTCGCAATAGGATAAGCCATCTTCCCCCTTGAAAAAAAAATTAAACATGAATCTATCCAGCTTCCTGTCACTGGAATAGGGCAAAAATTTAAATGAGTTTATGATCGCTATGCAATACGGTATTACATTACAGTACCTCGCCATCGTAATCGCGGCCGTTGCCGTTTTCGTGCTGGTAATTTGTGTGTTGGTCGCCTCGCTCATCTGGGTTATCAGGTGATCCTCTTTGAATATCACAATCAGAGTGCACAACGAAAGAGTTGACTCTCCTCATTCTGCACGCTCTCTCGCCACTCTGACCGATGAGAGAGTGTGTGAAATGAGGAGAGCAACTCTTACTTTCCGCATTCTAATCACAAGCAGTCTCAAAATCACAAAACCACATACTTTTACACTATTTTTGATCATATTTGAATGAGTTTCCAGCTTGGTGTAAATCAAACAGAACGTGATACAAGCCAACACGAGGGACAATTGTTGAAAAACAAAACAATGAACGTGGAATGAAAAATGAGAAATAGTCAACGTTGTCGTGCTGGTCGCCTCGCTCATTTGGGTGATCAGGTGAATAATTAGTTGATCATTAATTAATAATTAATTAGCTGATCAATAAATTGTTAGTTTGATTTGAAATGTATGATTCTCATTCGGCACTCTAGCATGTTTCACGCTTACTTCGTAAGCATCAGAATATTATGCAGGACGATTGCGTTCCACTTGACCAGCAAATTCAAACAAACAAGTACAATCTTCACTACCAACTCTCTAGTTCCCGGCAATGCAAACGGACGCTTTGTAATATGCCCATGATACTTGGAAAGAAACGTACACGATTCAATATGTTCTGTATCGAAAATAAAATTGTTCGCGTTGAAATAGGTGATGACCATTCCAGATCCCGTCAACGCGAGGAAGCTCAACGAGATCGTATCTGGCAGATAGCGTTCAACAGCCTGATAAAACCGTCACAGAAGGTAAGCGCAGTTATTATATCCCTCTTGCCTTCTAAGGACTCAATCAGCTACTAGCAGTCGGTAGTGTTCTGCGAAACATCTCTAGGAACTGTAGAAGATCTCCGGAACCCGCTGTGATTTTGATAGTGATTTCAGCTTGTATTTGAGCAACAGCGACGACAAGTTCGCCTCGATTTACAGAGCATTTCAAATAATTTCAGAGCATCACCTCCTCCAAGTTCTCGCTCTCCTCATCGCTCACCACAAGCACAAAGATGACGCTGGACTCGAAAAAGGTTGCTGACACTCTCTCACTTTTGCGTGCTCTCTCGCAGCTCTCTCGACTTTGCGTGCTCTATCATCAGTGATTGACTCCTTAGTCTTATCCACTTTTGGCTGATTTCCCGACCCTTCATCACATGTGATATGAGCAGAAAACAATCCGCGAGACCTCGACAAAATTCTGGGCAAGCTCATGGACCTAGGATCAGAAATCTGTTCTCATAATAGCTACTCGAGGGTTTCCCAGTTGCGAAACAGCTTGCCAACCACGAGATTTCGAGATTGAAATTCCAATCTCGGCTCGGAATTCGGCATTTGTGTGGGGTTTCTCTACGTGATTTTTGCCATTCTCGAAATTTCCCAATTCCTGATTTCAATCTCGTGACCGAATTCAGGAACGAGAGGTTTCTCCTCGCGCGATTTCATGTAGGTGGGTGTTTCGTGCCAATCCTTGATTAGAATTCCAACCTGCTGATCAAATGGGTGTTGCGAGGCTTCTGTTTACGAAACGAAAAACACCGGGCATAACAAAAATAGAAGTTGATCAAAACGATAAGCGAGGGACTGTTACGAGCGGCAGAAAATTATGATGAAAATGCCGGAACATTCCAGGAAACCGAACTCCATGCCTTCTTCTTTCTCAACAACGAAGCCGTGGCTGGGAGAAAACACGCGATGAGACATTTCCTAGGGAAAAGAGAGACCGTGGAGCTAAGACTGGTAAGCAGCACTGGAAAAAGTTCCTTGATTGGCTAAATTATTTGAGATAAGCCAATATTGGCTGATTGAAATGTCATGGTAGTTTGTTGAGCACTGACAAGAGATCGTGAGATCTAAACTCTGCACTGTTGCACAGTACGTTATCGATTGGGGATTCCACACTTCAGCTGTACTCGCTCGAAAACGACTATTTTACGTCGCACAATTGATCTTTGATCTTTAATCTTTGATCTTTAATATTTAATCTTTGCAGCTCTACTCGCTCGACCACGACAATGTGAACAAGTTCCTCGGAATCTGCACAGACGGGCCGCAGTTCATGACGTTGTGGAGATTCTGCTCGAGGGGATCACTGAGGGTAATTCGCAAGCACAATGGTAGCCCTACACTGCTCCTTTAGCCCGATACCAGTATAATGATTGTGCTTTTTCGATTTACCAGAGACGTATAGAATTGATTGCGAGTTTTTTTTCTATGAACGCGAAGAGAAAGATCATTAGTTGATGTCTGATCCCCAGGACGTCATCGAAACGGGCCGCCTACAGATGGACTGGTTCTTCAAGTTCAGCATCATGAGGGACATTTCGGAGGTATTTATTCTATTTCTCGTTGAACGGTCATTTACTGAGTAATTCAAGTGGACAGTGTTTTGAAAAACTAGTGAAGCATAACCTTACGCGAAATGGACTGGTTCTTCAAGTTCAGCATCATGCGGGACATTTCGGAGGTTTGATAAATGTTTATTTTACCATGGGCACCAGCAAGAAATTGAACGGTTGAAGGAAGCAGTGTTTCATGGAGCTTGTGAAACATATCCTGATGTTCTTATGCATCAGAACCTGACAATTCAACAAATTATTAAGGTTCTGCACCATGTTACAGATATCCCAGAATATGATTACGTTCTGCCTAGTCACAATCTCGATATTCAACAATGATTCATCCAGGGTCTGCACTACCTGCACCACTCGCCTCTTGGAGCGCACGGATGGCTGTCTTCTGGTGAGGTTTTATGCTACTAAATTCATTTATAAAATCAATTATATGGAGATGAGGTTGCTGGACTAGGTTCATGCTGATATCAGCTCATATTTTGCTGATTTTCTTTTCTGATCAGCACTTGCACTTTCTGCATGCTGTACTCTTTGTGCAATTTTAATATCTAGATGAAAACTGAACTCACGCCCTTTGGCGAATTTGAAATGCCAATAAAAATGGTTTAGGTTGCTGCCTGGTCGATGACCGCTGGCAACTCAAGATCTCCTATCACGGCTGCAAGTTTATCAAGGAAACGGAGATGAGAAGTACCAAGGGTGAGACAATTTCCGAATTATGGTCAATCGATGTCGATTTCTCGCGGTTATGTTTACAAACGGAAACATATGACTTCGGGAAGCTTAGTTATATACAAATAAGGAAAAAAACACATGGATAGACATTCAGACCTCCTCTGGACTGCCCCAGAGCTCATTCGCAATGGAGATACTGTCGGAACTCTGTCTGGTGAGCATAATGATTATTGTTATTATTATTGTTGTTGTTGTTGTTGTTGTTGTTGTTGTTGTTGTTGTTGTTGTTGTTGTTGTTGTTGGTGTTGTTGTTGTTGTTGTTGTTGTTGTTTTCATTCACTACAACGCTTCCCCCTCAGGCGACATCTACTCGTTCGCCATAATCTGCTCCGAGATTGTGACTAGAAGAAGTGCGTGGAACATCGAAGAGGAGCATGTGGATGCGGAAGGTACTGTGTTGAAATAGAGGTGATGGGACATTTAGGAACTCGCGTTTAGGAACCCCCAATGTGTGACGTTGAGGAACCCCTTTTTCCTTTGTCTCCACTCTCCCTCCCTGCCTTATAGGGGGTTCCTAAGCGTCACATATCGAGGGTTCCTAAACGCGAGCTCCTAAATCACCGAAATAGAGTTTGCATTCTATGGAGATCTATAGCTCGTTGATAGAGAGAGAGCTCGTTGATCAACTCCTGAGAACGAGTACATTGCATTCTTTGATAGGCGGAAATAACAGTTCATGCAAAGTAAGATGAATTGAGAGAATTGATAGGAGTGTGCCCTCTGATTGCAAAAATTGACGAGGGTCAGAGATACGGCTATATTTTCGAAATCATCAACAAGGAGTTATCGAACCTTGAGACGATCTCTTGGTTTCAACGATTGCTGAAACATATCACTTCGAAAAAGTTTCAATTCGCAGAGCTCATCTACAAACTGAAGAGAGGCGGCGGCAAGCCAGTCAGACCCGAGTTGGAAACGGAGGATGGGAACGAGGTCAACTCGTCCATGGTGAGATCTATGGAAAAGTATTGATTCAACTACGATCAAGGAAGCAATTGCGCGTTAGTACCGTTGATTCTTTTGCTATCATTATGAAGCATATCCGTGTATTTTATATCGAATCTTCAATCCTTTCATAACCACTTCGTTCCCAGCTCCTCCTCATCAAGGACTGCTGGTCGGAGGAACCCGAGCAGCGCCCGAACACGGACCAGATCAGGACATTGCTGAAGGGAATTAATCATGGACGGTAAGTTTCAAAACTTTCCGGAACAATTTCCTGCCTCGTTTTCTTTAGTTCTTGTGCGGAATGTGATTAGCATACTGTTAGGTACCAAATCAGATAAGAACGCTGCTGAAGGGCATTAATCATGGACGGTAAGTTTCAAAACTTTCCGGAACAATTTCCTGCCTCGTTTTCTTTAGTTCTTGTGCGGAATGTGATTAGCATACTGTTAGGTACCAAATCAGATAAGAACGCTGCTGAAGGGAATTAATCATGGACGGTAAGTTTCAAAACTTTCCGGAACAATTTCCTGCCTCGTTTTCTTTAGTTCTTGTGCGGAATGTGATTAGCATACTGTTAGGTACCAAATCAGATAAGAACGCTGCTGAAGGGGATCAATCATGGACGGTGTGTTTGGCGGTTCCTTTCCATTCTCCGGAGCTTCCGGTTCGAAGTGTGGTTGTGGTAGTAGGAGGAACACGGACCAGATCAGGACGTTATTGAAGGGAATTAACCATGGACGGTGAGAACGATTTTCGGGTCTCTAAACCATAACTAACGCGTGATAAGAGGTAGATGAAGGGCCAGATCAGGACGCTGCTGAAGGGAATTAACCATGGACGGTGAGAACGATTTTCGGGTCTCTAAACCATAACTAACGCGTGATAAGAGGTAGATGAAGGACCAGATCAGGACGCTGCTGAAGGGGATCAATCATGGACGGTAAGATGTTCAACATATCTATGCGGTGCCGGGTGCATATTTTATTCCGAAAATGTGAATACTAAAGGTTGGATAGTAGTCGATGAAGGACCAGATAAGGAACCGTGACTAGTGCAGTGTTGGCGGTAAACATCGGAGCAAATCAGGGGATCAATCATGGACAAAATTCAGTTGCAATTAACCTGCCATCAGCGTTTGCTTTAGGAATTGCGTCTACTGAAATGATTTTGAGCTGTCTGTTCTCATACAAGAATGAATTCTACTTTCAGATCCGCCAACCTGATGGACCACGTGTTCAACGTGCTCGAGCAGTACGCGTCGACTCTGGAGGATGAGGTTAGTTCTATCTACCTGTGGTCGCTCGCTCAATGTTGCGCGCTTTCTCGCTCACCCTTTCTGCGCGTTCCAGTTCATGCTGAATCTCGTAGGAAGAGAGTACGGGAGAAATCTAATTACTCTTGGAGAACACACTTGACATACCGGTCGTTCTTGTAGTATCAGGCGGTGTCGAATCTGTCCTAAAACTAATTTCAAAATTGGAGTAACTAATACTATTACAAACAACATCTTTCTAACTACTAAAGAGATAGATGATGAGTTCACGGAATGACGATGCGTCAAGAAGTAATCTTTTCCAGGTCGAATCTCGCATGAAGGAGCTCGTGGAGGAGAAGAAGAAGAGCGACGTGCTGCTGTATCGGATGCTGCCGAGGTGATCGATTCAGTGATACAGCCCTACTGCTAGAGACATACATAGAGTGACTCTATTAGAGTCTATACAACGGAGGTGACAAAGGCCACATCTCACATTAGTTCGTATTGGTTCAAACCGTAAGGCCGTAGCCAAATCAAAACTCAGGTCATGTTTTTAAAGGGCTTTCTGGAACATAACCACATTTTACTACAGAATACAAACCATTATTATTTTTTGAGCAGCTAATGCGTGTACAAAGTTCCCAAAAAAAAAGAAAATTTGCAACGAACTAGTGTTCTCAATATTAACGATTATTTTCACTTCAGACAAGTCGCTGAGCGTCTCAAGCTCGGTCAGGCGGTCGAACCAGAAAACTTCGAGTGCGTGACGATCTTCTTCTCTGATGTCGTCTCGTTCACCACTCTTGCGAGCAGAAGCACCCCGATTCAGGTGAGATTGGCACAGAAAGATATTCGGCGCACTAGATGTAGGGTTGATCGATGAAAGAAGGCGAGAATATTTACAAAAAGGCAAACCTTTTCACTACACTTGCGAGCAGAAGTACTCCGATTCAGGTGAGCTCATTTGGTTCAGAAACGAGTCCAGGAAAGTAAGAGAAAATAGCGAAAATATTCTCAATGTAATACACCCATTCAGGTGGGAATGCTAGCACAGATACCAGTTCGGTGCAATATTATGATCGGTGAAAAACAGCGAAAAAGCGTCAGCAGAAACACTCCCATTTTCATTTTTTTTGGAGTTTTTGGAATTGATTGGTTTAAGAACCGCAATAGCCAAGTGCATTGAATGCGCACAAATTTCACTCTTTAGAAAGACTTTTGAAGCATATTCGAAGAAGTTCAATATTCTTAACTTATAATGTCACATAGCAAATAATCCCAAGCACCCCAATAAATATCAGGTTGTCAATCTGCTCAACGACCTCTACAGCACCTTCGATGCTATCATTGACGAGCACGATGTGTACAAGGTACCAACTTTCAAGAATTTATGGTACTCGGCCAGACGAGAACCGACTGGATGAGAACCATTTGGTCCTTGTCTCGCCTTCATTAGCATCCCTCGACGTAATTCCGAATTTAGTTGAAACCCCTCAATAACTATTTACATGCCTCCTTATTTTGAAGTTTCCAGCGTTTCGAGCCTGATTTGAATCAGAAAATTCGACATCTTGCCACACAAATTTCTCTTGAAGGTAGAGACTATCGGCGACGGCTACCTGTGCGTCTCCGGACTGCCTCATAGGAATGGGAACGATCATGCGAAGGAGGTGCGTTAACTCTTCTTTTCCCTTCCTACTGGGTCTGGATGAATGGCTTCTTGGAGTAAGACCCCTGTCGATGACAACCGTCCACCGTCTTTCAGTTTACTTCTTCTATTACACTTCTATAGAAAGCATAAAATAACGCGATTGCAATCCTTTCCGAATTTGCATTGATTTTCAAGTGTATCAGGAGATTACAATCCCACCTTCAGGTCGCCCAGATGTCCATCTCTCTGCTTGCCGCAATTCGCGTGTTCAAGATCCCTCACTTGCCCGCGGAGAAGATACAGATCAGGATTGGCATGCACACAGGTATGGGCAAGGCAACGCGAATGTTATATTTTTAAAAACAACTAATGTCAAGGAATTGCATCCAAAAATTTTACAGAGGCACATCACCAGTTTTCGATTTGAATAGCTAAACTACCGATCAGCGAATATCTAAACTTCTTCAACAAGTGTTTTATGATTTTTCTGACGCGTACACTAATTGAAGTTGATGAAAATGACTGCAGATCTAGCTCGGAGTGGTTGTGTTAGATATTGTTGAACTATTTGAGGTTGTGAAAATCAGAATCATTAACTTGCAGGTCCATCCGTTGCCGGCGTGGTCGGCATAACGATGCCTCGTTACTGCCTCTTTGGCGATTCTGTGAATACCGCAGCGAGGATGGAAAGCAATGGGAAACGTGAGGATTTCTTTCTTTCGAATCAGCTCATTCAAGTTGCTTAAAAATTGATCACGTTTGAGATCAATTCAAAATTTGGTTAGATTATGATTAGATTACGGTCAACACAGCGGAGAGGATGGAGAGCAATGGAAAACGTGAAAATTACTTTCACTTGCACCTTCAGAAATTCAGACAAACTGAAGTCAATCCCAGTGGAAAATTACACGAGAGAAGATACGACCTTTTGCTGCTTTGACAGACTGAAAATAATAGGCTAAATACTAAAATTTGTAGCAATGCGCATCCACATTTCCTCCGAGACCAACGACTTCCTCACTATTAGTCTATTAGCAAAACCAGCCAAACAAACCTGTTTCGCAGCTGATTTCGCAACGCATTGTAGACTCATTGTCAGCGCATTGATCGCATCCTTTCATGCATAATTCAAACTGAAATTGCAGCGATGCGCATCCACATCTCCTCCGAGACCATCGACTCTTTTTTTATTCCATTTTATTTTATGATGTAGCGCGAAATTTTTGTATAGATATTACGATAGGTCAGAAAGGAAACAGACTGTGCAAAATGATGAGATCATTTCCCGTAGTTCGAGTTCCACGGTCTTCTTCAGCAATGCGCATCCACATCTCCTCCGAGACCAACGACTTCCTCACTATCTGCTAATTAAACTAGCTAAAGATGAATATTTCGCAACATATGGTATACTCGATATCACTGCATGCACACCGATAGTCCACTGGTTTCTTCTACGCCTAATTTAGCATAAAATTGCAGTAATGCCAAGAGAGTGTGCAGAATGAAGAGATCTTCACTCGCATTTCGAACTCCACGGTCTTTTTCAGCCATGCGCATCCACATCTCTTCCGAGACCAACGACTTCCTATTAGACTATAATCTAAACTAGCTAAATATGCACATTTCGCTGCGAATTTTGACACTATTGGATACTCGAAATCTGCGCATGGACACCGGTAGGGACATTGATCTATATTTTAGATTTTATGAATATTTTGGCATTCAATTCTAGCAATGTGGATTGCCTGTATTTCGAACTCCACATTCTTTTCCAGCAATGCGCATCCACATCTCCTCCGAGACCAACGACTTCCTCACCAATGTCATCGGCGGATATAGGACGGAGCTGCGAGGAGAGATTATCATCAAGGTAAGCTGGTTCATTTTGATTTTCTCCATCTTCCTAATTATTTTCTGAGACAAATAAGAAGCCAAATATGTCCTGCTATGCACGTAGATGTTTTTTTTCGTGATAAATGCGAAAAATCCTAAATCTCATGTTTAAAACAAATAAAAATCAACAAATATAAATCTTTCAGGGCAAGGGCACCGTCGAGACGTACTGGCTGCTGGAGGATCACGAACTTGTGGATTGAAACAACTCTATAAAATATTTTTTTTAAAATTGTAAATGTGTTCAAACTAGTATTACCAATAAAGTTTATTTTGTCTGTTGACCAATCTTTTCGCTAGAACATCTCGATTTTTCTGACTTTCCAAGTCGGATGTTGGCGCTCACTTGATTTCTTGGCTAGCCCATGCTGGCATCTCAGTTCCTCTTAATAGCTTCCATGCTGGCATCTCTAAGGATACGTCCTCCTCCCTCATAAAAAGAGGGGAGAGAGCTCATTTCGCCCCTCTTTTCCTCCAGCTATGAAGGGAATCGTCTGGCTAGGCTGCCTTCTCACTATCGGCCAGGTCGGACATTCTTTTGAATAATTTATTCATGCAATTATAGGCTACTGATGTGTGCTTCATCGCTAGTACAGTTTCGGAAGTTCGACCGCGTCGTTTCGGTCCCTTCCGCTCATCAAACCAAGTCAAATGTGCAATGGCATGCAAATGCGCTACCGGCTGGGAATCGTGAGCAAAAACAAATTTTGCGAAAATTCGATATACTAGGAACTGCCCACTTGCCTCTACTAATGGCATCAAAATTCCGTCCGCCAATTGCCTTGCCTACTCATTCAATTCCACCGATGGAATGTGCGCCCTACTTGGAGACAAGACATACAATTCGTGCACGGAGCCGGTGGTTTGTTTGCAACGTTGTTACTTTGTTACTAGAGTGGCATCAACGGGTCACTGTTTTAGAGATATCGGACGGGTCAGAGACGGTTGTTGGGGGGTGTCAGCGACGGATTAACGGGTTAATACAAATTGTAACCGATTCTAATACACACATTTTGATTCAAAACTTGATCTCTCTCCCTAACAATTTATCGTTCAGACCATCTACATTTTGAAGGAGTGTTCAATTCCTTCCAGTGCGTAACCAACTTATCTTATACAGTTTCTAAAATCTATTTTACAGACCCCGTTTGCGGCCCTATCACCCTGGATCCGAAAATAGTTTGTGATGGGGACAATGGATACACATGCCCAACCGGATACTTGGTCAGATGCAAATGTTGCTCAAGAACATAAGCAAACTTTCAGACATACGCTTCGGCTTCGCCTGCTAGAAAGATTAATTTCATCCTCAGCACTAATGTCAAATTCGCCAGGGATAAAACTCCGCCTTATTGGACGTATTCCTCCGGAGCAACTAAGGGTTGGAGCAGCCTTGATTCGTTCCAAAACCTCACTTGTTTCCCAGCGCAGACTCCCACGTATGTTCAAATAATATTTTTTAGATACAGTACATGTTTCATCCACGCTGCATGCAGAAATATCGAGCCTACCTTGTACAACGTCCTATGGTTGGGAGACACGTTCGAATGCATCGCTGGATATGAGTGGAGGAATTTCAATCTCGACAATGTCAATCACCCCTCAAAGCCAGTGTGTACCCCGGAAGGATGGGCGGCAGAAGCAGGAGGAGCTATCTTGAATGGAACAATCACTGGAGCATATTGCGATCCAGCCAAATAGTTTCTTTTACTGGATGACCATCATCATGACATTTTACTCTATGAATTGTCGCCCAACAATGAGCTGCACCAGCCCTTATGTATTTTGTTCAGCGTAAAGAATGTGCTACACATTATTGTGAAACATTTTAAAATGTTAATGAAGCGTGAATCCTGGAAAAAAACTGTGAATCAGTATTCAAACTGAAGCTCGAACATAACAGACAATAGGTTAAATATTACGAGTAGAATCTACATATGCCGAGTGGCGAGATTCGCATACATAAAAGCACCCAAATTGAAAAAAAATTTACTGCTGTGAACTGTGTTCATTGAAAGCAACATTGTTGATCTGGTGGGCAAATCCCGGTGAAAGCGTGTTTGTATCAATTAGCATTATAGTGTGTAAACCATCGTAGTATAGTTGCTCATTATGCCATTCGCGATCATTCTGCAGTACCATGATCGATTTTACGATGCGAAATAAGATTATGTTGTATTTGAATCTGTTACACCTTCATTCATTCGTATAATGGCCGTTTAATGAATGCCCCTTACACCGAATGCCTCACAGCTCTGTCAAACTGTTGAATTGCACCGGAAATGCACTCTTTCTCCCCTTTGGCTGCAGCCATTCTGACATCTCCATGGATTCTGTGAAGACTATAGTACCCCATAAAGGCCCATATTCACCCTCCTCCCAATAGAGGGATGCATCCTTCAACTGACTATACTATTCTTCTCCCTGATTCAGATGAGAAACGCACAATTGACTGGAGACAAGTTCAGTGATATGATTCGCCTTATTTCGTGGTCGGCTCAATAGTCCATACTACGGAGCCCGTTTGCTCACCCGGAGGATGGCTTGCAAAGACCGGAGATAGTGCTGTCGTATCCATCGCAATGTTCGCATGCAAACTAATTCAGTAATTCACTTTATTCGCTTTCACTTCCTTGCAATCAACAGCACGTTTCAAAATTATCAATTTCATCGGAATTAATCATTCGAATAAAGAATTACAAAACAAATAACAAACCAACAAGAATGAACATGCAATTAGAGCTGAATGATATCATGGCGGAATTTTCTGAAACGTACAATTTACTTGTACTCAAGTTATTAAATAAATAATTACCTCGCTCCTTCCTCATATCTATCTGTACTGCAAACGCACTCGAACTTCTATCATTGATCCTCTTCCAGTTCAACTTGAACCTGACCGAACTTGTCCTCCACTTCTTCGATGTTCGCCCGTACCCGGAGAGACTGAATGAATATTGATCAGTAACTGGGCGTTCAGAACATTTTCTTTCTTTTTTGTCACTTTCTAGCAGCTTTGCCGTTTCTATGCTATTTATAACCTCGTTTCGCTCTTAATAGTATTACTGCAAGAATGCGATAAACTCTTGTTTGCGCTCTTGAAATCATGCGAATGCCATAGATGATGAATGCAGAAAAGAATCGAAGAAATAGAGACTAACGTCAGTATCTCGCTGTTCACAGCCACATGCAGTGCATCATAGGGCGAGTTGATCTGGTAGTCCGCAGTGAAGTCGAGGAAGATGTTACTGAAAACATTCAACGTCTCATAAAAAACTCGGGCGCCCCGGACAACAGAATACAAAGAAAATGAGCTTCAGTGGGCCGAGGATGAAGAATGGATACGCTTGAATTTGGTGCTCGGTGTCACATGGGCAGCTACAACTCACTTATCCGACAAACTCTTTGCAAAGTCTGCACTCATCGCTGTTTCAGGGGAGTAGTAACTAGCGCCCTGTGCCGAAGAACAGCCAACATAACCTTAATTTGCATAATTCATAAACTAATTAATTAATTGTGTTAATGAACTCACCAGGAGACGAATAGACCATGCTGCCGACGAAATTCGCTGCAGGTAGTGGTTCTGAACGATTTTTTTCGGATTTCAATGATTGAATGTATAAATACCTTCCCGATTAGACACAGTCACGGAATGGACATCGATCGAGCCGAAATCGATGGTCGCTATGGGTCCATTGATGTAGAAACTGGTCGCTTTTGCATTTGCATCGCTTCTGAATCAACACTACAATTTATGGATATCTTTTGACACAGCGAATTAAAGAAGGATGGGCACGAAACATACTGGAAAAGTCTTGGCACGATAAGCCTGCATCCTATTTGGGAAACGGTAACGGTAGGTAAGTTCAGTGCGGCGGTTCTGCGCAAGTATCGCTTTTTGTTTGTTTATTGATTTATCGATTTTTTCGCGATTTTTCTTTGTAGTTTTATGTCCAATTTACTCTACAACGATCGCCCGACAAAAGCTATGCCTTTTTATCGTCCCCGTAATCGCTTAATCGTCAAATTTATGGCGCACTGTTTTGTCGCGGCGATATTTCCCCTTTTTAGTTGGTCATTCCTCATCTATTCTTGCCTGTTCAGTGCATATTTCACGTAATTATATCATTCCATCAAAGTTATACAAAACACGGCTGAATTTTGGCTAAAATAAGGACAGTGGAAGTTGCACTGGATCGTTCCCATGTATTCTACCTATTGTGCCCGCGTATTTTGATTGCAAGTTGTCGCTACCACGCTTATTAATTGATTTTTATGTCGCAGCTCTGCCTGGAATAGTAAATCAATGAGTTTCTGTTCAGGTGACCTCAACAATGGCCAACGAAGTGGTCGGTCCTCCCGTGGACTGCGGCGAGACCACTCGAGCGACGAGCACGCTTCAAGGACAAGAGCCCCATCACCGGCTACAATCACTTCAAAGGAATCGTCCTCAAAAGTGAGTTGTTCGTGTTTTTCCTTTTGACATGGAGTGAAAAAGATGCTTCCTGAAACTTCGGGGTTTCCCTCGTTTTATTAGAGGGCGCTAGTGACAGTTTCCAGCCTCGAAACCTCTTGCTGAGTGGGCGAGGGCAGTAGGAACATCATTCAGATGTAATTTCGAAGGAGGTAATCTTTTGAATGCCCTAAGAACGTCGTAATCTTTTGAGCGTCATGTCTGTCGTAAGTTCACTCCACCTAGGCCGTCGTTAATTAAGTTATTATTAGACTTCAAAAGAAAAGTTTGGCTATGAGAAACTTTTGATTGATCGTGGTACAACTATATGCGCAATTTGAAATAACGTTTGAACTGGGTTTCGATAGTAGACCTTGCTATTACAATGCCAACGATTAGCAGGGCGTTCGAGCCTCTATTGCGTTAGTACTAATCCACAATCCCTTCCCCATTCCAGCCGTAACCCGAAGTAGCCGGACTCGGGCAATCGCAAGTGCGCCATCGTGCGGCTGAGTACGGGCGCCGAGCTGTGCGCCTACATCCTCAATGTGGGACACAACCTGCAGGAGCACTCACAGGTGGGTAATTCGATATTAATTAATGATATTAGTTAGAACAAATGTTTATTTATTTAGCGTAATTATAGCGTCAAAATCACTCTCTTTCCGAAAACAGGCTTGAACAATGCCTTTCCTAATTTCCCACTTTGTTCGATGCTCATTCATTTGTCGATTTCCTATTCTAGGGTAGTTGTGTGAGTTGTGAGTTAGTTGTGTTTCAAGTATAGTATGAACTGTGAGCTGATGTGCTATAATCAGCAGGCGAAGAACTATTTACGACCACTCCTGAGCTATATAATCTTCTCATGAAACAACCACGCATCGGGACTGACCCAGTTCCATCTCATTAATTATTCATCTCAGGTGATGGTTCGCGGAGGTCGTCGACGAGACCTCATCTCCGTCAATGTCAAGATCATCAGAGGCAAGCTAGACTGCGCGCCGGCCGGAGGAAAGTAGATTACTAGTATTGTTCATAGTCGTTGTTTCATTGTTTGTCGTTGATAAAGTGCCTCTATCATTGACTATTGTTGAGAGTTGCAGTGAAGAAGGGAGGGAAATAGGCTGTGTGATAAACGATTAGCTGGAACAACCAGAGCGGCTACTTCCGGATACGTGAGTCTTCATCAGAATGAGAATGGGCGCATGATGAGGATAAGAATATGGAAGTGTCGCTGTACGGAAACCGAGGAACTCACTATTATTGAGATACTTCTGTTGATTATCCGATAATTGCAACCTGCCTAATGATATTGTGCCATATGGGCCGTACTTCCGTAAATCGATTTGAAATGCTTCACACTTTATATTCGCGGAAACAGTGGGTTGTTGATGTTTTTGGGAATGATAGAATCCACACGCTGTCAGTGAAACAATGTTGTTCGAGACACGTAGTCTCGGTAACCTCTCCTTCCCCAACTCGCCCTGTAGCTCAAATGGTTGTGTGTTGGCCTAGCTATCGTCACTACCCTGGTTCGAACCCCGCCCAGTGCACCTTTTCTATTGCTGCCTTCCTCGGTCTATTTTTCGACTGTGTAGTGCAATCAGTCGATATGGGTGGACTACCGTACATTCTCCCCCGCCTCCCGTCCGGATTAGCCTGCATCGTCAATAAAACTTTAAAAATCCGTAGAGGGCTCTAAAGGCATATCTGAGGGTTCGGATAGGGTGGAATCTGATCGGGTAGACGTTACCTACAACTTGACAATGCCAGTCTATGTGCGAAAATATTCGTGCCTATCCTTCTTTAACCTCGAAGAGTAAACTGGATTGCATTTAGAAAAATCGGCAGCATCAAATCCGGTTGCGTAGACTGCCGGTCGGTCGAACTGAGGGGATCAAAGTCGATACTCATGGTCAATTTTCGAAAATGTTTCTATTCTATGCAAACGCACCGTGAAATTCCCTGGGAAATCTCTCACAACGAATCGATTTGTGTCTGAGATCACGGTAGCGTAGCGTTGTTCGTTAACGATTTTCAAGACGAAGCCGTAGTTAAGAAAGTAGACTACCGTATCCTGATTCGCTGGAAAAACGATAACGATTGTGCAGAATAGTCGATAGTCAAACCTGCAGTATTCTGAACAACATAGAGAATAAATCGAGGCCTGGCAGCTCCTCGATTGACGAGGTAGTAGGCTATGTCGCATGCCTAAAGTTGAACTTGTATCGTCAATAAGATTCCGAATGTTCTGAAACGTGTCCCTAACAACTACAAACATTTTTTTCGAGGCTTCGTAAACACGAGTCCCAAATGTGCCATCACGTAAATGGAAAGAAAGTCAAGCACAAAAATATTGATACCTTTAACTCAAATCCGGTCATGTACACAGCTCGGTTGCTTGAGATCTCGGCCAGACTGGAATACTTTTCGTTTTACGCAAAAACATTTCTTGAAACGAGATTCTCACCTCGTAACATCAGACCCATCGGACCTAGTTATCACTAAATTACTGTTGATTGTTGGAGAAAATAATCGGCAACCGGATGGGCATTTGAATGGAATCTGAACTTATCGTAGTGCACAACTCAGAAAGATGCTGTGCATAAGAAAAATAGACAAGAATGTGCAACAAACCGTGTTCGCATCCAGCAAATCCTGAGTATCGAAGAATATAGAGTGCGGGAACGTAACTTTTGCTTCAAGGAATCGGAGTAAAATCACGCCTACAACAACCAAATTTCTCATGCTGACTAACAACTCTGTGGGCGCTCTCGCTTTTATCAAGAATTCGTGAATTGCGAATGGTTCTCTCCATTTCCAATGGGCATTAAAGGGTCGGAGAAGCGAGATAGCGTGTAAAATGAAGAGAGTTTCTCTGATTCCCTTTCGCTATTCTTGCCCGAACACAATAGGCGGAGTGCACGACCATTTATTCCTGTCTGAGTCACAGAATACACGTAAAATGACAATATTTGCGATGTTCTAGGCGAACAAATTTGACAATAGAGTTGAAGTTATGCCCTCAATCCAAAGAAGGAGAAGAGCATTGATACCAGGAGCGATGCGGTCGCTGAAAAAAGGTATTGTTATGGTTTTGATGTTATTGCTTTGACGATATTAAAAACAACAATAAGAGAGACAAAGACCAACCTGCCCCCTTCGTAGCGTCCATTTGAATAGCAAAGTTGCTGTTCTGATTGATCCTCTGCCAGTTCAGTTGCACGTCCACTTTGTTGACACGGAAATCGTACGGCTCGTACGTTTGCTCGCCCATTAATCTGTAGATATTAAGAATTGTTCGGTAAGAAGTAAGATAAGAGAGTAACCCATGCTCATTTCTCGTCCTCTACCGATCTAAGCGAACTAAAATTGATGAATGTGCAGGAGCTCGTCTCAGTCGTGTAAGATTTTTTTGCAACTCGAATTCCTTCTCGGTATCGCTACGCAAACTTTCTTTGCTTAGGTTAATATCCTGTGAAACTTATCAAATTTTTGTTCAACATCAAATGGAATTTGAATGGAAATACTCACTTCAATGTCTGATCCTGCAGTCCAGAAATATACAGGGCGTCACTTTCAGTAGGAATCCACAGCTTGGCGCGAACGTGGATGTTCACGTTCCTGTAACGGTGCGACGTTGTTTCTCTAAGCGTCGAGCCCAAGCACCTTGACTAAATTAACGAAAGGCATAATTTCTGCATTACTTTTTGCTAGGCAGATTTTATCGAACCGTCGAACATTAACTGTTCCATTGAGGCGTCAAATCAGGAAATAAGTCATTATGCGATACGAATGAAACTAACTGTTCCAAATCACTCCTGAATCTCCTATCCAGCTTGTTCATGCTGTACTGATAGAGGTTGGTCGAGGCATGGAAGCAACCGTGGAATCCTGAATTGATTATTGACTTACGATTTTTAAAGCGTTTTATATCGTATTTGCGTACCTGGTGACGAAATAGCAAACGAGTTGCGTGTGTCCGACATTTCGGTCACTGAAATTGGAATAATTGTGTTTCAGAAACATGAGAAAGGCAAATGGTAATCGAATGGTGTGTTGATTATTTCCCATTGCAAGAAAAGTTAATAGCACTCACTGATGTCCCCGTTCACTTTAACACTTGCTGACGTGGCGGCGGAGAGTCCATCAAATCGAATGGTTGCTATCGGACCGATCACATCGATTTGTGATTGTTGAGCGTGTGAGAGGGAACTGAAACGATGTTGTATTATCTTTCCATCGTTCTCTCTCAAAATTCTCTACGACTGTGATCAAAAAATGCTGCTCGAATCTTTTTTACAAGAAAAGAAGCTTACTTCGCCTTGTATCGTTGGTGAATCATTTCTACCTAATCTGCTGATTCTCTATTACCTAATATTTACTGATCCACCATCATGCATCCTCTGAAACATGGCTTATGTATGTTTCTATGCCTGTTTTAACATTGATTCTGCCTGGGTGGATTCTAAGGACACTACATCGATTCTTATTGAGCCGGTCCCTTAAATATGAAACGCTCACTTCGCCTTATACACCGGCCAACATTCGTCTGTCTTCGGCGAATCGTAGCCAGCTGCGAAGACTTGCGGAGTCATCTCTTTGGACTGAATGACACGATACGTGAATGAACATGAAACAGACCTAGATCTAGTTCTCAGTTATCTATCTGTTTTCACAATTTTTTTGCCAGGCAAAAGCAGATCAATCATTCACTGAAGAGCGCAGTAGACTTTAGTGGACTGGTGAAACTCATTTGCTCATCCGTCATTAAGAATTTCTCGAATTCGATGCTAAACGTTTTTAGGATCTGACAATCTTCCCCCTGCCTACCGATAGGAATAAGTCGCTTATTTCAATCGAAATGTTTCTAGTTTCGACGTAGATGTTATTGTTATATTAGATGAGTCCAGGGTGGAACGATAAAGAAAGCATTGAAACTGAGAATGAAGTTCGTGACAACATACCCCTTCCGAATTCAGCGACACCATCCTTATCCCCGTCCCCTTCGTCATCATGGTGATCATTCCTGTTGTGCTGCTGAATGTCGACCAGGTGAAGGCTTCAGCGACTCGCAGGGACTGCCCGTAGTTGGCTGAAATTGAGTAATAAATGTGTAAACACCATTATCTTCTCTCTCTCTCTCTCTCTGAATCTTTGATTTTTTGGCGCTTGTGTCATTGAGCGGACCCCCTCCTTGCAGAGTGATTCTACTAATTGAATTTCCTTCACTCCCCTCCCCCCCCCTCTCCCTCATTTCACTCAACGGGTCAAGCGCCGAATTTTTAAAATGAATTCTCTCTGAGCACACCTTACAAGGATCTTCAACAACAAGGATCTTACAAGGACCAAGGATTATTGGATTCCGGAATCATCAACCCTACTCATAATGCCAAATTTTCTGCTTCTAAGCCTCTTCACTTTGGCAATTGTGCACTTGCCATTCCCTCCGATGGATCAAGATAATGATTCGAGCGATTAACTGCAGGGAACTCACGAGCATTATTTGACACAACGTAGAGTCCGAACATCGCCCCCGTGAAGCCGTTCCTGTCTTTGAGCGTGTAGGTTCCTTGCTAAAATATATTTTGAACAAATTTTGAACGTAAATTTAAAATAATTGAATATTCACCTGTAACGTTATTCCGTAGAGGTAACTCTTGTTATTGGCGTTCTGGTTGTTGGCGAGTGAGTTGAGACTGAAATAATGAGCCAGATTTTAGGTTTCATAGTTTATTCAATAAGAATATCGCTATTTGAGTGAAAACACCGACAACGGTCTATCACCAGGGAACAACTAGCACAGCATCTTAATAAGGCACAATATCTCACTTGGTCACTTCCAAGCCGGCTTTGTTCACAATCACCAGGTTCACATTCTCCGTCGCACTGTAGACCATGCAGCCGAGAGGGCAGGAGAAGTCGGTCTGCAATAATTTTGATAATGTTCTCACATCTAATTTATTTATGCACATACAAAGCAGTCTGAAGTCAAGTTATCCATTTTTTTGTCTGTTCCTAGCAGTTTTTCTTGCATTTCTTATCATAGAGTGAAATCATTTGACCATTTCTTCAGAAGAATACCTGTGAAACAAGCCTCAAATCACTCCCATCGATGAACTCCGAATAGTTGAACTTCACTCGAGATTCCGCTGTACCGATAAGAAACAGAAGCACAACGCCTGAAGGAATTTAGAATGTTGAATTTAATTAGAAAACGCTAGATAATAATCAAAGGCTAACCTCGCAACATTCCTTATGGGCTTCGATGTCAGCTGACGACCTGGAGACACTTCGCCTTATCTGAAACAGTGAATCATGCAAAACAGAGCGATAAAACCGAGAAACAAGGCAGAACCCAATATGAAGTGATCATTTTCAAGAGAAAATGTGGAATCGGTATGTAATAGTAACAGTGTTACAAAGTGCGATCTGTAACAGTAACTAGAAAACCCAAAATAAGCGAGAAAGAAAGCAGAGCCAAATATGAAGTGGAGATTGTTCAGAGTAAACGTGCGTTGGGCGATTTTCGTTTGTCATAGAGCAAGAGAGGGGAGATCGAGAGACCAATTCATGCGGGGATTTATGGGATTGGCACGAGCACGTATTGGACACGCTTGCGCTACGAGAAAGGGCCCAATTTGTAGCCTTGGAGCTTCGAAAGGTAACTCATTCGCAGATGCTGTGTGAATGCAACAATGATGTTGGGAAGAGCAACTCTCTAGAAACGATTGCAAAAGAGGACAACATATTCTCTTCTACTTCTCTTCTTTTCGATCTGAAAATGACTCATCGCCAGTTTGATAACGTTTATAGTCACGCTTCTGCAAATAGAAAACGATGCACAGATTATTTCGAGCAGACACCAATCAACTTTTGAAACAGTGGTTTATTTGCTCAATCCATCATTAAAATGAACAATACTCCGAAATGATGCATTTTTTCTCACTTCTCAAAGCCTCCAGTACAAGACAGAGGCTTCTCTGCTTCGATAGAGACATTGATTGATGTTGCGTATTCGTCCTAAAATTATAGTTTCACTTTTTCCACTCCTTTTTCTCTGGAAAACACATATGAAAACATTCAAAATACCTTCTCTTTCTGCTGTTCCGTCGTCGCGCACAGCGCATTCATCATGAAGATCTGAAAATGTCGTCATGTAGTCATGTATCATAGAATTAAAATGTTCCGAACATAGAACTTTTACGGTTGTGTGCGGAGCTTCCACAGTGCAAGTGCGTGAAAAGTGCGCGCCTGCGCGTGAAACGGCGAATTTAGCTAATTTTCGCTTTTAACCCTTTTGTGCTAGCGCTATAGATATCCATTATAGCTTTGGAAATCCTAAAAGTAACCTAGAGCTCGGGGAAAACAATGACAAAGTACATGGTGTGGTGCGGGTGTGCATTGCACTTATGTCGTTTCCCACAGCATAATTTCGTGGTGTACGACAAACTTTTGAACTTCTATGATATTCCTTTGATTCGGCTTACACTGACCACAATGCCACAGCAAATAAGGAAGAAGACCAGTCCAATTGCGACCCTTATCCAGATGAAATAATTCGAGTCGTCAACACACTCCTCAGGGCAGCAACCGATCTGAAACCTCACAGGATCTGTTCCAACAATAAGTACACATACAGGTGAGGGCCTGGATCGCGAACCAGTGAAATTGATTCGGACATTTCGTAACTCTACTCTCGAAACAATTCATTCGTACTCGTCGGAGTACAACGAGGCGGTCGATCAGCCGGTTGTTTTGAACTGACGAATTTGAATAATAGGGAGAGAGAAAATGGGAAAATGAAAGAGTGTAGTCAAAGTGTCCGTTACGGAATGTACCATTCCAATAGAACAGTTTTGAATACGGCAGTTTCGGATTGACCATTCCGCCCTTGGAGTGACGAGGTTGCCAGTTTCATTTCTCTGGTTCTCGATTCAGGCCCCCACCCACATACATTTTTTTCAGCTGGCCAAAACACTCATTCACCTGTATGCCCGGGTAGTTGACGGTAGGGCAACCACCATAAGTTGGAATTATGTATCCGCAGAGTCTTTTCGCTTGAACGCCTGAAAAAATCACAATATTAGTGGCCATATCCGCTTTCGAACAGATTTTACCATTGAACAAGCGAGAAGTGTAGAAGCGAGAGCCTCGTTGATTGATGAGCATGGACTCAAAGTCGAAACTGGCAGGTAGGGAGACATTAGAGGGGAGTGAGCCGCATTGGCCATCGCTGCAACTCAACTAGCAAAGGTTGGCACTGTTTTATTCCTACACTTCCTACGAAGATTGAAAGAAACTTGGAAGAAACATACCAATGGGATAGCTGAATGAGTGGAAATTGGAAAATGTCAAAATGTCTTGTTTACTTTACACCTCGAGGCATGGGGTATTGGGTTACTTCCTTCCCTTCTTGCTCATCCCCTAATCGCTTCAAGTGGAGCAATTCATTAAAATGAAATAATAATAATAATAATATCGAAAGCTAAGTTAGAGGAATTTTGAGCCAGATCTTTATCGAACTATCAGAAATAAACTGATTCGAGAACGATTTAGTCATGCAATATTCACTTCCTTCTTTTCTTCATTCGCAATAATCACTGGAGTTCCTGAGAAGAATACTCGGGAGGCTTCTCGTTCGACCTGAAAAAATGATACTTCTAAGCGTGTCTAACATCCATCCTTCCCCTATCATCAACCCTACACAGTCTTATACCAGTAATGAGCGTAAATGAACCATTCTTTCTGGGAACTAAATACCGCACAGGTCCGATGCTATTTTCAAGGAAAGATTCAGAGTGTGATCAATAACGAAAACTCACTGCTCAATCGTGATGGATGTGTAGGCGGGAGGAGGCAGAGGTTGGATCGAGAGATCAGTAAAGCAGGCTGCTTTCTTCTGAAATGAAATCCTGGATTATTCACATCTCAAGGAACGAAAAGTAACTAACTATTTGACAAAAGGGTCAACTAACTTGATCGAGAATCTATTTCAAACCTCTTTCACTGATGAATACGCCGCTAGTTGCTGAACTTGAGCTGTAGGCTTCTCGGAGGTTGATACACTCTTTAAAGAACAACCTCGATTAGAATATTTGTTGACTATGTTGTATTCACCTTATTTGCTGCAACAGCTCTCTCGGCTTCCACCCTCTTTTCTTCTTCGCTTATTTTCTTGCACTGAGAATTATCATTTCACTATTGATTCACAGTTCTTCCTTTTGACCGGCCTCACTATATCAACGAAGAGACGGTGACAAGTATCGATTTGCATACTAAGTAGAGTTTGAAATGTAACGCTAGCCGGGACATCGTGTACCCACGAAAAGAGTCAATTACTCGGGATAACGCAAATTACCCGTCCCGTATCAGCAAACTGTATTACCAAGTACACAAAGCCCCAGTATGTCGCGACGACGAGACAGAGGCCGAACAAATTTTTTTGCGTGTCGCAGTCGTAGTCGCTCATTGTACGAGCTCTGCAAAATCAGTGAATTATCCGGAATCATAATTCGCTGAAGAAAGGATGAACAGCAATGCTCAGTTTTGACTGACAAGACCAGCAAGGGAATTGTAACATTACCAGAAAGTAGTAACTGACGGCTGAGTGAAACTGGAGAATGAGGAAACAAACACAAGGAGAGGCGGAGGAGTCTCAATTGTGCTTCATCACTAACATGTTAGAGTATTATGGGAGATGCAGAGAGTACATGATATTGTAAGATGTGCGACGAAAGGAAGCAAAAACAGCTCTGTTTGACAATTCGATCCACTTGGATCTTCTTTCAGAACAAACGGGTTTGTGTTTCTGTTTTTAGAACAGTGTAACATTTGTAGAATCGTACTTTATTGGCCAATTCTGATTCATATCTTGTCTAATTTACACCGTGGTAACCTTCTTCAAGTTCTCATAGACGATATATGCCGCAGGCTCGGGGAAGGACACAACTGGAAGCTTGTCGGTGCTCCTGAAATAATCGTTTCTTCTCGAAAATCTCACATTTTAAAAGAAGATGGGTCAAAACACTGGATAGAAAAATGAAAAGAATAAAGGGAGAGAGGGGAGAGGGTCCTATAAATACGTATCACTATACTCACTGCTCAATATCAATGCTGGTGTACGGCGGAGGCAGGGGCTGTAGGAGATCGGAGAGGTGTTGAGTTGTCCAGACAGTGTTTGTCTGAAAGAAGGGAACCATTTTATTCGAAAGTGTCTCCTACGGGCTCACATCTCACCTGTGTACTCTTGTCGGGACGGTGATGTTCGTATCCGGTGCAAGTGCCCTTGATGGGTTTATCCTCCTTCTAATAGATATTTCTTGTGGAAATCATTCAACAAAGATACTTACCGATATTTCGGCCTTCTTTATCTTCTTATAAGCAACCTTGAAGATTTTAAAGCAGAGTGAGAAAAATTCCTTGACCACGAGCAATATGAGGAAGAATACTGCAGCTACCGCTGTCACAAGGAGAAAGGAGACAACGTTTATGGCTAACAAGGACAGAATAAACGGTACACCGTCGTTCGCTGTCATTTCAGGATCTGAGTAAATATGATCATTACCGAATTTGGGACGACAAAACGCGAATTTGAAAATAATGGAGAAGTCGAAAGGCAAAATAGCCGAATAGGAAGAGGAGCGCAAGAAAGTCAAGAGGAAATGTTTGTCTTTCACACTCGAGGCATGTAAGAATCAAGTTACTCGCTTAGGCTTCTTCTACTAATGAGTGTCGGAGTATCATATTCGGCAGTGAAAATCGTACTTAATAGGCAATGTTTCCAAAGTAGCATCGTGAATTCCGCGTATCTGAACGCCACACATACCATACTGTGGTATGCATTATCTTCTCTGTCTTCTCTGTTTCTCTAAAACAGCAGCAAGTTATCTCAGAATACAGCATTTATTCTACTTCATTCGAAAGATCATTGATACACTGATTTTATACTGAGGTTTCCTTCTTCATTCTCTCATACGTGAGCTCGGCTTCATCGAAAAAAGAACACGGGATGTTTCTCCTTCCTGAAGAGCTTATTTGCCCACGAGTTACCAGCCTCTCTACTCCACCGGAAGAATTGTTGAGTTTCAATCAATCCCTACTAAGAATTTCTGAACGAGGTGTTAGACACACTTCCGGGGAATTAGAGATTAACTCAAGTACCTATTTTTCCATAATCACCCTATCAGAATGTCTCACAACACTTACTCCTCGATGGCGACACTCTCATACGGCGGAGGCAATTCAGCCTGAATCTGAGTCGTCCAGATCGAGTTTTCCTGCAAACGTTTCCTTGTCCAGAGTCAATCACTCTGAGCTCACGAGAGATCACGGGACTTTCTTGAGATCAATTTAGACATGGAATCCGTTAATATCGCACCTGTTTCCTCAGATTGGGAAAGTGAATGTCACTGACAGCTCCGAAATCCATATTTGATGCATCCTTCGCCGCCTTAGATATAATTAAATTGTATCTCGGAATGTTCACATAGATTTCTCACCGGTAAATTACGTTCCACTTCTTTCTTCTCCCTTGCATTCTTGCACTTGGTGCATAACTTCGTTATCCCATCCGCTAGGATGAGCACGATCGCCATAGTTCCGGCGATGCTGAGTCCGAGCAGCAGGAATAATGCGAGGAAAGCAATCACAAACTGGCCGAGTCCGTTCCAGTCATCCATTTCAGAACCTACAATAAATGGGATCAATAATTTGAGCAAAGTTGAAATAGAGGGCATAAAATGGGGAGAAGCGAGGGGAAAGGCAATGTGTATCTTTCACACTCGTGGCATGTAAGGGAGTATTGAGTTACTCGCTCACTCTTCACATACGCATGAGTATCAAATTATCAGACGGCAAAATAGTACAATAGACAAAATTATGAATTTTGATCAATCGTTAATGTTTTGCTGTTCCAGTTGTGTTTTCTGATCAACGTCAGAAAGCGTAAACTCGTTTATACACAATCGATACAGTATCTCAACACTACAGTACTCCTAGAGAGTTTGGTCGATTAGTCTTCAATCCATTTCAATGACGAAGTCTCCGCTTTCCTTCTCGGCATTCGAAGGAAGGTTCTGGAAAATCAACTTTCTGAAAAGACATTCCTCGTTGCATGAACTACCGCATACTAAAACCCGGAAAATGTACGTCCAATGATGAAATCAAATACCTTTGATGCCTCTCCTTCACCGATCGCTCCCGAATCTTCTTCCGTCTCATCAGTGGAAGGCTTTAATTAATTTTTCGAATCAATCAGTTTGCGTATGTTTGCGCAAAAAGTGAAAAAAAATCAGTTTGCGCAAAAAGTGAATGAAAATATCTTTAACAGACACCTCGATGTGATCAGAAGGAATCCCGATGGGCATCATCACCTCACCTGAACAACTTATAATTTAAAATCAAAAAAATAACTTTCGAGAGCGAGCTGGGGTCCCGAACTTTTGCAGAACAGGGATCTTATTTTGAAAACTCAAGTGAAACACCTCACTCTATCGTCTAGCTCTAAACTCGGATCTCCTAGAGTCGGCAAGAAACTCCAAAAATAAGTACATATTTGATTTTTGCCCCGACTAGACAGTGTTGTAGGTGGGGAATACGGAGGAAATTCCCTATCATTCTCATTTCCCGACTAGCATTTCATTCGGAGCGGTCAAAGGCAGGCCGGAAACCGATGAAGTTCAAAAAATCGACGAAATTGAACTACCGGGTTGTGTGTCAGCCGGCCAGGTGCCACACACGAGCATGTCGTCGTGATACGTCACCATGGCTGCGAGACTTGTCGAGTTCTAAATTTTATTAAGTTAATAAAAATTATCATATTCTTTTGAATCACATTTTTGGTGTAACAAAAATGAAAAAATGCAAAAAAAAAATGCACCTTTATGAAGCTGGTCACGGTCACGATACGATACTCATGCTCAAAGCCGGCCTTGATCTTCTGCAATGGCGATCGGTTTAACGGGTCTATCTTTCATCGATATTTTGGTCAAAAAGTTCTGCCTTAATACTGAAAAAAATGGACAAATAAGCGAAATGTAAAAGGATACTCTCTAAAAGGATACTAAAATTATGCAATCCGTTTTATAGTACGACAGCCGATCAGAAACGTATCGTTACTCTACTCTGTTAGATCTACCCCTCGTCTTCCCCAACTCCAAACGCTGATACTTTTGGCCCAGCTCTTGACAATAGAGTTTTCTATCCTACCATTCTCATTCCCCGCTTCACTTCTCAAGCAGAGCTGTCATAGAGAGGGAGAACCTGGGCCAGAAAGAACCGACATTCCAATATTACCTGATGGCTCCTCACGATGCTCTTGACGCCCAGTCTTTCCAGCGTCGCGTCGAGCGCATGGGCACCGAAGATGACGCTGATCTCACGGTAGTCGTTCGGCTTGAATCTGGAATAGGCATGGCTTGGCAAGAAATGCTCTGCTCATCATTTCACCCACGCTCTCGCCTCTCTGACCGGCGAGAGGATTGAGGAGAGTCACTTCATCCCTATTCTGGAAATTGTGAGCGACCGGTCTCTGCTGAATTCTAAACCACGATATTTAGCTGTAAAGATAAGTAAATTGAGCTTGTTCAGATAAAAAACACTCTGAACAAGCTCAGAGCGACCAAAAAACGCTTTTTTGGATAACTTTTCCTGGAATCTTTACAGTATCAATGGAAGAACCGACCCCTTGACTCTCTTCTCGTAATCGGCCCACACCAGGTCGGTGGCCAGCTCATTGTCGTCAAGGTCCTCCAGTGGCTTGGGAATCTAAAGGAGCATTGGTGAAAGATCAAAGATCACTTCATTCTCGAAGGAGCACATTCAAATTGTGATTCGAGAGCTGGCATTACAAAAGTATTCTTACAAATTGGTATGGGTTGAGGAAAGGTGAGGTTGTTTTCTCTCGAATCAAAGTGATGGTGGGTTATTGTAATCGATAGATCAAAGATCATTTTCTCACATTGCGAATGGCGTCCAAACTGGTCAGCTTCGGCGAGATGCCACCATGCATGCAGAGAATCTTGTCATCTGAACGTTGTAATTTTGGCACTTGTTCAATTCCTCGGAAGAATGGTTGAGTTTCGCTTGCAAGAGCCGGGTTTGTGGCAGCGGATGGATGGAGGTTGCACACTCTTCCGGGAAGTTCTGGACATTGGGGGCAGTGAAGGAGACCTCAGCTCTTTCGCTAGGCAAATGGCGTCAAAAGGTGAGATCCCTTCAATAGATGGCTAGTAAGCATATAAAACGAATCCGAGAAGTGTGAACTGATTTGGCGAGAAAAGTGGGCGGAGATTGCGGGACCTAACTAAGTATTCGATAACGAACCCGACTGCTGTGAACCGACGAGGCAAGTGTTCAAACACTATGCAAAATTGAGTGCCACACAATCGAATATCACTTAGTAAGCCCATAAAACAAACCCGAGATAATGGATTCGACGAGGCAAGCGAGTGGCATGTGGTCGACGACTAGTAAGCATATAACGGTGATGAAAGTGTCGCAGGGTAGTCGCATTTTTTACTTGTCGACTCCTCGGGGCTGGGGGGGGGGTCACCCCGGGGGTGTGTCGTGAAACGAACCCGACTGCTGTGAACCGACGAGGCAAGCGAGCGGCATGTGGTCGAAGACGTCGTTGAACTTCTCGAAGAGATCGTCCGCCATCCACTTAATGTTAATTAATTAATTAATTAATTAATATTTAATTAAAACGCGATCCGCCTAAGAACGTACGAGAGAGTGGCACAGTTGCTCAAAATTGTCCCCGGGGGTTCATAGTTGGTGTTTAGAGTCCCTAGGGGTGGGATACACTTCAGCCGGAAAATTGGACCCAAAAGCTGATCTTTGATCTTTAAGATCGACTTTTTTTCTTTGGCTTTGACCCCACATGTGGCATACCATTCGGTAGAGCATCAAAAGATGTGTATTCTGGCAAATTTTCAAAAGGTTTGAACATCAACTTTTCGAGAAAATCGAAACAAGGTGAAAAATCGGCTCCCACAAACTTTTCAAAAAAAATATTTCACCAAGTTCCAATCAATTGTACCTCCTGGAAAGTTTATATATTATGTAAAAACATACGGAGAATTTAATAAAAAATATCCCGATTCGGTATCACATACCTTCCCCTCACCTTTTGTCCAAAAACTAGCAATCAATTTTGGGCGTTGGTTCGAATCCGCCTGCCCACATCAATCTTTTGCCAGATTTTTTTTCGCTCCAAATGTCTTGCTTTCGGCTCCAAGCCACTGTATTTCTGCTTACACGTTAGTTGAGTAATGTTTTGTCATGTTTCCAGTTGAATTGCTGTCTAATTTTCCAACTTGATTTTTCACATAAGGGGGGACCCTTATGTGAAAAAATGAGGGTGGAGGTAATGTCGGAATCAACCCTAACTATCATGTCTATGGTAGCCACAGATTCCCATCTTTGATATTTTTCACAATTATGTCACTTTTTCATACATTTTTTCTCCGACTCATTTTCACATAAGGGTCCCCCCTTATGTGAAAAACGGAGTTGACAGTTTTGACCGTATTTCAAACGAAAAGTTGGCAGAACATAGTCAATTCACTGTATAAATGGATAAAAAAAGAATACATGATGAAAAAACATCATTTAGGGCGAAAAAAATCTTGCAAAAGATTGATGTGGGCAGGCGGATTCGAACCAACGCCCAAAATTGTTTGCTAGTTTTTTGACAAAAGATGAGGGGAAGGTATGTGGTACCGAATCGGGATATTTTTTATTAAATTCTCCGTATGTTTTTACATAATATATAAACTTTCCAGGAGGTACAATTGATTGGAACTTGGTGAAATATTTTTTTGAAAAGTTTGTGGGAGCCGATTTTTCACCTTGTTTCGATTTTCTCGAAAAGTTGATGTTCAAACCTTTTGAAAATTTGCCAGAATACACATCTTTTGATGCTCTACCGAATGGTATGTCACATGTGGGGTCAAAGCCAAAGAGAAAAAAGTCGATCTCAAAGATCAAAGATCAACTTTTGGGTCCAATTTTCCGGCTGAAGTGTATCCCACCCCTAGGGACTCCAACCACCGAGTATGAACCCCTGGGAACGATTTTCAGCTACTGTGCCATTTGCCCTTCGAATCCGTACGTTCTTAGGCGGATCGCGTTTTAAATAATTAATTAGCGTTTTATTTTCATAACTAAGTTTTATGGCAGCCGCAAAGGTACGAAGAAAAGAACAGAAAAGGAAAAAAATAACAAAAAAATACCTGATCAAATCTCTCCTCCAACTCCTCCTTGAATCCATGCTCTGCATTCATGTAGCGTTGTTCGTGGTTGCCGCGCAGCATGTACATCTGCAAAGTAGAGTTCGAAATACGAGTCGCCGTCTCTTCAGTTCACACACTCTTTCGTCTCTCTAACCGGATGGGTGTGTGCAATATGAAGTAACATAGGTAATGTGGATCTTATCTGTTCTTTTGGCCCCGGCTGAGACTGCCCTGAATGCGCGCAAGAATGGTCAGGATAGAATACTCTATTGAAAAGAGCCTAAAGTACAGAAGTTAAAGTTCGTCTGTGATGTCAAGTGTGATTTTTTAACGATTTCAGCCTTTTTTTGCTTTTCGAAATTGACAGGAATGATTAGTATCCGAAGATATGAAAGTTGTAAACTAACATGACGACCGAATCCATGCTGGGAGATCTTCATGGCGAACAGCAGCATGAGCACTTCCAACGATTGCTTGCCACTGCAAGATCAAAGATCAAAGATCAAAGATCACCCCTTAGCGATCCACAGTTCAAAGATCGGAGGTCAAAGATCAAAGGTCAAATCTCCGCCCTCACCGATCCACGTAGTTGCCCAGGAAGACGAACGAGTGGGCGTGATGGGCGGGGATGAAGATGCCCTCATCGACATCGATCGGCATCTTCAGACTCTCGAAAATGATGCGCAGGTCTTTCCACTGAAGAGTGGGTGGTGTATCAAAGATCAAAGATCATAGATCATAGATCAAAGATGGCGGGTATGTATGGGCAGGTCTTTCCACTGAATAATAGGTATACTACTTCTTGGGTTTGGTACTCAAGAGTAGTGTGCGGTAGGGGGTAGACTCTCCTCATTGTGAACACTCTCTCGTCACTCTACACTGTATAACCTACTAGTATCTTATGATATTTTTTGACTGCGTGAACAAATATTTGCAACTTCACTTATTACGAGACAGATAACAAACAAAGTTTCAGTAGCTACAGTACACAAATAAAATCAGTTCGCGATCGATTTTCGAAAAAATCTTAAATAACGCACACTTCCGTGCAGATCGCCGACGATCACGACGCTCTGCTCGATCTCGATGAGGGGAGGCTCTGAATTCATTATGAATCATAGATTAGGAAATATTTTAGCTAAATTTCATGCTCTTTCGTTGATGTTGTGATAAAGTTTAATGATCGGTTTAATGATCGTCAAATGACTTTGTAAATTGCGTGACAGATCCTATTATGTGCGCGCATTTTCCCACTTATTGACCCATGTTGAGAACCAAGAACGGGCGAAACTCTATCATTGCTTCGGGAAACTGCAAAAGTGTCGATAAACTCGCTCACCAGCTCTGAAGATCTCCTTGACCACCTCGAGCACCTTCACGATGTGCTCGTAGCGGAGGGGCAGAGGGTCGTCAATCTGAGAGATCAAAGATCAAAGATCAAATTATACTAAAAATTGACTTCTGTTATCATCATCAACGAACTTAATTTTCTTGCATTTCTGAATCCTTCTTGTCTCCAAGTTCATGATCCCTATGCGTCACTTCTTAGATTTTTGCTCAATCTACTGGAACAGAGATCCTCTCCACCTCGCGTAACTCTAAGTAACCCCATTGCTCACTAAACGTTCAAAAAAAACTATGAACTAGTTCCGTAATAGTCAAATCAGCTCTCACTCTCTTCATTTTGCGTTCGCTTTGCAATTCCGCGTTCGTTCGTTCGCTTTGTTAGTTAGATTAGCGGTTCATTTGACTATTAAGGAACTAGTTCCCTAGTTCTTTTTGAAGGTCTATTGCTCACCGGTCTGTGCACCATCTCGAACATGAGGGAGTCGTAGGCCATTTCCTGCTCCAACGACGCAACTTGAGCCTTCTCGTCGAGAATATCGTCCATGGTCTGTCTGGAAAGAGTCAGAGTTCGAAATACGGTTAGTCATCTCTTCATTATCTCTTTACCGCCGTGACTAAGATGAGTACCCAAAAAAAACAGAACAACCAAAAGTTGACAAGTGCTTCCATGTAAGTGGTGCCAATTGGGAGCGGGTCTTTCTTCTCCAACTACTAGAATACTGAAAAAGGTATAAATCACCCACCTGATTTGCGCCTCGCTTCGGGCGGGCGAATCCTCGAGCCACACGGAAACCAGGGCCATTCGGTCGGCGGAGTCGGACGCCATTGACCGCGCGCGAGGGAGGAAAGGGGTGGGAATGAGGGGAGGAGAGGGGAGTGAGAGGTGGGTGAGAGGAGACAAACATGGAGACAAATAGCAATCAAGGAATATGGAAATTTCGATCAATCACGTGCGTTTCCATGATTTGAAAAATGCACGTACTTAGTCGGTGTATTGGCAACTTTGACGCTTCACGTCATTACTTAACATCCCGTGTGTGATTAAAGGAGGGCTATTAGCAAAGAAATGGGCGAAAACATGCATTTAATGGCTGCAAAAAACCTGGGTCGAAGGAACCACCGGCCTTCAGAGAGGTTGACCGGAGCTCTAACCACTGCGCTACACTGGGGTGTTGGAACTGCTCCTCTCATTTCACATTATGATCGAGATGCTTTCACATTCAAATTCCCGCCACTCCCCTGTCCTTTCAAGCGTCCATGGCACATTGCCAACTCGCTATAAAATCGTTCAGGCAAAAGATACAACCATGCGGT
>LS490817.1:87824-106584 GCA_900490845.1 Pristionchus japonicus | reverse complement strand
AGTTGGCTGCTCGAGTTGGCTACATTCGAGTGATCGTGAATTATAAAATAGTTTGTCGCGCGATTCTTCTGCATAGAACACGCATTCTTCGTCTTTTGTATCAAAAGTGATACAAAAATGCTCAGAGAGGGAATCAACGCCAATACTGCCAATCTGACGGCTCGAGTTGGCTACATTATAGTGATAGTGAATTATCAAATAGTTTGTCGCGTAATTCTTCTGCATAGAACACGCATTCTTCGTCTTTTGTATTAAAAGTGATACAAAAGATGCTCAAGTCGTGAGTCAAAGCCAATACTGCCAATCTGACGGCTCGAGTTGGCTACATTATAGTGATAGTGAATTATCGAATAGTTTGTAGCCTATTTCTTCTGCATAGAGCGCCCATTCTTCGTCTTTTGTATCAAAAGTGATACAAAAGATGCTCAAGGTCTGGCGATTCCAACAGGCTCAAAAGAATATGTAGATTATTTTGCTCTTATCTCAGATCTCGTGATCCTCTTCTCCCATAGTATTAATGTATAGAAATTATCATTCGTCATGTCACCTTGACATTACACACAAGCTTTAAGAAAGCATCAGAGTCTTAGCATCCTAAAAATGAATGCTGTTCAGATCTCGTCTGCCCGTCATCCTTTTCTCGCACGGCGTCGGCGAGTCTCGACATCAGCACTCCTCACTGTGCGCTGCACTGGCAAGTCAGGGATATGTGGTGGCGGCGATCGAGCATCGGTGAGTATTACGAAATTTGAATTAATATATGTATTCTCAATTGAAACATTAATGCATCTCTAGAAGTCGCCGCTGGTTTTCAAAGAAATGAATCAGTCAAAATTCAGAGATCAAAGATCATCAATTACCCTTGCAGTGACTACTCCGCGTGCTGGACTTACAAGTTGGCGCCTGAGTCGGTGGTCACGTCGGCAAGTAGCATACGGGTGAGTCTGTACTCTCGTCACACAGACTGTAGTGGGCAATCGAGAAACGCTTCGAGCGTTATTAGTCAAATCAGACAACTCTGGCTCGGTGCATGGTTCCTTTCCAATTACTAGGAATGGCAAAACTTCGGGGAAGTGCTGGGCTGAAGTGCATCAAGGGTAGATCGACCATACTGTAGTCAGTTAACGATAGGTTGATGTGAGATACGGTAGGTAGAAAATGAATAATCAGCACTATTCCAGGGAGGTCGAGCGGGTCGCGTCGAGAAGCCGATGACGTTCCTGGACATTGGCGAGAATGACGGCAAGAGGGAGAACAAGACGCGGAATCAGCAGGTGAGGGGATCTTTGATCTTTGGTATCTGATCTTTGATCTCTGATGAGGCATGCATGAACCTCGACAAACCGTTTGGCCATCACACGTGACCTCATCAGCGTGGGAAAAGGCATTGCCCTCCCCCCCCCCCCACCCCTCCTTACGCTAACGACGTCGCTTCTCCCGGGCAAACAGTTTGTTCATGCAAATCGAAATTGCTCCATGATCGTTGCGCTTCCTATTGTCTTTTCATCTTCACTGTGGATACGTTCGATGAACAATTCAAATCATTTCGCAAATGCGATTCGAATATGCTTCAGAGCCAACGCTTAGTTGGTTGGTAGGATCAAAGACGATGCGGAGTAGACTTTTATCTTGGAAAATGATAATTCCGGCTGTGGAGAGGGATCTGAATGACCCACCTAGGAAAGCAAAAAACTATGGATACATAATCTCATTACAGGTGCACAAACGCGTCGCCGAATGCGTTCGTCTCTTCCACTTCCTGGAAGAATGCGATCTTGGACTGATCAATCGATGCGCGTGGTCAGTTTTTTGCGCTCTCCAGCTGATATGATTCACCCAATCGTCATAGCGTCAAAACATGATGAAATGTAATTGATCTTTTCCATTCTGTACTGTTCAAAACAAAAAAAATCTTTAGCACAAAGTCAATAGTATCAATGGCTTGTTCACTTTGGTTTGACAACTGCGCTTGGTAAGTTAAATAATCGTTAAAAGCCAGAATCATGGTCAATCATTTAACTATTTTCTATTCTAGATGCCCCTCAACCTCCTCTTCTTCCTAAAAAAACCAATTGATAATAACAATCAGTTGCGTTGAAACACTTCACCAAAAACTTCGATGCCCGATTCGGTGGTCTTGACAAGTAATCCTTATGTATTCCAGCTGCCCCTCAACCTCCTCCTCTTCCTCCTCTGCATCCTCCTCCGACACGACTTCCATGTTCTCCTTCTCGTCCGATGAAAGTGGAGAGATGAAGAGGCGACGAGTGTCAAGAGTTTCGAGAGCGAGGGAGAGGTGAGAATTTTGTTTCATCGTATGACAAAATTTGATCCAATTATCAACAAAAAACAAAGAATAGACTGTTGAATAAACGGTGAAACACAAAATAATTCAATGCAAATGCCCCTCGCCTATACCTTTGCAGTTATGAGATAATTTTCAGTTGCCGCCTCCCCCTCCACACGGACAGCGGCGCGAGTCGACTCGTGCTTGGGGAGGAGTATGAGTGGGGATTGTTCGCGGTGAGTGTTTTCCATTCCAATGATGAGCAGAATTTGGAAAAAGGTTCCTTTTAAAGTTTTGGAAAAGGAAAAGGTTTTGCATTAGAATAAGCAAGCAAGACTCGTGCTGGGCGAGGAGTATGAGTGGGGGCTATTCGCTGTGAGTACTTTCCGTTTCAATGATAAACACAATGAAAATTTTGAGATTTTTTTTTGGTGAGAGCTGTGCGTTAGGATCAACAGATACCCTCGTGATAGGCGAGGAATATGAGTAGGGAATATTTGCTGTGAGTTGCTGTTATTAGTGAAAAAAAAATGCTTGGCGTTTTTCTTCATTTTGAATGCACATGCAAAATGAGTGTGTTTCACAAGATGCCCAAACTTTGCGCGAAACACTTCTCGCAATGGTTCCCTGCATGAGAATCGAATAAATAATTAACTTCTAAATACCCTATTTTGAGCAATTTCTAGTTGCTTATAATCTTCAGGACCGTCTCGACCTCTCCTCCTCTATCATCATGGGAGTTGGACTGGGTGCAGCGACTGCTCTGGCTTGCTGCAGCTTCACTACGGACTTTCAGGTAAGCCCCAACCTGCAGTTTTCAGTTATTGCTTATAGAGCAAGCAGTAGGTTGTCATGAATAATAGCAACAGTCGAAATGTTAAATTTGTCAGAAAGCAATCGCCCTCGATGCAACCCTTCGGCCACTGGATGCCGATGTGTACACCAGGGTTGTACAACCGGTTAGTCGAACTTTCATCTTGTGAATCTGTTTGCGCATTAGTCGGACAAGGTCTGGCTCAGTGAAATAATTGAGTTCTTAGGACAATACGGTTTTCGACACTGTTCGAGGTGCTGATAATGTCTCATTGTGCTTCTCCCCTTTACCCATAATCCTCCCCATCCTCCTCCCCGATCCGATCAAACGATGCGAACTATCGGGGCTGCCTGAGCTTCTTTGTAACTTCTGCGTAGCTTCCGGCATAGTCATCTTGTCGCGTCAAAAAGCCAAAAAGCAACGATTGCTCATCTCTAGACACGATAGATAACTAGCACCAGAAACGAACAAAAAAGGAGATGAGGAATCCGCTCTCCTCCTCCGCCATTGTCTCTCTTTCCGCTGACGTCAAGGGACCAAAAGATCTTGCGTTTCTTTTGCCATCCCTTGTTCATCACCCCTGCCGTCCTATCGATGACTGTTCAGCATCATGACAAGCGAGAGAGTGGGATACTACTTTCGGGATACTAGGCGACGTTTACTTTCCGGTCACACCAGATAGGAAAACTAATTCAAGCGTATGGACACTTTGGCAATTGTGGGTTACGCTTCACACTTCCTTGAAGATCATCTGAGCTAGATTGATTGCGATTCTGCGAGCTTGCACGTTCTAGTGAAAACAATCACAAATCAATTGCAGATCCTCTTCCTGAACCGTCCCGGCGGCTCCGCTGCCGATGCCCAGGCCAAGTTTGAGGACGCCGAATCAATCACTCTGATGTAAGAGATCAAAGACCAGTGTACAAAGATCAAAGATCAACCTACACGCCTCAAGCTTCAAACCAGTACACGATCAGTAGCATTTCAACAACGATTCTATGCGGAAACGCAATGAAGGATTTATGCTTTCGAGGAGCCCTACGTTTGAAGATCAAAGATCAAACTCCTGACTCCAGAGATCAAAGACCACCTCTCAGGGACGCCGAGCCGCACACGTTCTCCGACTTGCCCCTGCTGCTGCGACCGGTCCTCGGACGCCGCCTGCGACTCAACGGCGCCACCGACGCAGATCAGATGGCCGAGACGGTGGTGCGCGTGTGTGCGGCCTTCCTGCAGGTGAGAGGGCGACGATTATCAATTTGGGAGCGCTGTTGAAAAAGCGGCAGGAGACTATTTTTGGTGGTGTGGTAGGTCGACGATTACTAGAGGAACACACGCTGTGGACACAACGACAGGCGACGTTTACAAATCGATTGTATGCTTCAGACACCACCTGGTGGCACCACACACCAGTCCGTACCAGGATCTGCTCCTTCCTCCCTCCCCTCTCCTTCATCCATGAAGGTGAGTGAGACCGGTGTTCGACGTTTCTTAATTGTGTACACGCTGTTGCAAATTCGACAGGCGACGTTTCCTAATCGGTGATGTACTTTCAGGCCTTCCTCCTCGAGCAGCACTACTCGTGCAACCCGTTCCCCCCTCTGACGCCCGTCGCTGATGACACCGAGATCTTCCTCTAGTGCAGGGCGACGATTACTTATTCGGCCTCACGCTGTCGAAAAATCGACAGGATCGCATATTTCATGGTGTACTATGACGACGTTTCCCCACTAGCCCCTGATTCTGAGAATCACTATTATTTTGACCATCCCTGAGTGCTATTTCTCTTTCCCGGTTACGGTATCTCCCTCTGATCTTTGATCTGTTCACTTCTCGATGCTCATCGTGTGCCGGTTACTGTGCCCAACGATTACGGTACTATTCACAGACATTTATCGATTTACGCGAGCGACAGTAATAAATGGATAATACTCTGATACATATACAGTAAAAGCGATTATGTGCCGTGGCAGATCGATTGGGGGTTACGGTACGGGATACGGTAGTCGGGAGAGGCTACCCGAGCGAGAGTGCGTGGGGAAGTGAGAGAGACGGCACCCTCTGACTGACGAGAGAGCGTGCAAGATGGAGAGACGCAGACAGGTCAGAGAAAAAGAGCGCACGCTGGGTGGAGAGGCAACCACTCGCTGGGGTAGATCGTCCGGGGACTGGGGGTGGTTACGGTATAGTCAGTTTACGATAGGAATGTGCGGGGATACGGTAGGCAGAGGATACGGTAGGGGGGATAAAGCTCGATGATGTGGTGATGGTGGATCGATGAGGGGAGAGATCACTCGTCGACGACTGTAAAAATTGATCTTATATTGATTTTGGAAAAAAATATTGGTTGGAAACTTGGATGGGAACAGTCAATTTTTAATTTAACCACTAAACGTGAATACGGATAAAAATCACTTATTTTCTTTCTAGATCTTCCAATCGAATCGCTCGATTTAATGAGATGTGTTTCAGAACGCACTTTAGAGGCGGAACTAATTCTGAGTGTAATATTGTCGGGGCATCGGACATAAAAAACAACAGAAACCATCCAGTGATGTTTCATTCTACTATTATGAAGCGCTATTGGCTGCTAATAGATATCTTTTGTGTGAATGCGGAAGTCGTCAATTTTCGACAGGTTTTGATTACGGTTGGTTATTAACCGGGAGAACCACTTGGTATAATTTGAGCTTTTTCAACCTAATTTTGCGACGGTCAATATCAGGGTTGATTCATCAGTTTTCGATCGGCAGGCATTACGGTAGTCTACAGTACACTAACTGGGAGTCGTAGTCACGTGCGGCTCGACGTGCTTCAGCTTGGTCTCTCTATCACTATCGATTTCTAACCCCATCTAAGGATATGGCAGGATACGGTAGGTCACAGGAGATAAGAAGATCACTTTGCGATATACCGGGATTACGGTACTCACCGGGAGTGGTAGTCACGTGCGGCTCGACGTGCTTCAGCTTGGTCGCGTCGAAGCCCTCGACGGCGTCGAGCGTCTTCTCGCGAGCAATGTCTGCAGGGATTATTGATTGATTATCGATTGATTCTCAGGATTTATCGATCGGTTTTTAATGCTACGTTGTAAGAGCACTTAATTGCAAAGAATAGTTTTCTCGCGAGCAATATCTGGAGGGTTGCTGGATTATCGATTATTTTTTCGAAGAATAACAATTGTGTGGTAACCGCAAGATAATCTCAATGAATCATCCTTAGTAAACGTCGAAACCAATTATTTAGGAGCCTGTCATCTCAAGCAATTACTAATAGGCAAAAAAAGCACTAGTACTGTGATTAGTAACACTTCTCATCGTTTGTCCTACGCAACCCAAGCTAAAGAAGCCTACAAACTACTATCATAGAAGTTTGAAAGTTTGTCATACACCACGAAATATAACGTTCCGTACGCGACTAGGGAGGTTTCTGAAATGGCAGAACACGAACTACACCACCGCCGTTTTCACACGTTATTTTATACTTTTCTAACTTATAATGTGCTCACATACGATAGAAGCACTAGCGGAGACGAAGTAAACATAGAGTTAAACTAAATTCGCATTTTTAAACGCTGCCGCGCACTTTCTCAAAGTGAAGCCACGCCCCCTACATGAGCCGCACATATTTCAGCGTACACAGTCGTGTGTCCGGAACGTTTTATTTCTATAATAACCCTCCTTGCTCGGGAGCACATTCTTCTCGTCGGTCGAGACCGATCTGAGCTTCTCGGCAGCGAATCCCTCACTACCAAATCTAGCCTAATCAATATCACCCTATCTAGATCCTATCTAGTCTCAATCATCAACAGTATGCATCCCAATTCTATCGCGAACTAGCCAATCGATAACGTCTACCGTACCCTCCTTGCTCGGGAGCACATTCTTCTCGTCGGTCGACACCGATCTCAGCTTCTCCGCGGCGAATCCCTCACTACTTATTGCCGGAGCTTACTAATTCTACCGTTGCCTAATCAATATCATCCTATCTAGATCCTAGCTACAGTATGTATAAAAGTGCAATCGCGAACTAGCCAATCGATAACGTCTACCGTACCCTCCTTGCTCGGGAGCACGTTCTTCTCGTCAGTCGAGACTGATCTCAGCTTCTCCGCGGCGAATCCCTCACTACTTATTCTACCTTTGCCTAATCAATATCATCCTAACAAGATTCTTTCTAGAGTCGATCAATTACAGTATCTAAACCAGTGCTATCGCGAACTAACTAATCGATAACATCTACCGTACCCTCCTTGCTCGGGAGCACGTTCTTCTCGTCGGTCGAGACGGATCTCAGCTTCTCCGCGGCGAATCCCTCGATGCCCTCAGTCAGTTCCTGATGGGTCTTTTCCTGAGCGATGTCTGCAATGAGGATAATCAATAGCGAATAATTTTTGCCAAGTCAAAATGGATAGGTTTCAAAAGTTGATCATGAACTTGTAAGGGTGCGTTCTCTAATGCTCAGAGCCTCAGCGAGTGAATTGAAAAAAAAAACGAAACATTCTCTAAATTTTTTGGATTCAGCAACAAATCTTTTTTTTCCAATGAGTTTTGTAATGACGATGGCGATTAATCTCATTCGACCTTCTCATTCGCCAGGTTCTACACAACCACTATGTCACCTGCAGCGCCCATTCACATCTTTTCCTAGTTCTATTGGGGAAAAACAACTACCGTAACCTCCTATCGCGAACTGCAGAATCGATAAATTCAATCGAGCTAATCGATAAATTCTACCGTACCCTCCTTGCTCGGGAGCACATTCTTCTCGGTCGGCTCGACGTGCTTCAGCTTGACGTCGTGCTCGATGGCCTGAGATTGATCTTTGAACTTTGGACTTTGATCTTCCTCCTCCATAACGATCATTCATCGAAATAAATAATTTCGCCCTCTCTTTCCGTTTACTTGAATTTGGTTCATCTGTATTTCACGCGTTTCTCAAGAGCGAGTGCGCTTCGTTAGGTTAGTTCCTTTCGGCCTCCCTGTTGACAAAAAGTCAATTGTCGATACTACCGTACCTGAGCGATGTCGGTGGGGATCTTGGGAAGATCGGCGAGCGGGGTGGTGGCCTCGGCGGACATTATCGATCGATTGAGAGGTTACTGTAATGGATTTACGGTATTATCGATCGATTGAGCGGTTACTGTAATCAATTTACATTATTATCGATCGATTGAGCGGTTACTGTAATCAATTTACATTATTATCGATCGATTGAGCGGTTACTGTAATCGGTATTATCGATCGATTCAGGAGCAAAAGCGGACACGTATCGCGACGGAAAAGAGAAGAAAGGGGATATGAGTCATTGGTATTCGAACGATGAGGGAAGAAAGGGGAATGGTGTCCCATTCCACAATCTTGCGGGTCAGATTCAACGAGGGATCTTGGGAAATGGAGATAGTTAGGCAGGGAAAGGAGTGACAGGGACCACATGGCCCCCTTTCGATTGAACAGATGAGAAAGGGAGGGTGAGGGTGAAAACAGTCGGGTGGTTTACGTCTCTCCCTTTTACGTGATCTCTAGTCGAATCGGAGTTAGTGTAGGTCAAAATACTCGGAACAGTCAGCGAGAGAGCATGGGGAATTGAGAGAATCGGACACTATGTCGAAAGCAAAAAAGGTGCTGAACGGATTAGGGACATGAACCGAGGATTTGCACGCTTTCTAGAGCATGAAAGGCGTTCGCTCTCTCGATTTGACACACTATCTCGCCGATCGGCGAGAGATCAAGCGGAATGGAGAGAGCGAAAGGGGAGTTCGGGCGAGAGGTGGAATAAGGCGTTCATGACCTACCGAGGGGTTAGGAGAGGGAAGAAGAGAGGGAATGTGCAAGGTTACTTGTGTGTGGACACTCAATACCATGAGAGGGATGGTCAATGCGAGCGGGGGAGAGGGATGAGAGGGTATGAAGGAGGGTGGACAGTCTACAGTTTGGTTGAGTTTCACAGGTAGGACTTTACTTTCATCGGCAAGGAAGGTTAGTAACAGGTTAGGATCAGGTGTAGATGCTACAAAAATATATTCAAAGGCAAAAGAAAGAAGAACATGTTTGCAAAAGCACCCATAAATCGCATTACATTGCTACTCCACTGTAGCGAGAGAATGCACACCGACTGGACACAGCAGTTATCGTATCACCTGTGGAAGGAATACAGGAGATGAAAAATGGAGAGAAATGGCGCTATCGTAGGCACACCGAGCACAGAATGCGACTCACAGTAGTCACATTTCGGTGAAAAAGATAGCTACTATCGCTACGCGAACGCCTCTCTCTCAGCACTGAATGCAATGCGGGGAGGGGGCGGGGGATCATATAGGGGCGCGCTCCCCCCCCCCCCCCCTCCCCCCATCCACCCCGCGGGCGAGAATGATTGAGAGGGTTGCTCTCTCTATTCTCCCTGATCTCTAGGCGATCAGACAGAGCGAGAGAGCGGGCAAAACGGAGAGAATTAGAGAGAGAAGAAGGGGCGGAGGTGACTAATCTGAGCGAAAACATCATTCAGAAGGAGGGGGAAATGGAGAGATGAATCAGGGCGGGGAAATGAGGTGAATGCATCTTGCGAAATGAAGGATCGATTTGAAGCGTAGAAAGGGAGCTGAGATTCTTTAGTGCGCTTTCTTTGCTTCTAAAGCGAGCAGAATCGATTCGAACTGTATAGACTGAATCATTGTAAGATCTTCCGACCCCGCCACTAGGATGATTATGGAATGCAAGATAAGATCGGGGGACTCCCCAGAGAGGGAGAGGGGGATTGACCCCCGCGGTCTCTTCTCTCGCGGTATGATCCCTCATCAGAGAGGATGATCATCTCTGAGAATGTTGGAGTCTCTCCATTCTTCATGATCTCTAGTTCAGAGACTGCTAGATATCTCAGTGATCTGAACCTCTCCATTCCACACGATATCTAGTACGGTCAGTTAGAGTCAGAGATTAGAAAACTATATCCCTCACTATCTTATATCTCCACATCGCCATGCTCTATCGCCGGACAGATAGAGTGACAGTGCATGAAAAGATGAGAGACCGGGAACCACCTGATCCTATCACCTGTCCTATCTCCCTCCATCTTGCAAACCCCTCATGAGTCAGCAAAGAACCGTCAACTATACGTTACGACCTGATGGAATGGGATGTCTGCCTCTCTCTTCTCTACATGATCTCTCACTCTGTCTGAACGGCAATAGATTATTTGTGATGGAAAGAATCGGGAATTGTTCGTACAAAAGAGAGAGTGAGCTTCACCATGTACAAAAACTGAGCGCAAAAGTGAAGGAGGAAATCGATTGGGCGTCTTTGATCTCTTGAAAGACGTCAATTGTTGGATTTCTGTTAAGAACACCAGGGGCGAGACTGTATCAATCCTCACTATCCGAGCTGCTCATGGGCTCCTGGTGAAACGCATTCTGCGCCGGGTTGAGCGAGCCAATGCTGCGAAATGAGATGGAGGGATAGGTTTCAAAGGATTCTCAATGGTCGAACTGTCTGGCTGAGCGTTATTATGGTGTTGGTTGGCGAGAAAAACCTTAAACGATTCAAATTGAACACTAATCGATAGTGAACTACATGGGGGTGATTGCCGGTATTGCTAGTCGCATTCAAACACCGCTCGCTTCGGGATCACACATGCTCTCACCGGCAAGCAAGGCTCAAACTATGTGGATTCATCATAGAAAGCAAGGAAAGATTCCGAAATTACTCATCTTCAGCCCGATGATTCATAGTTCAATCCCAAGTGAGAAGTTAGCTACACCTGCGCAAAACACAGCGATCATTCGGTAACCACTACAGCCTCTTCAAGTCGAATAGAGAAATAGCAACTATTTACTAAAATGGACGGATGATTCATCGCCACAGCATTTTAAAGGAGGCAATTAGTAATGACACAGAGGAATCGTGACAGAGCGCCTTCACTCTAACAATACTGGTACCTGCACCCAATCAGCCAGGGTCACTCACCGAACGGGACCCGATCCGTGTGTGGGACTAGAGAAGAGGAGGGGAGTAATTATCTAGCCCCCCCCCCCCCCCCCCCGACGGGGGAAAGAGGGGGACGGCCCCAATTGGACAGGGAAACCAGGCTAGCCCCCCTTTGCAGGGAAAGAGAACGCCCGAAGGAAATTGCAGGGATTATTGCGATCATTAGACAGGATTACATTAACCCAGGGTAGGTCACTAGATCACAGAGCAAATAGCGTTCTGCTTTGGGATATTGCTAGTGAGTGTGAGAATTTAGCGAGAGGGAACGCCCTGGGATATCGCTGGGATTATTGCGATGATTAGGGGAGATTTCCCGTAGTAGGTTACCCGCTAGTCTGCGCTGGGCTTATGATTGTTTAGGCTGCGGAAAGCCTCAATTTGCGCTGAGTGGGAATCCATCTGGCGAACCCTGCATCATCCAGGAAAGAATGTTGAGGTCAAAAGGTCCGTCAAACCCCAAGAAACCACGATACAGGGAAACAGTCAGGGGTTAGACTGAGAACACAAAGGCCCTCGAGGGGGGTTGGGGGTGCAAAGGGGTGCGGAGTGGTGTCGAGACTGTACGAGAGATCGGCCGAGTGGAGAGGGCAGAGACGGTCAGAGAAAGGCGAGAGAGCACGCGAATCGGAGAGACGCAGAGTAATTAGAGCGAGAGAGGGAAGGATCGGAGAGAATCAGACGACAATGGGCGTATGATTCATTGCATTTGGCTCTGATTCATATTCGGGGGCAGGAAATTGCTCAATTCCGACTCTATTTCCGTCCTTTCTCTCTGACAAATGCGAAATGGGAAAACGCCTTTCAAAACGGGCGCACCTGCCAATAGAGACAATAGAGGGAAAATGGATAGAGTGAGTTTCAATGATTCCATAAAGAGTGGTCAAGGAATGCACAAGAGTTTCCTAATATGAGTGGGCAAAGGTCTGAGTCAATGTTTTGACCTACTGAGAGGAATTTCTGTGGAATTGGCTCTTTTGAGGGTGGGGAAAGAGTTGTCAAAGAGAAGAAAACACTTGTGAAAGTCCACTATTGTAGATGATGTCAGGGACGGTTTCAGATTTTTACAAAATCTGAAACCGTCAGATTTTTACAAAATCTTACAAAATCTGAAACCAGATGTTTACGCGCAAAGGTGAAATGATGCTTTTCCCAAGAAGAACCTTCTCACTCCATCACCAAAAAGAAGCAATTTCAGCTCCATCTCTATTACTAAGCATTACTTGAAATTAACTCCTCTAAAGAGAGAAAACTGAGCTCACCCTCACTGACCTCCCGCTTTTAACGGCTCGAGGGAGGTGAATCAGCTTATTTACAGTTTGGCTGGGGTCGAACAGCTCTCTTCATTTTACACGTTCTCTGGCTCTTTCAGACAGGTGATAGAACTTGCGAAACGGTGAACCTTTGACCGGTTAGAGAAAACCGGGAAATAGCGGGTTGAATGGAGAGAATTGAGCCAAATCAGGTGTGTTTTGGTGATAAACGCGGATTAAAAAGGCGAGTAAGATCGACAACAGGAAAAAAGCTCGTCATACTGTTTGCTTTGTACCAGTGGGGAATGATGAGAAGGCCGGGGTGGCGAAAGCTGACCCATCAGTTTACTGGGAAGGAAGCGCTTCTCCTCTCTTCTCAAGTTCTGTATTCAAGGCTTAAGAATTGAGCCATCCGCAAGACATGCAAATGCGAAGCAACGACGCATAAATATGAAGCGATTGGGGAATTAAAAGAGAGAACATAACCCCAAAAGAGGCGCGTGAGATTTTGTTGACTATTCTGCTGGATGAGAGCGCGTGCTCCACGCATCAATAGGGAGGGGATGGCGGGAATATGAAAACACGCCTAACAAAGAGGAATAGAGATGGAGATTTGAGTGCGTTTTTCAAATGAATAGAAGGGGTTGCAGTGATTTAACAGAGGGGCTGTTGCACGCGTCAACTGATAGTAAAACGAAGAGAGGAAAACACGCCTAAAAAAGGGAAGAGGAGAAGGCGCGAATTTGTTGTGCGTGTGAAAGATGGAGGGTGGTCAGGAGGGTTGCGTGAATTATTGCTCCTCCTCCAATGAATGTTCACATCAACAAATAAGAATGGTAAAACGGGAGTAGCAAAAACTAGTTTCACTGTAGAAACCCTGAACAGTTCTACAGTGAAAAAACGAGCGTAATGGGCACTTCTAAGGGAAGTGAAGAAGCAAAAACACCTATGCAGTTATGCCGAGAAGTAAAATAGATGGCGAAAGACGGGTCAATTTGTTGTGAGAATTGGAACTTGGCAATTCACGGCTCGTTACGATAGTGGAGCCTTGAATCTAGAACGACCGTGTCTCGCGTGAGATTCCCGCGCGACGCGCCGTTCAAATCGATGACAAGGTTGCTTAACAAGACATCAAAACGCAACGGCGTCACTCCTATTTCGCAAGGCGGGTCTGCTCTATATGTAAACATCGCGCGCTCTAGACGCGGCGGGTAAGGGACCTGGGCGGCTTTCGCAACATTTCGCAATTCTGACGCAATATTTCGCCGCGCGCGTTGCGGTCGTTTCAGATTCGCCTTAACTTGCCGTGAATTCTCGTTCTTTTCCGAAGCAATAAGCGTATGCAGTTATGCAGAAAAAAAAACAAAGTTCTGCAGAAAGGAGGCCAAATGGGGTGCGAGGAAAGAGGCAATTCATTTCAAGAATGGCCACTTCTGTGCGAAGTTCCCATGCAGTTATGCAGAAGAACGCGAAAGCAAGAAGGAAAGAACGCAATTTGTTGTCGGTTTCGGAACTTCCTTTGCAGAGACAACGTGACATTACGAAATACGAAAAAAATGTTGAAAAGACTTGCAGAGAGTTTGCACAAGAATTTTATGTTCGTTTATTCATCCTTTGTGAAAACGAGCATATTTCTTCTCAGAAAACGCTGAACTGAATCTGTGAGACTCTCAGCATTTCCTTCATTAGTCGACGAGAAACGGTCGAAATGTGATCTTTAAGCCTCAAGAAAAGAGTCGCTCTAGAGTCAATTTGCTCTGCTTCTTTCTACTTCGTCATCTTCACTTTTGCCCCCATACATTGACCTACCATCGCGTGACAAAAAGCCGCTCAAAACGGCCAAAGTGCTGTAGAAAGAACGCGCTGAATCAAGAGATCCCAGTGAAAGAGAGAAGGAAAGAGATCAACCCGAATGGAGAGGGTTTAGTGGACGGGAAATGGAGATTGGGAGTGGAACGCTGCTTCGCACTCGCCAGTCTAAACAAAGAGACGGGCCGAGGGAACGCTCTCCTCATTTCACACGCATTCTCATCTATCAAAGGCGAGATAGTGTATGGAATCGAGAGAGCGCAAATTGGGTTCGGAGAAGATTGAGAGGAGGGCGCTTGAGAGGGTTTAGATGATGACCGAGAGACTGGAGAGAGAGACTCTCTCAGTCCTACACACTCTCTCGCTCAGTTTACCCGACGAGAGAGTGCGTGAAATCGAGAGAGCAGCGAACCATTGAAGAGGTCAATGCGAGTATTTACTCTGGGGGAATGCGAGCAGGACAGCAATGAGGGATGGGGGAGGATCAGGGAGGAGGTCCACGCGGTGATTCGAAACTAGAGAGGTTGCGAGCAAACTGCAAGAGCAAAGGAAAACGCTAGTTTTATTCAAGTAATTGCATAGAAGCAGATGAGGAAGGGACGATCAGTGTGGTTCACTCATTCAAATTAAAGAGATCGTGAAATAAAGGTGGAATTCGCAATTCAATCATATGAGAGCATGCATGCATGCATGCAGATAAAACAGCTTTGAAACATATGCTTCAGTTAATATAATCACACTTTATAGTTCGATCATCACAACTCAGAACACTTGCTCCGCATAGTCGGGCAGTTTCTCATAGCCGACCCGAACTCCCCGACCGTCCGGGCCCAGGATCCACACACGCTCCTCATCTCGAGAGGAGTTAGAGGAGAGATAGCGGCCTGGGACATTCTGTTGTTACAAACAATTTCTAATACACCAAACAATTTCGTAGAAGCGAAGAGATAACGTTTAAATAAATGCTGTTAAAAATTTCGATCTTTTATACAAACACTTTTCCCATTGAGTCGTATGAAACCCGAAATGTTCATCCGTCGGGATACGCCAGGAAAGAAAAGTGAAATACTCACTCAGAACCACTCCCAGCATGAACACAGCGCAGAGGAGCAGGACGGAGGGGAAGTAACTGAAAAGAGGAACGGAAAAGCATTTTCGATTATCTGGACCAGGATCAACCGCTCGATTCGACGAATAGAATGTTGTATTCAGTGAGTAAAGAGAATGCGGATACTATACATTTTTTTGCACTGACACGTGTAGCACTATCGACCCTGCAGCGTTCCCAAATCTCTTCTACTATCTGTGAAACCTATCAAGAAACTAAGAAACAACTATCACCTCAATTATCGTAATAACTAACCTCGCATACACGACAACCACAGCTGCAGCCGCGACTGTCTCATTGCTGACTGGAGTCCCCTCCCCTAAGTCACACCTCCCCCGCCTCCCCCCCCTCGCTCGATGGGGCAGTCCGCAATATCGGAATTAACGGATCAACCAACCTCGCATACACGACAACCACAGCTGCAGCCGCGACTGTCTCATTGCTGACTGGAGTGAGATCATCATCGAGGATCAGGTCGCGGAAGCCGCCTGTTGCCTTCTCCCACTGAAATATTTCACAGAATCGCAAGAAAATGCTCATCATCTTCCCCATCAAGTAGCTTGGATTTCCCCCCCCCCGCTTTTCCTGCTGAAATGGAAGAATATCCCAAATCAGAAAGTGTAAATCAAGTATGCGCTTGTGACATGCACAGTACCTGCATCTTGCCTCCCGCCGCCTTCGATACCGTGATCATCTTATCGATCTTGGGCGCCTTCCTGACCCAGAAGTCGATCGTCTCCTTCTCGTAGAAGTCACGCATCTCGGGTGCTCTGCAATGCAAGACATTCAGGTCGCCATCTCTTCATTTCACACACTCTCTCACCGGTCAGAGAGACGAGAGAGTGTGTGAAATGTTGAGATGACTACCCGTATTTCTAATTCTAGTGCTCTGCAACGTGCTCTGCAGATGTCTCAATTTTTTCTCGTCCCCCAGAATTTCCTAAATTAGCCAATAAACAGGCACTTTAGCCTTGTGCACTAATCATCACTCGAAGTTCTCATTGACTATGTTGTCCTTATAAGCCCTGTCGCATTTATCTATTGTACATGCATGCACTTGTTTCATTTGCGCTTATAAGCTTTTGGATAACATGCAAGACAAATGCTAACTTCCCAGAAGTCAGATTGACCTCAATCGAGTAGTAACGATCCTTGAGGTTCATTGGTTTCCAGTCTGAAATTACCGTGTAATAATATTTGTATAGAGAGAAACAGTTCTTTTTCGTTTTGAATAACTGTTTAGAAAACTATTGTTGTTCAAAACTCTGAATCACATCTTTCTTACTTGGTGATGGCTGGCCGCACTTGCTGAAGTTGAGGAAGAGGTGAGGGTAGAATTTGGCGATTTCCTAAAAATATCTGAGCTAGCATTCCTAATATTTCAATTCAAACTATCAAATGAGTTTCACGACGCTCTCAAAGATGCAGACTATGCTTACAATGATGGTTATACCGGCAATAGAAACAAAACCTGTAATTTCCTATTCTCACTATGATACAATGCTTGAATATCCAACAAAAGCTCGGTTATTCGGTTAATTTGGAAAATAACTGAAGGAACCTTCTCATTCTCATCCATCTCAAAAGCGTGAATGCCCATCAGATACGAGAGATCGTCCGTGTGCCGATTGTGAATGGATTGATCGTAAGAGTAGAGGAAGGCCTGAGGAAGATTCATTAAAGGAATAAGTATTTCGTCATGTTGCGTCATCACTATGTAATATGCATATAGCTTCGATAATAGTATTCCAGGCACATTGACATACATAGGTGAGTTAGGAACGTCGTTGAGAAGAGAATGAGTTTCAGCAAATCTACTAACTTTGCTCACGAAGTCACTCGACAATTTGTCGAACTTGACTAACAAATATATCAGATGATGAACCCTCACTTTGTGCCCCTTCTCCATCACCGCCCTCGCAGTCAAGTACACTCCGATGTAGAGACCTTGCGATTCGGGGACGTGTGTTTGGTCTGGAATCGGTACTTCAAAACAACAACAACAACAACAACAACAACAACAAATTACCACTCACTGTTCTTTCCAGCGTGCACCATATTGTCGTAGATTTCATCGAGTTCTTCAAGGTTCTTAGCACCGACGAGGTTACCGACTTTCGCGCTGAAAGTAGACTATCTTTGAATATTTATCCTCTCAAATCCACGGTTACTACGTTGTATTAGGCTGTTCCGAAAGTTTCTGACTAATACACTTGTTGATGTATTGTCTCAACTATCCATCCGTTTCGCAATTTTATCGCAGTGTTGTGTTGAGGGACCCTCGAGTATTACAGCCATGTAGTAGCTTTCACTCAGACCTACGTTTGGGGAAGAAATAATTTTTTGGAAAATAAATAGTATAAAAAGCAAATTTTTGGTGGTACTTTCCACGCCCTCCCGAATTCCAACGAATGATCCGTTGGGTCCGCCCAATCAAATATTGTTCAGGGAAGGGGTACTCTACAATTTGACAACAATTTTTTGGGGTTTCATCAATCGCGAAATGCTGGGTTTATGGGAAAAGGCAAAATTCGGCCTCTTTGTTTTGTTGTCTGAGTTTTGAAATTTTATATCCTGCGAACGAATGAGAGCAGCTTCTCTACAGCTAGCAAGCAGATGTAGTAGGCAACTTACTTCCATGCTATGAACATTTCAGATATCTTCTCATATCAGCTTGATTACACGGAGACAAAACACACTTTCATAATTTTCAAAAAAATCTAGATTTCGGGTTAGCGCGATTTGTTGAACGGGCATTCTGCGCCCTTGCCTCATCTCACCCTAAATCGTGGTTGTCAGACATGGCTCTTTCCAAATGTACCTCTATTTTGACCCTAGTATTTTTCTTTGCTGAGCTATGAATTTCAAAAGAATGGATCCGATGACCCCGCTCCTCAACTTCAAAATTCAACAGCGCGGGTTATAGTGAACCCTTAGGCTTGATTCAAGGTGCGCTGGAAAGAGTAACCACCTGCTCATCGATTAAGAAAAACCCTGATTTGATCACAGGAAGACGAAGAGCTATGGAGCTAAGAATGTCCAAGTGTGAAAAAAGTCAGAAACTTTCGGAACAACCAGATACCACGGGTTGCCCCTTAAAAGACACTTTTTGAGAAAATGAAAAGTTTTGTTTATAACCTTGGCAAAGTTGAAAATATCGATCCGGCTCAAAACTGGTGTACAGGTAGTACCCCTCGAGTGTAGCTCACCTGCAGCTTTTGGAATCACCAGGGTCGCTCCCCGTGGAATGGCGGCGATGGCTGCAAACTACCGTAACCCAATCGACTTTGTTCGTTCGCAATCGTTTAAAATAATCCATTAGCACTGCGCAGATCCTCGTTGCTATCAGCTCTCTTGCTCCAAAATGCAACTTCTCTCCTGATGGTTTACCTAACATTTTCTACTCTAAATGCAAATTCTCTCTTGTCTCTCCATTGTTGATTATTTTCAACAAAACCCTTCACTCTAAGTCCATTCCTGCTATTTGGAAGCAAGCTATTGTGAAACCTATTC